>JARHVA010000123.1:2340000-2697500 GCA_037957365.1 Torreya grandis | reverse complement strand
TCATACTTTTACTAATAAACAATGCTTTCCAAGACCAATTCCATGCATTGAAGGATCCTAACATAGTGTTTCAATGTGAAGGTAGCATATTTGGGACAATCAACAAGATACTTGACCTAGGGGTAGATTGCACACCATAGAGATAATTGAATAATTTAAAGAGAGAGTAGTACATTCAAAAAACTTCACATGACCTATTAACATCAGAACTCTTTCTTAAACATGAAGGATAAAGGGAGTAAGGATGATACTATCACTTAGCTCCACTATACATCACTCACACACTTAGACAAAAAGTTCACAAACTCAGAATTAGACTTGTATTAAATGTTTAAAAACAAATTTTAATGTCATATTAGTAGGTATTCACCATAAAAATGTGGTATCCTTTACAATGTCCAAAATGTCTCAATTTATAGAACTTTGAGAAAGAGAGAGAGAAGAGAAGTTGAAGAGGCACAAGGACATGTGTCACCAATGTGAAGATCAATTAAAAATGCATGAGAGAGAGGAATGGGGTGATGCATATCATTTTAGGAGTTAAAAATGTCATTTAAAATCATCCAAGACCTATAAATAGTCAAGAAACTCCTTTACTATGCATAGAAAATTACCCCTCATGACTAGCCTTACAAAACTATCCAAAATATAAAAATGATCAAGTTTTATGATTAATATGAGTATGAGAGGTTAGTAGAAATACCTCACATGAATTGGGGATGCTCTTGACCCTTCCTATCATTCTGGCCATGCATGATCATACTTGGCAGTCTCAAAATAACCCTTTTCCCTTCACCTATCACACTTGTCACCTTAAATATCTAAAAAAACACAATATGATATATTATAAGAATAGGAATGGCATGTGTAAAGAGTGAAAATACCATAAATTACAATAATTTTTCCTTAAAGACTCCTAAAATAAAGATTCACCATTTTCTCCAAGTCCTCTCTAGTTGGTTCACTAGACTGGCTAAAATGGAATAAATAATAGGTAGACTTATGAGATTATAAAATTGATCCAATGATCATGATTACTTATAAAAATTACTAAAATTTCATCCAAAAGTGATTTTTCCTTTTGAAAGTTCACTATGCCTGCAAAACACCAAAAATGGTCAAAATAAGCCCTATTTTCCCCTATTTTGTATAGGTTTGTAAAAAAAATCACATGTGAGGAATATATGGAGAGTAATATGAACTATCCAAGTGTTTTAATGGCACATATATATGTTATTAATTCTCAAATTTCCTCATCTTCCCAATCAGGTCACTATGGAGGGTTTGCAAGGGTTTTGAAGTGATTTTCATTCTTAGCATTCATTCATAGCCATGACACATTGTAATTATAATAAAATTACACTTATGGATCATAAGGTACCTCATTAAACTTAATTTAATGTCTCAAGTTCCCATGCAAATCTTGGTGAAATTTCTAAGCACTTGAAGTTGACATTCGAGCTCATTTTTTGCTTCCTAGTGGGGTCTGAATGCTTCCTAAGCCAAAAATTGTTTCCTAAAGATTTTATTTGAAAAAAAAGGGTTGTAAAATTTTTTTATATACCCTAAAAACTTCCTTAAACCATTATAATGTATTTCCAAAATATTTAAATGGAAATTGACCCCTGTTTGGTTTTAGGCATAGACCTTGCCAATAGGTTTGCCTACCTCTTTGAGCTCCTCTTAAACATCCAATGGTTTTATTTAAAATGTGATGGATTAAAAACAAAAAAAATACTTATTTAAACATGAATTTATAACATGTAAATCATATATTAGGTTTAAAATGCATATGACCTCCAAATTAGTTTCTAGCCCTAAGGTTTTCATTCACACTTGACTGTAACCCTTGTTGTGTAGGGTGCCCTTTTTTCTCTCAAGACTTATAAAAATGTTTATTAGGTTCCTAAATTTTTACCATATATATTAAAACCTTATGGACTAATCCAATTGATCTTTGGTTCACCATTCTTCACTTTTCCCCAAAACTACCATCCTTGTGCATGAAGGGACTGCCCCTACTCTGAGACAAAATAGAGAGTATTAGGCCTATTTTTTTGGGAAAAGTGAGTATTTTAAAAGATAAAAAAGGTATTAATTAATAAATTTACCAAATAATTTTATTTTATTTCATGGTTATGGGGTCTAACCATCCCAATTTCCTCAAAAAGGGGTAAAACAACCTTGTTTCTACATGTTCTTGTCCAAACCTCCTCATGGATACTCCTTCCAAGCCTATTTGATGCATAAAAGTTTTTAATTAATGTTAATTACCCTATTTAATTATTTTTTAACCTAGGTATCCACTTAAAAACTTTATCCTAAGTGGAATCCCCAAACTCACCTCTTGAAACAAGGCTTTCCCTACCCTGCTTGTACGAACTGAGTCCATTTTACTATGAGAAAAGGGCCTTGGGTGGATTTAGGATGTTATAGATATATAATTTCCTTAATTTTATCATGAGTAATCCACATTATACTATTTTAAATTCTTTCTTCCTTTCTTGGGCACCAAACTCTTATCATGTCCCTCTCTTGCTTATGACCATGTCTAACTATAATAGTGAACAAGGTACTCTTGTTTTGTTACATTTTTTTGGAGGTTATAATCAAGGTTTAAAACATTATATATCCTATTTTTACTCACATTAATATTACAATATGATCCATTCTTCTTATCTATTATCTTGACACTTTTAGGCCTTCTAATTGTTCATTGTCCTCTTGGACCGAGACAGTCTTAGGTCTCTGCCTATAGGTGATTTAGGGTGAGAATGGCATGAATTTTGTATTTATTTATGGTTTTAAAACCTATTTTATATTATACAAGTCATTATATTTTACATTTTAACCTTTTAAATCTTAGGAGTGCCTTAAGACTCCTCTAAATGCCATAATCCTCATTCACTATTTGCTCAAATGTAGGTGGCTATTTTTTCATTCATTTTAGGCATGTAAGTGTCTTCTAGGTCAAGATGGACTTGATCATGGTGAATATAATTATTTTTATGTATTTTTTTGTATTAAAAACATAAACTTTACTCATCTTATTCATAGTCAAGCCTATTTCAAAAACTTTGACCTTTCTACATGTAGATGATTCCTCACAGTCCTGTGTATAGACAGAGGAGTATGCACTGGAGTTTAAGACATTGGATTCACTTTCTCTCATGGAATCTTACCTTAAAATAATAATTTAAGCCATTAGAATCATTCAACTTGATATCATAGCCTAGGACACCAAAATGGGATGTAAGGTTAACATTTTGATCACTGTCTTGTAGACAACACTACCTTATTGTAGTGGTTTTTATCCATTTTTAGGATTTGCAAAATCCAATCTCCATCCATCCTTTGATTCTCAAAATTGGCCTAATTATTTTAGGTGGATAAGGATACCAAGTTATCCAAATTAAAATATTTAATTACCTTGTAAGTGAATTTGGTGAGGTCCTCAAAAACCTTCAAGGCCCTTATTTGACATTTTTAGGGATAGAGAACCCAGTATGGCCTGATCACAGTCCAACTTCCCATTTGATGCTTTGAATCTTTTCTTGCTAAACTAGGATAGTCAATGGGTCTATCTAGGCCTTACCATAGTAAGGAATCTCAAATTAGATTGACCAATCTATTGGAACAACTCCAAAAGGCATGTCTATGGCATCAACTATAGATGATCATCTCCTCTATACAAGTAGAACTGAGACCATTCTCTAAGTTTGTAAGTTTGTAGTTCCTACATGCCTCCAATCAACATTTCAATGCACATTAATAGTCACAAGAGGTTAAGGACCCTATCAAACCTTCAAACTTACTTTTATGATGTCAACATGTTCTTGTAGGTGGAGTTTTTTTAACTGTGACATTTAAGGAAATCATAAAATGGCAAGAAATATGAAAGGAATGATTTTAAAACACCTCAAGAGAAATTTAAATGCTTTAATTACAAACATACACTAGGATAATTTCCAAAAAAAAATCAAAACATCATATCCAATGTGAAGGGAACATTTTCAAAGCAATTGGAATGACTATGAATGCAAACTAGACATTTTGCAAGCCTAAAAGAGGCTTCCTCAAAAAACTTAACTCTCCACAATAATAATAAGAATGTAAAAATATTTAAAATCATGTGGATACACCTTCAACACATAAATACATCAGTCCAAAACAAGAAACTTTGAGACAAGCTCAAATAGTGACCCCCTCATGGTTGAATATGCATAAAAAGCTGCTACGATCAAATTGATTTTTCATGAAGGAAGATGCACCAAATATAAAGTTATTGTTATGAAAATGAAGTTCAATTAGATTATTATACACCACCAAAATAAATCCTCCCAATTCCACATGTACGGCCCATGCCAAGTGCATGAAGTTGCTCCTTCTTTGCTTGCCAAGTAAAAATGGAGGAAAACAAGTTGTAGATGAAAAATTTTGCATTATTATTGAAAAACAAGAATTTAAATGGATTATTTGAGGTTAAAGTTACTCTTTCCATGTTTTTGGCTGATGATAGACTTGAGAAATCCGTACAAATGCCCAAAATCTCTTATTTTTGAGGGAAAACTATCATCCACTGAACATAACTACTTATTTTATAGAAAATAAATATTATTGACATGATATTAACATGATCCAAATTTAAATTCACCTGGGTGTCAAATTTTCTTGCATGAAAATATGTACAAGTCATTAAATGGGCTAAAATATGACCAAAAGGCCCCTTTTTCCACATGAGACATAACCTATAACCATTTTATGACTTGTAAACATATTAAGGACCAAATTAATAAAATTTAAACACAATTTTAACTTTTTAATACCTTTGATTAGGGTTGACTAACCTTTGACTTTAGTTGACTAGCCTAGCACAAAGAGGGTGGACTTCAATAAGGACTAGGGAGAGGATGAGTAAGACAATAGACCAAAATCACACCCTATAAGATACATGGGGACCTTATTAAAATTTTAAAAATATTATGGGTTGACCCAAATTTTACTTAGGGTCAAATTTGGTCAACAAATAATATCATATGTGTATCAATCATGTATGAATAGTAACATTTATACATAGATATATCAATGAATCTTGTAGTATGTGATCACAACAAGAGCTAATATGCATGATATAGATCATGCCAATTTCTAGAAATTAACAATATAAGTTCATAAAACAAACAAGCACACATGCAAGATATTAAATATCATGCAAAAATATGGTCTAAGGAGACCTCAAATAAGGGGCATATTAAAATTATGCACACTTGAAGTGGAAGACATATTAAAATGTCCACATATGAATAAAATATAAAACTTAGTGTCACATGGGCCTAAAAGAAAAAAAACACATTTAAATGTTTCATAATCAAAACAATGCTAGAAAATAAAGAAGCACACCTAAGGAAGTGATAACGTGAATGCATGAAGTATAAACACCTAGCATAAGCATATTATACTAGTTCTTGCATATATATGTTAGAAAAAAATATCTTATAGCATAGCATATCAAGTACACTATGAAATATGTAATCATCAGTATAGACATGTGTAGGTATTAATATACAAGTTCAAAATAATAATAATGTAAAGTTATCATAAAAAATATGTAACATGTATCAATCATGATTAAGGAAAGTAGATGCCACCAACATAGTGTGTCACATGGGTGGAGGAAAGGTCCAACATATATATGTGCATGTATCATGTATCTGTTTTATGCTTGTATCTCACTCAAGAACACATGAAACATGTATATATAGAAAAAAAAATGATATGATAGTACTAACATAAAGTAAACAACATAAATGTAGAATCTAGTAGATATGTGTATGATGAATTATTTTTGTATTTTTTTATATTTGAATGTTTTTGTATTTCATTGATTTTTTTATTTTTTTTAAAATGTTTTGGAAATCAAGGGCTAGCCGATGATCCCATATAAAATATGTGCATAGGGTGATTTGATCTTAGAATACGGTATAACAAATTGGTGATATTGCCAAGGAGCATGTATAGGTGTGATACATGAAAATGTAGAATAGATGATAATTTGCAAATGCCTCATATGATTTTGTCATCATAAAGCAACAATAAAAGGTGTAGTGGTTCACATAACCCATTGTTTAGTGATCTATGTTTTTTTTGATGTAGTTGTAACTGAAACTTTTTTATTTACTCTAAGCATATGGGTTCATCATGTAGGTGTATATGAGGACTCTATGGAGTCCATTATATATATTTGGTGTAATGGCCTCTCAAGTACTGATCACATAAGAAAGAAAATTATTTATTACTTACTATTTCATAGATTATTAACCTTAGTAGGTTGTACGATTAGCTGTCTGGGAATAAACTTCTACTATTGCAGTGGATGTCCATATGGAATTCTTAGAACTGTAATTACCCTATTGGTATGAATATATTTAATACATCTATATACTCTATAGGGTATCATATAGATTTTATGTATCCAAGGTATTCCTAATAATTTATTAAATAATCTTCTATAGGGTATAACTGAGAATGTAGTGGCCATATGTGGTCAACCAATCTATATAGGTAAATCAATCTCAACAATAACATGTGATGTCCCATGGAATACTCTAACTATTTTACTCGAAGGGTATATATCATCATCTATATATCCCAAGTGTGTAAGTAACAACATAGTACATACATTCTCACTAGAATAATTATTAACCATAACACTACATATAGGTCGATGATCAATGTATGCTCTAATAAATAATGAGTGGAGATCAAAGTCATCATCTGCAATTTCATTGTCATAAACTGTAATAGAATGACTCTGAACCATAAGAGGAATAATACAAACAATTGGTCCAATAAAACCATATAATGGGTGCCCATTATGTGGTGGAGGAGGATGTGCATTATACACCATTTTCACTTCAAGAGGTTTCTTACAATGATCTTGTAATAGATCATTAAATATCTTATAGCTTAGATGGTCACAAGATTGTGACCCTAAATCCTTTTTAGGGTCATCAAAGGTTATTTTTTTATTATTGATGAGGTCTTGGATCTTGTGTTTCAATGCATAACATATGTTTATAATTTTTTTTACACCTTGGTGATAGTCACAATGAGCATTAACATCATATAATTCTGGTATAGGTTGACTTATATCAACCTCTATGGGAGGAGGGGATATGAGGTGATTTTCCACAAGATTTTTAAGCAACGAAGATGGAGACTTAGGTAATCATGTAAATTGTCTCTTATGTGCATTGGATAAGATATGTATTTACCATTGTGGTTATTTCCTTTTTATGTTATGCAGGCTTAATATTATAACTTGGTTTGATTTGAAACTTTTTATTGAAATTAATCAATGTATTTTATAAATAATTAAACTTTTTCACTGCAATAAGTTCAATTTCATGATCATAGATAATATGGAAAAAGTCTTAAAAATATTTAAACTAATTGAAGACAATAGAATTTTATAAAAGGGAAATATATTTTTTCTTAAAGATATATTGAAGCTCTTTATCTACCATTCAATTTTTCAATTTGGCCAACATGGTCTTATACCTCAAGACATATTTGTTGATAGGCTCATGTGTTCCTTGTTTGATCTTGGAAATTTGTTCATATGACATATTTTCAGAGACGTTGATAGATAAATGTGCTATAAATTCATCTTCTAGGGGTTTAAATACTTTTACTAATTGCACCGGTAGATCATAGAACCATCTTAAGTCATAGTCATTTAAGCTTTGTGGTTATAATTTGGTTAAAAGATTATTATTTGAATCATAATCAAAGCATGCCACATAGAAATATTGAATATTTTAATCATGATCACCCTTTCCATCATAAAGTGTGAACTTAGATGCTACAAAACCAATTGGAAAAGGGTACAAAGATACATCAAGTGTAAGAGGATTATGCAATACATCTTGGGAATCAATAGCATGGGAAGACTTTAAAGCATTTTGTTTAGAGTTGGTAGTTTGATGTAGAGACCTAAAGCATACAAAATTCATAAACATTTACCTGGATCTAATTATCTATAATTATTCCTTTACTAACCTTTGATTTTGATTCTTTCAGTAGGTAATATGCTTTTTAATTGAAATCCTTGATCATTATTCATACACTAGGCACCCAAGCTTATTTATGCATGCATGTGTTCCTTTCTCTCTCTTAAAGACCTAAAATATTTGTCACCCTATTTATTATTGTCTCATTATACACCATCACCATCATCTCATACACATCTTTCAACACTACACTCTCCCTTCTTTCATTAAGCTTGTTCCTTCTTCAAGTAGCTTCTTAGGCCTAAAGGTTGGATTCATGGTTCCAAGGTTATTTCCTTCACATTTGGGACTACCAAGGTCATTAATCTTCCTATTTTAAATATTTCACACATCCCATGATATAACATAATTCTCAAGGTTAGAACTCTTACACAACCTACACTTTCCTATTCAAGGTCTAATTCCTTATAGCCCTCTTTTCACACAAAGATCCTAGGTTTGGAAAAACTACTAATCTTACATATAAATAAATCAAAATTTAAGATACCCATTAATACCTTATATATCTATACAAATTTTTATAACTCAAATCCTAATACAAACCTACTAACTAAACACTC
The DNA here is from genome assembly GCA_037957365.1 of Torreya grandis. Classification (NCBI taxonomy): domain Eukaryota; kingdom Viridiplantae; phylum Streptophyta; class Pinopsida; order Cupressales; family Taxaceae; genus Torreya; species Torreya grandis. The sequence goes on along the minus strand of JARHVA010000123.1, from coordinate 2,688,868 downwards.
TCCACAATTAGGTCTCTTTAGCCTCATGCAAGCACACAATTATGTAAACCATACAATATAGATTTTAACCAACCTAAAACCTCATTAATATTTTAGGTCACATGAAATTACATTGGATCACCAAGTATTATGAATTTTGGATAGTTAAAACAAAAGTTATTGGAGTTTCCCTTTTGAAACCCTAGTCAAATCTTAAACAGGCTTGTGGGTGGCTGAGAGAGAACAAAATGAGTTATTTTGAGTTATAATGAGTTTCAAAAACTTATAATTTATATATAGGGTCTGTATTATGTCTCTCTACCTTATCAAATTTTTTTAAGTTTAATATCAACCTTCATATATATATAACAAGTAAAAACATAGAGTTCTAAGTACACTTAAAGGATTGTGTGAGAGTTTTTGTTACTTATCGCATTACCACTTAGAATTTGAATCTCTAAATGAGTATAATATCATTTTAGGGTCTACCCAAGCTTACTACAACTCTTCCAATGTTTGGTTTTTTTATCCATCATAAAAACACTTCAATAAGTAGATATATCAAATTCTAATTTTTAAAGGGGGTTATGTGTAGGTTTATTGTATTCTTTCACTACGATATGTAATTTTAAGCCTCCATAGTGATGATAATCATTATGGAAAAACCATATACTATTTTATTGATGCAAAACCATTCAATAATCACTAAATATATTTACTTTCCTTCCTTGCCTATGTTAACACAAAACTTCTCACAACTAGACTATGATACATAAAAATCCATTCTTGTCATGGAAGTTACAAAAAACAACCCACTATATACAAGGTATATAAGTCTAGAATTTTTTAAATACCATGAATCTCATAAAGCATACAAATACTCATCATATCATTTGTTTCTTATTTATTCATATTGCACACCCAACCATTATACATAAAATTTTACAAATGAAAGCAGAGTTCATCCATTCTTGATTTTTATTAACACTACCTATATTATATTTGAGGTTATATTACATAATAACCTAATAAAAAAATCCTAAAACTCTCCACACTCATCTACATGCACTGCATCCCCTTAAGATTCCAAAAAACAAAAAAACTTCCTTCTTTTTACCAATTCCCATGTAGGGTGGTAGTTATAACATTCATTTCTTGGCTCATATCTCTATTTTTCATGATATTCACGTTTAAACCCATTAAAACACTCACTTAGGACCATATAGGACCTTTAAAAACATTCTACAATAATTACCTATCCCACAAAGCCCAAAATTCCACTTTAAACTTAGTTAAGAAATTCAAAATTTTAAATTAGCCATTTTGGTGGGAAACTCCAAAAAGGCCTCAATCACACAATTTAAAGTTTATATACTAAATCTAACACCTCTAATAATAACCTATAATACCTTTATCAACATTTAAATACCAAATGGTCATTAAGACACTTAAAAACATACTATCTCATTTATTACATGGTGATGTTGTTTATCAAACTCCCCAAGAGGGAGAACTTTGAGCTCCTACTCAAATGTTCTGTGTCCAAGTTTTTATTGATTTCCAATTCATCCTATTTTTATCTTATAAGATCCTCATACTACTGATCCTTTCATTTTCTTCTTTCTTCTCAACTGATTCTTGTATCTTTATTTTCTTGCTTTGTCTAGTCATTTTTACACATTCATCTTCTATCTCCATGAAGTGTATGACCTGATGCAACTCCTTGTCTACCTCATATTCTATCTCATCCATTTATGAATTATCTCTATCATGATATTCCTCCAATTTATGATACTAATTCTTCACTTCTAATCCTACTCCATAGCTTTCTTTTACATTTGTCATGATTGGTTCATGAACTCCTTACTAGTCTTACTTCTCAACCATGCTTCCTCCTTTGTCTTCATGCTCTAATGTTTGCTCATAATTCTGATCTTCCTTCAACCTTGTCATACTCTCATCTATATCATACTTGGATGCCTTATCATGAAGTTTCAACTTCTCATGGTGAGTCAACTCATATCCTACTTGCTCATTTTGTATTGGCATATACTTGAGTAATTCAAATTTATCAAAACATAATATTTCTTGGCAACCTTGTATCTTGATATTATCATTTATACCTTCAACCAACTCATCTGAAATAATGAAAATTGAATAAATTACTTTATTAACATGTTCTCTCTTCATAATTTTTCTCTTTTGCTTACTTTTTTGTATCTCTCCATCATGCTGCAAATTAGTTTGCATACCCATCAATATTTCTCTTTCTTAAGTCTTTATTGACTCATGCACATTACTCATCTCTGCACCTATTTTTATAGGACAAAATTTTTCCTTTTCTTCATCATTGATGGCATGATCTAAAGTTTCCATTTCTACCTATAATTTATACCAATTTTCATATACAAATAGTTGGTTTTATTGCTTACCTAACAACTCTCCTTCACCTACCATATATTGGTTAAAATTTTTAAGTGATTCAACTTATGCAAATTTAGAATTTTGAGCTTCATACCTCTTGTCTTCATCCTCTTGATTCAATATTTCTTAATTTATGCCTTCCATGAGGCATCCTCTATATACATGGTTAACCAAGCATATTCTTCTTCATCATAAACATGTTGTTTGCGCTTTCTCTCCTTCATATTTTTAATCTTAATGTCCTCAACATGGAATTCTTCCTCATTCACCTTTGTAATTTCATACATACACAAAAATAAATCATAAGATCTAAAAACTAGAGGTTTGCTTGCCTCCATATTCTCCTTCTTAGGTTGTTTTATCTCCATGGGTATCTTTTTCTTCACAAGATGATGATCACCTCCCTCTTGTTCATCTCTCATGGGCTTCTTCATCTCCTCCTTGAGCTATAAACATATACATTTATTCTTCTTCACATTGTCTCTCATGACCATTTTTATTCTTCTCTCCATGAGTATCCTTATAGGCCATTTACCTCTTCTTCATCATAACCCAACCATACCATTGGCTCTCTTCCTCTTGCATGAGCTAGACTAGGAGTTTTATCCTCTCTAATATTTTGTATATCTCACTCATTTTTTATTCAACATCTAACCCTATTATCTTTGGGTCTTTTTTCCTCTTTCTATCATTGTGGTAATCTAACTTAGCCAAGCCTTTCTTCTCTTTTACCTTCTCTACCTTCATCTTCTCACAAACAAGTCTTTTTCACCTTGATTTGGTGTCTCAACCTCTTCCTAATATATTGACACTTTTATCCAAATATTTTTCACCTTGGAACCACAGTTCACACTTGGAGTTTCTCTTTTATCTTCTTCTCTTGAGCTTCTAATAGCTCTCTTCTTAGGGTTGATTTACCACAACTCTTTCACTCTCTCTTACTGTACTCCTATGACTTAGCTTCATGCAATCTCTATAACAACCTTTAACAATCTCAAACAACAACCTTTAACATTCAAAAACATAAACTAATCCAAGAGCTTACATGCTATGATACCACTTGATGTAGGGCCCTTATGTCTAAAACCTTCATAACCATTTATCTAGATCTAATTATCTATATTTAGTCCTTTACTAACCTCTAATTTTGCTTCTTTTATGTAGGTACTATGATTGTCAATTGAAATCCTTGATCATTATTCATATGCTAGGCACTCAAGATTATTTATGCATGCATATGTTCCTTTATCTCTATTGAAGACCTAGCATCTTTATCTAATACCATCATATCATACACATATTTCATCATTAAACTCTCCCTTCTTTTATTAAGCTTGTTCCTTCTTCAAGTAGTTTCTTAGGATTAAAGGCCTCATTCATCGTTCCAAGGTTCTTGCCTTCAAATTTGGGAATTACAAGGTCATTTATCTTCCTATTTTAACTATTTAACACATACCATCATATAACATAATCCTCAAGGTTATAATTCTCACACAACCTACACTTTCTTATTCAAGGTCTCTTTCTTTGTATCCCTCTTTTCACACAAATCTCCTAGGTTTTGAAAAACTACTCAAATTTTAGACAAACAAATCACACTTTAAGATAAAAATTAATCCCTTACAACTCTCTACATATTTGTATGACTCAACTCCAAATACAAACCTACTAACTCAACACCCTCCTTCATAATTAGGTCTCTTTAGGCCTCATGCAAACACATATTTATGAGAACCTTACAATATGTCCTGTAACCAAATTAAAACCTCCTTAACCCTTTAGGTAACATGAAATTACATTTTATCACCAATTTTTGTGAATTTTGGCTGGTTAAAACAAAAGTTATTGGAGTTTCCTTTTTGAAACCCTAGTCAAGTTTTAAATAGCCCTGTGGGTGGTTGAGAGGAAAAAAAAGCATTATTTTGAGTTATAGTGAGTTTAAAACACTTATAATTGATATATAAGGTATGTATTACCTCTCTCCACCTTATCCAATTGTTGGAAGTTCAGTATCAACTCTCATATAGCTCTAATAAGCAAAAACATAGAGTTTTGAGTACACTTGAAGGAATAGGTGATAGTTTTTGTTACCTATTGAATTACCACTTAGAATTTGAAACTATAAATGAGTATAATATAATTTTAGGGTTGGAATAGGATTAATAAAACTCTTTCAATATATATTTGTATTTTATCCACCACAAAAACACTTCAATAAGCAAATATACAGATTTCTGATTTTAATTGGGATTGTGTATAGGTTTCTAGTATTCTTGCACTACTATATGGAATTTAAATCCTCCGAAGTGATGATCCTAATTAGGCACAAAACCTGTAATATTTTATTTATTCAACACCATTCAATAATCACATAAATAATCACTAAACATACCTCATTTGCTTGGCTTCCTTGACTATGCTAACACAAAATTTCTCACAATTGGATTGTGCTACATAAGAATCCATTCTTGTCATGGAATTTAATGAAAGGAAACCAATATATACAAGGTAAATACAATATAGAATTTTTAAAATACCATTAATCTCATAAAACTCAAATAATTTTCATAGCATTCTTTTCTTCTTTATTCACATTGCACACCAAACCATTATACACAAAATTTTACAAAGAGAAGCAGAGTTTCTCCATTCTTGATTTTTATTGACACTCTACCTATATGATATTCAAGGTTATATTCCATAATAACCTACTACCACATTCCTAAAACTCTCCATTATCATCTATATACACTCTATCCCCTTAAGATGCCAACAAATTAGAAAAGCTCTTTCTTTTTGCCAACTCTTATGTAGGGTGGCAGTTATAACATGCATTTCTTGTCTCATATCTATATTTTTATTGATATTCACGTTTTATCCCATTAAAAAACTCACTTAGGACCATAGAGTACCTTTAAAAATATTAAACAATAATTAACTATCCCATAAAGCCCAAAATTCCACTCTAAACCTATTTAGGAAATTCAAATTTTCAAATTAGCCATTTTAGCAGGAAACTCCAAAAAGGCCTCAAACACACAACTTAAAGTTTCTCTAATGTCTCTAACACCTATAATAGGAACCTATAAGACCTATATCAACATCATAATATCAAATATGTTATTAAGACATTATCAAACATACTAACTCCTTTATTACATGGCGATGCTCTGCATCATAGCCTTGTCTTCTATTTTTTAAATAATTTGGAGAAGATATTACACTGTACTCCCAAAGGGATTAATATTTGAGACTTGAGAAGTCACCAAATGGGATGTAAATAATGTTTTTATTTATGTAGGCATTGAAATTAGTATTTGAGTTGAAGCATGTATTTGGCCTATGGAAGGTATAGTTGTATCTATTGTGAAAGATACTCTGTACTTTTGGTTGGCATTGATATATTTATTGATACACTACCTTTATTTTGGATTCTACTCATATGCTTATATTTACCAAATTTTTATTATTTTTTTATTATTAATCATATATCTCATTGATTTTACTTTTTCCATTTGGCACATATTACATTTTTTCATATATACTACATCACAATCCTATGGGGTGTAATTTATTTATAACATGTATGCTTATATTATGATGCTTTTTTAAGTTACACATAGTTAGATTTTATTTTCTATCTTATACATGATGTGCACAATCATTTTATTTTGATATATTACTTCATGCTTTATCAAATATTTTAAAATTGGAGCATATATTCCACCCATTTCATTTCTAAACTTAACGAATCAAGACATTTAGTACTAAGGTAAAAGAACCATCACTAATATTCATTATAGTAAAATTAGGAAACAATGAGTTTTTTCTATTTTTAGGTGTGATGACAGTGGAACCCATTGATTTTTTTAGTGAGGCATAGCCGATAGTTGATGGATTTGGATTTCAAGCTGATTCAAGATTAAATATCCTTCATGATCAATGTAGTTCAGGTTTCAAAGGTTTTAAAGGCTACAGTCTTAAGAAAGAAATGGTTGGTAGCTACCATAAATCCATAGAGATAGCAAAGATTCTTTTTAGGTGAAATAATGTCCTTTGGTCAAGGATCTTGAGTAAGGTGAATGTAGGTTGATATCCACTCCTTTTTATGGGAGGTGTTCGAAGTCTTTTAACGGTCAAATGAAAGCACTGACAAGCTTGGGGTAGGGAAGGTAAGCATTATGGAGGCTAGTTAATTATCTACCATTGGTGTTTTTGGTGTAACTAGTCCCTCTTCTAGTAATTTGGCTTCCTAATTTGAATAGATGATGGTTTTGAGAGCATCTAAAGATGTTCCAGTTGTAAATTTTGAAGAGGCTTTAGAGGTGTTATAAGGTAAGGAATGGTATGCAGAAAGAGGACTAGTATGCCATTTTAATAGGTTTTGTTTGTCCCTTTCTACTCTACATCAATGGATTTCATATTCTTAGAGACCTATGTTGGAAGGCTGTTTGAAAATTTATCCCTATGCTACTAGTTTTTTTATTATGGTTTTTGATAACTTTGCTGATCATAATAAAATTCTTCAGGCTAAATCTTGGAGTTGTGATCACACCTTATTTTTCTTAAGCCTTGGTTTCCATATTTCAATCCTTTGATAGAAAATCTCTCTCAGACCCATTTGAGTGTGACTGTCATATCTTCCTCTTCAATTTTGGTCAAAGTCTGGGTTATCACTATTAGGGGATCTTTAGGTGATATGTTGGAAATTGATGATTCTTATTTAAATTTTTCATGAATTAATTTTGCTAGGGTTCTAGTTTGTATGGATATTTCTCAAGATCTTCTGAAAATGATTGAGCTGAAAGTTAAAGGAAGAAGTTGGTCACAAATCCTTCATTATGAGGTGCTCCTCTTCAGATGCTAGAAATGTTATAAAATTGGTCACCTTTCTACTTCTTGTCAATATTCCAAGCATAAAATGGAGTCTTCATGGTGGAAGGAGGCAAATGAAGAGATTCTTACAATGTCTCTAGTTTATGATTTTGTTTTGCTTTCATGAGCTATTTAAGATATTCTCAACAAGGAAGATGTAAAAGTGGGTATGGTAAATATGACAGCGACCTCTCCGATTTCAGAGGTGATCAAGTCAATTGATAATAGGTATGTGGATAGAGTTATCAATAATAATGTATGTAGAGCTTATACAGTGGAAAGTTATAAATTTCCAAATTTGGATTTAGGTAATTTGGGTAATGAATAAGAATAGATAGTAGTAAGAAGTAAGAAAAAAGGGCATCTCATCCCAAGTTCTCCTACTAAAATACTTCATTTTCATAGGAGAGCGAGTAAGAGTGAAATGTATTTATTTTTTAGTCTTATATGTAGATTAATTCTATTTTAAGTGTTAAAAAGGAAGTATTTTTATACTTTTAGTTTATTAGTTTTTTTTAGATTTAGTTGGTCAAATGCTTTATCTATTCTACCACCAATCCAGGCCATATGGATTTTTGAATTTTTATGTTTAAGGGAAAGAGCCCCATAAAACTTGATATTGATTTAAAACATAGATATTTAATACTACATTTTAATCCTCTAAATAATAATGATTACAAGTTAATTGTTCCTATAAATATCCAACACATGACACCTATTCCCATTGTATGATACATTTATAACTTTCCCTAACCCTGCTCTTTAGATTACATCAAATTTACTTATCCTTATTTTATGTTACTAAAACATTTATTCATAAGTGCATGCAAAATTTACCATAATTTCATGTAATGGACTTATAAAGGTCATTATAATTTGTCATAGATTCAAAGATTCAAATAACTCATATGGGTCCCAATCAAATCTATACCAAAATCAAGTTACCATTTCTAATTTTTCCTTCCTAGATTTTTACAGGTTATTGTCATGAGCATTTATCTATGTATTTTTTTATTTCAGGTTTCATATGGGCATCCACATATCTTAGCACATATTTAGATATGTTAGAGACTCATACATGGGTCGGTATGCATGTCTCTTTACAAACTAGGTATATTAGTTTCATATTTTATTTCCATATTTTAAAATATTATTGATTTATTAGGAACTTATCTACATGCAACTATTTGTGCAAATTTTCACAAGCATTGCAGTTATTATAGAGGATTCAATAGAGCATATTTTTGTATCCACAATCTAATTTTTTAAATTTTATATGTATGTACACACACAAAAGTAAGACATTATATCTACATTTAATTTTAGTTTAGAGGTATTCATTAATATTAAAATTATATTATTATATAGGATAATTTTGTATTTGTTAATTATTAGTCTAAACTAAGATTTTATTGATACGTTTTCCCTATGTTTTAGTTGTTTCCTATCATGTTTCCCATTTTCTCTCTCTCCTCTTTTATTTTCCATCCTCTCATATTTCCTTGGATTTATACATAATCACAGTGTAAGATTATGGGTTTGGGTCTATCATGCATTTTAGGTTCTATATTGTTAATTTTTCCTCCCATCATGTATTATATTGCATGTGAATATAGTTCAAATTTGAATTGTATAAGTCTATAAATATGTAAGTGAATTGGTGCATTTAATATATATATAGTGAATGGGAAAGAGCAATAAATTTAAGTAGCTCTAGAGTAAGCAGTCAAGAACCTAAGGAAAAATTAAGAATTTAATACTAAATCAAGAATTTATTATAGCACTAAAATTCATAGAGATTATACATTTACATTATAATTGACTACTTAGATAAGTTGCATTATATTTGGCTTTTTGTTTTTGATATATGAGAACAACTAATGCCTATGATAAGTAGTTGGGGCTTAAAAACATTTCCAGTCCTAAACATATGTTCAAAACAAATAGTTTCCTTACCCATTTGTAGGTTTAGCTACCATATTATAGTTTTGAAAAAACATATCAATTTTTCAAGGATTTACATAAAATTTTAGAAAAGTGAGTATGGTTTTTAGAGTGCTAGACTTGATGAAAAGAGCTATCAAATTAATTTATATTTTCTATGAAAAATCCTACTCTTTTGAAAGCATCTGTATGGTTATGAAAACAATCTTTATTCACTTTATTTTTTATGGGTTCACTTCATATTTTTTTTCTAAACCCATTGTACATTATCTTCATGCGATAACTACTACGAGATTTTACATAAAATTATAGATATTATTCTTCTAAACCCTCTCACTTTATCATTGTTATGGCATATTTAAATCTATTTTTATGTTTACATATAATTAAGTTTATTTTATGTTGTACAAATAGATGTATTGTATTTTGATATGAAACCACTTTCCTATTAAACATATAGCTTATTTTCATTTATTAAAAAAATAATCGTGTTGCTTTAAGGCAAAGAGGAACTCATCTACATAAGAAATGTTTCTACATTAAGATTAAAATATAATTTACCAGTTCAATCTTTTTAAAAAGAGATGTAATTTGATTTTATATATATATATATATATATATATATATATATATATATATATATATATATATATATATATATATATATATATATATATATATATATATATATATATATATATATATATATATATATATATGGATTGAGAATGTTTAAACTCGTAACAATTGAAAGGCTATTAAAATAAAATAAAGAACCATCCAAAATAAAACACAATGATGACACAATGGCTGAAGTAATTAAAAAATAGCAGAAATTGAATGGAGTAGTTAATGTATTCATTAAGATGGTTACAATATTTATATATAACTTTTATAGTTGCATAATCTGGTTATTGCATCAGCATGAACAAAGAAGGGGAAAACAAATTACAAAGTAAGAAAGAGTTGTTGGAACTTTGGAATTTGATGTTGTAGATCTAAGAATACCTTCACACCATTGTTATCCCAATTATTCAGAATCAGAAACACAATCTCCACCTTTTCATGAATGATAAGAATGTAATACATACAATTTCCCAGCTGGTTTTCCCCAGGGATATTCAAGCATTCATTTGATATTCAAAATGGCTTTTGTAAGCCTGAATAGACCTACATTAGAAGTCTCAAAAGGCCAAGTTCATGCAAAGTTCATTTAATAATACAAAATGCTTCCTTGAAACCCAAGTAAGAAGATTAATAGTTTGTTATAAGGTTGAATAGAATTCAAACCACTGATTTGGTAATAAGGAATTTAGTATGAAAATGTGGATTTTCATATCGTGTTGAAAAAATCAAAACCCTAATAGAACTATTGAAGACTACATCGAAGGTGGGGTCAGTTAAATCTAATGCAAAGTTTGATGAAGTTCATTTTGAGCCCGAAAACATCTTTTCTTTTGCTTGAAATCTCTCAAGAATTCCTCCTTATTCAAACCAATTTTGATTCTACAGTATCTTGGAGACAATGAATCTCTCCATAACTGTAAACTTTATTCATAACAAAGAATGACATGTAAGAATAACCTTGAAGCATTTAAATGAAATGGACCTCTAAGCCAAATATTTGACAATGCATTCAGATGATCACATTTGTGATCTTGAAATGAAAATGATGATGTGACTTTTTGTTCTTCAAATGTTAGATGAACATAAAAAAATTCTCATGCCTTCCCTCAAGCAACTAGGAAAACATGTAGAGTAGCCAAAGTAAGTGATATGTCCTAGAAACACGTGTTTATTTCTCATATAATTAAGATTGGTGAATTATTTATTAGTTGCTTGGATCGAGATATGCAAAAATTATGAAGTGATATGGCCCAATAGTGTGTGTTCATTTCTCATATGATTGAGCTGGGTGAATTGGTTTTCAATTGGCCGAATCAGAATGTGTGAATGTGTTCTACACATGTTTGCCATAATTATGCTAGTTGTTTAGAAACTCAGAGTACATAGGCTCAAATATTCTCAGAAAGAGACAAATTTAGTTACAACAACAAATCAAGATTATTCTAATCAAAATGAATCTTCTCTATCTTCATAATCACTTGAAATACTTTTTTCTCTCTCCAACTTTCTATTTCTCTGTTGTTCTTTTTTAAATCATTTAAAAAGGTCATATTTTAATTCATAAATGAAAACGTGAATTGTAAAATAGAAAGTTCTTATTGACCTATAAATATGGAAAGACTTTTGACACTATGAAGTTTTTTGGCAAGAGATAAAGAGGAGTTTACATGTACTACTCTATAAGGAATCAATACAAGAAGAATCTACAAGACTTTGTAGTGGAAACTTTTCTAAATGAGTGATGTAGGTGAGTATGTTCATTCATTTTGGTTCTTTCTTTAAAATTAGCTAAAATATTTTAGTTGAATCGTTATGTGGTTCAATGTTCTCAGTGTAAAAACCTCTCAAAATCTATATTCAAAATTTCAATTCAACAAACTTATGTGAAAGTCTAGAAATTAAGTTGTGTTTATTTCTTGCGATGAATATATGGTTGTTTTTCAATTCTTTGGTCTCAAAATCTCCTTCTTCTATGGGCTTCATTCTTACATTTGAATTTTATTTTTATTGCCTTTATGAAGAAAATGTTTTCCAATATTCACATCTCACCCTATACATTCTTTGGTAATTACGACATTTTCTGTGTTTAAATTGTCAAAAGTATCCTTTTTCTCATTCATTGTTCTCTTTTTTCCTTCTTTCCTCTCAAAAAAATCTATCATGTCCTTTCAATTTTTTATTCTAAAACCTTATCATAATTTCAAGTTAAAAGTACAAACCCCCCCAAAAGATAACATTTTTACTGTAGATATTTTTATTTTCAATTTTATCATTGTATTTAAATAAAGGTAGCTTTGCTTACTAATAGGAGAGGGACTTCATCCCCACATTGTTGACCAAAATACCAAAGTTTTTACCTCTACAATTTTTTCAGCTAATAATTTTTGGCACCCACTGTGGAGCACATTTTAGTGATTTCTATGCAACCCACATGTAAGTATTTTTGTCTGCAGGACTATTAAAATAGCATAAGGACCATTACATTAGTGATAACTTCATTGGGAACAACCTAAGTAATTTGAAATTGATTTTGATATCTGATAATTTACATATGAGTGTAATGAAATCAATTTTACACATTTTCACATAATTTCAATTATGTCAAACCAAGAAGAGGACCAAACTAATCATGCACAAAATAACTCATAGAGCTCACCAAACATCCTATAATATTTGAAAAATAAATTTATCATATGAATATTGTTAGAAACCAAGTTCCTATTCATTAACCTAGTATCAACTGGATATAAGCTGTAGAATTAAATATCACTTTTAGTCTTTGAAAACTCACTTTGGATAATAGACAGAGTAACACCCATGTAAGAGAGTTGCAACAATATTGAAAGAAGAGGAAGATCATGTTGCTAATGATTGACTTAAAATAATTATTACAAGAAGGAAACCATAACTAATTAGGTTTAGATTGGTTCATAGAGCACATTCCCTACCCAAATAGTAAAGTTTCTTCACACAACCATCCTAACAATTCAATCTTTAGTCTACCAACCAAAGTTTGATTGGGTAATTGAGACACAAGAAGAAATTTATTCATATTTTTAAAAGTGTATTTAATTTTCAAAGAGTTGTTGACATTTTGGAAGAAGAGAAATATTATTATTATTTCACAAAGTGATGAATAAATTTCTACGCAAAGAACACAACTAAGAAGGCTAGCTCAAAGAGTACTTTAGTTTCAACCTACTCTTCAACAATGATAATTTTATTTCAAACTTGTAGAAAGAAGATTCACTAGAGCATGCAGATCCCAAGGTAATACATATCCTTTCTTTCATTTCCAATAAGTTTATATTTTTAAGTTAAGTCATAAATTTTTTTTAATAAACCAATAAGTCTCCATCAAGTCTTAGTAGAAGTAAACAACAACAAGGTGATTCTATTGTGAGCTAGGCACTTGTCCTCTCAAGAACCATTCTACCTTTGTAAGTACTTTTTTTTAGTATGGAAATACCATGGGGAAACATGATAAGGCCATTGGCTCTAGGACAACTTGATGAACTTCCTAAAAGCTCACCAAATTAATGATAATCTAAATGGCATATTCATTATGAATCCAAAAACATTTACATAAATACAAAGTATTATGAAAACCTAAATAGTCTCATTACTTGTACTCATATTATCATATGCATAAACACATTTTATATATTTCAGCTGTATTGCAACATTATTAGTGATAATTCTAATGGATATATTTTTCAAGGTATACTCAAGTAGAACGGTGTTTTTGTTTGGTTGATATAGGTACCAAAAGTATTTATTGTGTTATGTTAAATACATGTGACTTTGCATGGTAAAACAATTTTTATCCAAGCATTTTTTTTTGCATAATTGATGGTTGCAAATGGGAAGTAAATTTTTTTATGGTATGATTGAACTAAGAAGGATAATATATTCATGGTGTTTATGTACATCAAATACTAATAGACCTGGGGAGTCAAACTAGAGGAATTACTGTGCATTCAAAGAGTTTAATGTTATTTTATAATTTTTAATGTTTAAGCTATTTAATTTTTATGCCATAAATATTTGAGTATTTTAATGGAAATACATAATGCTAGTAATTATTTGACCTATTTTGAATGTTGTTAGATTAGGATTGTGCACCTCCAAATACTTGAAACACATCATGTCTTATGGCGCATCATGTGAGTATCAAATTCATTCAATTTACCAGTTTTATCTTTGTATAGGGGATTTTTGACATTGTAATTTTTTTTGGCAAGAGATAAAAAGGAGTTTGAATGTACAAATCTACAAAGAATCAATACAAGAAGAATTTACAAGACTTTGTGCTGGGAATTTTTTGAATGAGTGATGTACATGAATATGTTAATTCATTTTGGTTCTTTATTTAAAATTAGCTAGAATATATTTTTTGAATTATCAAGTGGTTTGATGTTGTTAGGGTATAAACCTGTCATAATCTATATTGAAAACTTCAAATCAACAAATTTAATTGAAAGTCTAGAAATTACGCTATGTTTATTTCTTGCAATGAATACATGGTTTTTTTTTCAATTATTTGGTCTTAAAATCTCCATTTTGTATGGGTTTCGTTCTTACATTTGAATTATGTTTTTCTTGCCTTTGTTATGAGAATGATTTCTTGCCTTTCGTATTTAGTAGTTATGGCATTTTTTTGCATTTAAATTATCAAAACTATCCTTTTCATCATTCCTTGTTCACTTTTATTCCTTCTTTCCTCTCAAAAACTCTATCATGTGCTATCAATTTTCTATTCTACCACCTTATTTTACTTTCAGGTTAAAAGTATGAAACCCCTCAAAAGATAACATTTTTTCTATAGATATTTTCATTTTCACTTTTATCTTTGTATTTCAATAAAGGTAGCTCTACCTACTCATAGGAGAGGGACTTCATCCCCACAATATTGACTAAAATCCTACATTTTTTACCTCTATAATTTTTTTAGCTAACAATTTTTGGCACCCACTGTGGAACATGGTTCAATGATTTCCATGTAACCCACATGCAAGTATTTTTGTCTACATGACTATTAAAATGGCATAAGGACCATTAAATTAACTAGAACTTAATTGGGAACAACTTACAAAATTTGATACCATTGCTTCTGATATCAGATAATTTACAAATGAGTGTAATGAAATTAGTGTTATACATTTTCACATAATTTAAATTGTGTCAAACCAAGAACAAGACCAAGCTAATCGTGTACAAATAATTATTAAGCACAAAATAGTTTGTAGAGCTTGCCAAACATCCTATAATATTGAACAATGAATTTATCATATGACTATTATTAGAAACTAAGGTCTTATTCATCAACCTAGTTTCAACTAGATAAAAGCTATAGAATTAGATCACTTCTAGACTCTAAAAACTCAATTGAGATAATAGAGGGAGTAATGCCCATTTTACAGAGTTGCAATAGTATTGAACCGAGAGGAAGATCATGTTGCTAATGATCAACTTATAAAAAATTTTGCAAGAAGGAAACCATAACTAATTAAGGTTAGATTAGTTCATAGAGCACATCCTCTCCCTAGACAATAAATTTTATTCACATGACAATCCTAATAGTTCAATCTCCACTATACCAACCAAATCTTGATTGGATACGTGAGACACAAGAAGACATTTCTTTAGATTTGCATAAGTGTAGTTCAATTTCAAAGTTTTGTTGATGTTTTAGAAGAAAATAAAGATTGTATTATGCCTTTGCAAAGAGATGAAGAAATTTCTATGCAAAGAGCACAATTAAGAAATTTCTATGCAAAGAGTAGTTCAGTTTTAACCTGCTCCTCAACTAAAATAATTTTATTTGAAACTGGAAAAAAGGAGATTCATTAGAGCAAGCAGATCCCATGGTAATACAAATTCTTTATTTCAGTTACAAGAAGTTTATATTTTAAAGTTAAGTCTTAATTAAAAATAACAATAAACCAATAAGTCTCACATTAAGTCCCAGTAGAATCAAACAACAACAAGGTGATTCTATTGTGAGCTAGGCACTTATCCTCTTACGAACCATTCTATCTTGACAATTACTTTTTTATGAATATGTAAATACCATGGGGAAATGTGATAGGGCCACTGGCTCTAGGACAACTTCACAAACTTCCTATATGTTTGCCAAATTAATGCTAATATAAATGGCATATGCATTATGGATCTAAAAACATTTACATCAATACAAAACATTATGAAAACCTAAAAAGTCTCATTACTTGTACTCATATTATAATATACATAAAAACATTTTATATGTATTTGAGCTGTATTTCAACATTATTAATGTTAATTTAAATGGATATATTTTACAGGATATACTCAAGTAGAATGTTGTTTCTATTTGGTTGATCTAGGTACCACAATTATTTATTGTGTTATGTTAAATGTGTGACTTTGCATGGTAAAACAATTTTTACCCAAGCATTTATTTATTTTTTTCATAATTGATGGTTGAAATTGGGAATTAAATTTTTGTTTGTTGCGAGTGAAACTAGGAAAGACAATATATTCATAGTGTTTATGTACATCAAATACTAATAGTCCTAGGGAGTCATACTAGAGTATTTACCATGCATTTAAAGAGTTTAATGTTATTTTATAATTTTTAATGTTTAAGTTATTTAATTTTCATGCCATAAATATTTGATTGTTTTAATGGAAGGACATAATGCTAATAATAATTTGAACTTATTTTGAATGTTTTTAGATGAGGATTGTGCACCTCCAAATACTTGTGGCATATCATGTCTCATGGCACATGATGTGGGGTTCAAATTCATCTTACAAGTGTGTTTCAAAAATTAATAGTAAAAAAATTAAAATTTTGAATTCAATTATCATTTAAGAAGGGAAAAATTATTTATAAAGTTTTAAAAAGAATGTTACCATTGAGGAGGATATGTCACACAAACCTAAGGTGTTTATTGGTCAGAAACTAATAATCTTCAAGATTCGACCCAACAACAACCCTAGTTAAATTATATACTTATAATAGTTTAATTTCATAATAATCAATCAATTTATTAGTTAATGTGCATGCTCATTATGATTTCATTAAATATAAATTACCATACTTGCTCTTTCTTTCCTCATCACAAATTTAAATCCATATTTTTATTCTTTGCACTCAATCCAAAAAAGGACAAAAAAATTACATCCTTTTACCTTCTTCCTCTTCACGTGTATTTACAATAATAAAAATCTATATATTCTATTTATATTATATTGTGATATCAAACAACTTAAAACAAATGTATGCAATGTTGTTGAGATGCAAGGGTAGGCAAATGGATCTCAAAATATATTAAATGTGGTTTTGTATAGATTTTACAAGCCCATTTTGTTGGAATGAACTACACTAGATATTTTTACAAATAAAAAAAGCCACTAGGTTCACTCAGACACATTTCAAATGCAGTTCATTTAATGACTTTCTAAAGCCTTTTCTTTAAATCTAGTTTTTAAGAAAAGGTTTTACAATGAAAAACAAATGTCAAAAGTTTGCAAGCTTCCTTGAGCATGGTTTAAATGATTTTTTTTGTAAGTTAAATGGTCAAAGAATCTGTTTTGAAAAAAACACTCCATTGAAAAATGATTCTTAAGCATTCATTTGATATTTCAAAATAACTTCACTAAGCTTGAATAAACCTATAATAGAGGTCTCCAAAGGCCAATTTCATGCAAAGATAATTTCATAATGCAAAAAGGCTCCTTGAAACCCAAATAATAGGATTGAAATTTTGATATAAGGTTGAACATGATTCAAAACCCTGATTTGATAATAATGAATTTGGCATGAAAATGTCAATTTTTATATAGTGTTGAAAAAAAATCAAAACTCTAACAGAACCATTGAAGACTACATTGAAGGTGAGGTCATTTAAATCCAATGTAAATTATGATGAAGTTCATTTTGAACCTAAAAACATATTTTCTTTTGATTGAACCCTCTCAATGGTTCTTCCTCATTCCAAAACAATTTTGATTCTAAACTATCTTGGAGACAATGAATCTTTCCATAGCTACAAAATTTATTCATAACATAGAATAACATGTAAAAAGAGCCTTGAAGCATTTCAACAAAATGGACCTACAAGACAAATATTTGACAGTGCATTCAAATGATTGCATTTGTAATCTTGAAATGAAAATGATGATGTGAATGTTTATTTCTCAAATGTCAGATGAACATACAAATCTTCTCATGCCTTCCCTAAAGCAAGTAGGAAAACATGCAGAGTATCCAAAGTAAGTGATCTTATCTGAAAACATGTGTTAATTTTTCATACAATTGATATTGGTGAATTGGTTGTTAGTTGGTCACATCAAAATATGCAAAAAAACCTAAAGTAAGTGATCTAGCCTGACAATGCATGTTCATTTCTCATACGATTGAGATAGGTGAACCAATTTTCAATTGGATAAATCAGAATATGTGAATACGTGTTACACATGTTTACCAAAACCATGTAAGTTGTTTATAAACCTAGAGTGTACATGCTAAAATATTCTAAAAAAGAGACAAATTTAGTTACGACAGTAAATCAAGGTTATTCTCAGTAAGAAGAATCTTCTATTTCTTTATAATCACTTGAAATACCTTTTTATCTCTCCAAATTTCTATTTCTCTGTTGTTATTTTTTAAATCACTTAAAAATGTCATATTTTAATTTTTTAAGTCATAAAAGGAAATGTGAATTGTAAAATAGAAAATCCTTATTGAAAAGGTGGTTATGCCTTTGTAACCTATAAATATGAGTTCCATTCCATGTATAGGGGTTTTTGACACTAAGAGTTTTTTGGCAAGAGATAAAGAGGAATTTACATGTACAACTCTACAATGAATCAATATAAGAACAATTTACAAGACTTTGCGCTTGAATTTTTTTTGAATGAGTGATGTATGTGAGTATGTTCATTCATTTTGGTTATATATTTAAAATTAACTATAATATTTTTGTTGAATCATCAAGTGGTTTGATATTCTTAGTTTAGAAACTTGACATAATCTATATTGAAAACTTTAAAACAACAAACTTAAGTGAAAGTCTAGAAATTAAACTATGTTTATTTCTTGCAAGGAATACAGGGTTGTTTTTCAGTTCTTTGGTCTCAATTTTTTTTTGGTGTATGGGATTCATTATTATGTTTGAATTCTATCTTTCTCACCATTCTGAAGAGAATGGTTTCTAATATTCACAACACACCATATACATCTTTGGTAGTTACAACATATTTATATGTTTAAATTATCAAAACTATCCTTTTCCTCATTTCTTGTTCTCATTTCTTCCTTCTTTCTTCTCAAAAACTCCAGCATGTCCTTTCAATTTTTTATTCTACTAGATTCTCATAGTTCAGGTTAAAAGTATGAAACCCCCTAAAATACAACATATTTACTGTAGATATTTTCATTATTCAATTTTGTCTTTGTATTGTAATAAATGTAGTTCTACTTGCTAATAAGAAAGGGAATTCATCCCCACATTATTAACTAAAAACCCATAATTTGTACCCCTACAAATTTCTTAGACAACATTTTTTGGCACCCACTGTGGAATACATTTCAATGATTTTCGTGCAACCCACATGCAGTATTTTTTTCTACATGACTATTCCAACAACACAGTGACCATCACATTATTTATAACTTGATTGGGAATGATGTACACAATTTGACATTAATTTTGATATTAGATAATTTACATGAGTGTAATGAATTCAATGTTGCACATTTTCACATTTTTTCAATTGTGTCAAACCAAAAGGACCAAGATGATCATGTACAAATAATTATTGAACATAGAATAGCTCACAGAGCTCACCAAGCATCTTGTAATCCTAAACAATAAATTTATCATATGACTATTGTTGGAAACCAAGGTCCTATTCATAAGCATGGTCTCAATTGGATAGAAGCTGCACAATTAGATATCACTTACAGTCTCTGAAAACTCACTTGTGATAATAGAGTTATAAACACCCATTTCAAAGAGTTATAACAATATTGAATGAAGAGGAAGATCATGTTGCTAATGATAAACTTGCAATAATTGTTTCAAGAAGGTAGCCATAAATAATCAGGGTTATAGTGGTTCGTAGAGCATCTCCTCTCCCCAGATGGTAAATATTATTCACATGACCATCATATAAATTCAATCTCTAGTCTACCAACCAAATCTTAATTAGGTAGTGAGACATAAGAAGACATTCATTCATATTTTTGAACATTTGAATTGGTTAATATACCTAGTGTAGTTCACTTTCAAAGAGTTGTTGACATTTTGTAAGAAG
Organism: Torreya grandis; assembly: GCA_037957365.1. NCBI lineage: Eukaryota > Viridiplantae > Streptophyta > Pinopsida > Cupressales > Taxaceae > Torreya > Torreya grandis. The sequence goes on along the minus strand of JARHVA010000123.1, from coordinate 2,668,711 downwards.
AGAAAGATAGTATTATTCTTGCACAAAGAGCTAAATAAATTTATTTATACACAAAGAGGAAAATTAAGAAGGCCAGTTTAAAGAGTAATTCAGTCTTAACCTACTCAAACGACAATAATTTTCTTTCAAACTGGTAGAAAGAAGATTCCTAGAGCAAGCATATCCTAAGGTAATACAGATCTTTTTTTCAGTGGAAAGAAGTTTCTAATTTTAAGTTAAATCTTAAGAAAAAAATTAATATCAATAAATCAATAAGTCTCACATCAAGTCCTAGGTGAAGCAAACAACAACAATGTGGTTCTATTGTGAGCCAGACAGTTGTCCTCTCAAGAGCCATTCTACCTTTGTAATTAATTTTTTCTAAATATGGCAGTACCATGGTGAAATGTGATAGGGCCACTGGCTCTAGGACAACTTCACAAACTTCTTAAAGGTTTTAAAAAGTAATGTTAATCTAAATTTTTTATGTATTATGGATCCAAAAACATTTACATCAATACAAAGCATTATGAAAACCTAAATAGTCTCATTACTTGTACTCATATTATCATATAAATAAAAGTATTTGATATGTATTTTAGTTGCATCGTAACATAATTAACGTTAATTTTGAATGGATATATTTTTAAAGGTATACTAAAGTATAATGGTGTTTTTGTTTGGTTGATATAGGTACCATAATTGTTTATAGTGTTATGTTAGATGTGTGACTTTGCATGGTAAAACAATTTTTGTCCAAGCATTTATTTTGTTTTTCATAATTGATGGTTGTAATTGGGAAGTAAAATATTTTATGGTGTGAATGAAACCAAGAATGAAAATTTATTAATGGTGTTTATGTATGTAAAATATTAATAGCTCTATTGAGTCATCTATAGGAGTGTGTTGGAAATATGGTCATCGATGTCAAAGGTATATCATTGGTGATAAAGGCCCCATTGCATTTAATGGTGTTTTTAATATTCATATCTTGGATAATGTGTGTTAATATTTATTTAATATTAATGAATATATTTTTGGTTGCATATGTGTCAAAAGAGGGCCCATGGAGAAGTCAAAGAGTCATGGGGTAAAGACAAAAGAAGAATGGGATGTAGTTTTTCATGAAGAGTCATATTTAGGAATTCTAAGAGTCACCATGTGAAGACAAAAGAGGGTATGGCACATTTTTCATGAAGGGACACTTTGAGGAATACGAAAAGTCACCAAGATAAAGACAAAAGAGGAAAGGACACATTTACTTATGAAGGGTCACCGTGTGACTTTTCAATTGCAAGGATATGAAGGGTCATGTACGTTTGGCACCATTTTACATGAGGATTGAAGGGTCACAAAGGGTGAATGCCAAAGGTCATTTGGAAAGATATAAATAAAGTCTTGAGAAGCCATTTTTAATATGCAAGAGAGTGCATGGTTTGTATTTGTTTTAGAGGAGAGAAAAGTAGGAAATATTGTAGAGTTATATCATTTGTTGAGTAAGCAACATTGAGAGATAGTTGTGTTTTATACACAAGAGGGGTTGGTGCTCCTGTGAGTTGGTGCTCACAAATATTTGTAAGGGGTTGGTGCTCTTGTGGGTTGGTGCTCATTCATATACTTGAGATTGTTCTTCATTATTTTTCCCACTTTGGGTTTCCACGTACAAATTTGGTCTCTCTCTCTCTCTCTCTCTCTCTCTCTCTCTCTCTCTCTCTCGTGTGTTGCATGTTATTGTTTTAGTTTTATGGCATATCTTGAATGTGTGATTAAGTGATTAAAGAAAATATATCAGATTAAGTAAAAGATATATAATATATTGATTCACTCCCCCCCCTCTTAGTATATTTTGTGCTTAATAGAGTGACTATGAATTAAAAGTGTTTAATGTTATTTTATAATTTTTAATGTTTAAACTATTTAATTTTCATGCCAAAAATATTTTATTTTTTAATGGAAGGACATAATGATAATAATAATTTGAAATTATTTTAAATGTTTTTATACAAGGATTGTGCACCTCTAAATACTTTTGGTGTATCATTTCTCATGGTGCATCATGTGGGGTTCAAATTTGTCTTAAAAATGTGTTTCAAAAATTACTAGTAAAAACATTAAAATTTTGAATTCAATTATCATTTAAGAAGGGAAACATATTCGATAAAATTTCAAAATGAATGTTACTATTGAGGAGGGTATGTGACACAATCCTAAGGTGTTTATTGGTCAGATACTAATAGCCCTCAAGATTCGAAGTGACAATAACCCTAGTTAAACTATGTACTCATAATAATTTAATTTCACAACAACAAATCAATATATTAGTTAATTTGCATGCTAATTATTATTTCATTTCACAACAATAAATGTGAATTTTATGAATCACAAATAAAAATTACCATATTCACTTTAACTTTCCTCATCACAAATCTAAATCCTCCCATCTTTTTGTTCTTTTCACTGAATCCAAATAAGGACCAAATTTTCCATATTCTTGACTTTCTCCTCTTCGTATGTATTTATAATAAATAAAAATATATATATTTAATTTACATTCTAGTTCATAGTTTAGTAATAAGGGTTAATTAGCATTTGCATGTTTTTTTTGACTTAAACTTTTATTACACACCTTTAGAGTCTAAATACCTCTAGGTGCTACACTCATGTAACATTAAGATCATAACCACTAGAGTTGTAACTTTTAGATCATAGTTTTTATGTAGGAATATGCAATACTTGTAGTCATATTATCAAATATGTAAAAATATTTGATATTATTTCAGCTCCATTGCAACACAATTAATGTTAATCTTAATGGGATATGGACTGTGGATATAGAAACATTTACATCAAATAAAAAGTATCATGAAAACCTAAATGGTCTCATTACATGTAGTCATTATAAAATACACACAAAAAAATTGATATGCATTTCACTTGAACTCAATCAATTTTAATCTAAATGACATATTCATTATGGATCCAAAAATACATACATCGAATATAAAACGTCATAAAAACCTTAATAGTCTCATTATTTGTAGTCATATTATCATTCACACAAAAATATTTGATATGTATTTTAGTTGCATTATAGCATAATTAATGTTAATATAAATGGCATATACATTATGGACACAAAAACATTCACATCAAATACAAAGCATCATGAAAACCTATATAGTTTCATTACTTGTAGTCATATTATCATATACATAAAAAAATTTCATATATCTTTGAGCAACATTGAAACGTAACTAATGTTAATTATAATGGATATATTTTAGAAGGTATGCTTAATTAGAATATTTTTATTGTTTGGTTGATCTAGGTACCAAATGTTTATATTGTGCTATGTTAGATGTGTGAATTTTCATGCTAAAATAATTTTTGTTCAAAGATTTATTTTTATTTTCATATTTGATGGTTGTAATTGGGAAGTAAAATATATTTATGATGTGAGCATAATTGGAAAAGACAATATACTTATGGTGTTTATAAGTCAAAAACTAATAACCCTTGGAAGTTATACTAGAGGAGTTACTATGCATTCAAAGAGTTCAAAGTTATTTTATATTTTTTTATGTTTAAGCTATTTAATTTTTATGCCATAAATATTTGATTATTTTAATGGTAGGACATAATTTTAATAATAAATTGAACTTAGTTGGAGTGTTATTAAATGAGGATTGTGCACCTCCAAATATTTGCGGCACATCACGTCTCATAAACAATCTTGTTTATTTAGTACAAAGATCCAATTTCAAAATAATTTTTATTCCAAGCAGACTTTGTCTAATTAGGTCCCATATAAGGGTTAAATTTTACAGTTGACCTTGCTTATCAAGGAAAATATTTATGTTATTTATTCATTCAACATTTCCCTTAAAAATTTACAACATCCATCTTTAAAGAAGGAAACATCAAAGAGTAAGTATATATTTATATAATTATTCATAATGTTTTTTCAATTCTTTAATAATCCTTGACAACCCACCAATACTTTCACCTTTCATTATATATGGTCTTCAAAAAAAAATACGTCATGTATTATAATTTAAAAATATAAATATGTTTGTGGCCATCAAATTTAACATAAATATATTTTAAATCACCCTTGCAGTTGAATTCTATGAAAATTAGAAGAATGATATTTTATTTAACATATTTTTTAATGAAGTGTGTACCTAGTTTATTCTTGTCAATTGAAGTACAACTATTTCTTGCAACTTTTAATTATGGAAGTCTTGAATGAATATGTACCTTTAAACTTGAAATCAAGACTAGACCTCAAATTCAATCACTGATAGAAATATCTTTATGTTCCCTGACATCCATATCCATCTCATGACATGATAAAATAAGAAAGAAATGCCCATACTTTAGAAAATGAACATGAAGATAAAAAAGAATGATATGTGCAAAAAAAATGTTTGAGGAAGTTCATGGAGGATCTAGGATAGTTAAGACCCTCAAATAATTGTATATAATCTCTAAATTTAAAAACAATCATATGAAATAGATTCGTTAAATGTTTGTCTTGATTCTAGTTTTATGTCAAAACAGGATAAATAATTGCAATAATGAATAGATCTAATAAATATAACAATAGAGTACAAAAATCAGAACTTCTCTAGTGTCTAAAATAGTAGTATAGCTCAAGTGTAGTGTAGTAATGATAATGGTAATGAAAAAAAGATTAAATGAGTTGGAATGATCATACCTTAATTGATTTCTATAAGTCTAAAATTGGATCTAGAATGTGCAAATTATTTGCCACTTGTATATGAAATTTGGACATCTTAGGAGAAATCGTCGCCTACCATAATAATCATTGAGTTTTCCCTAGGTAGACTCATTCTTGGGTTGAATAACACATCAAGTCTATCTAGAAGTGCTGAATCTCTCCTAAATAGGTATTTTAAGTTTTCACATTTTAGGGCTACTTCTCTATTTGATATAACCCATTCATGTATGTTTTCTTCCCTATTTCACTGGGCACATTTATATGATTTGTTTTTTTCCTTCTTGACCTGTATTAGCAGCCACCAAAGTGGGGTTGAAAGATACTTATCATTCATTCTACAATTAGACCCCTTATAGTTCATGCAAATTGTAGATTATGTGTTTGACATAGGGCTTCAAGCTCATCTCCATGGGTATAGATGCATCTATATTTTTCTTAGGCATTCTATTGGTACAAGAGGTAATGATTGATGCAAGTCATTTGAATAGAGAGAAGTCCTTCTTAGGTGTGCCTAGACTTGAAATAGAATTCAATCTTAGGATATTCAATGTGATCTTTGTATTTATCCCTCCTCAAAATTATAATTAACTATTTGTATATATAGTTTTTTCATGATTTGATTTAATGACTAGTTGGCATGAAAAAAATTATCAAATCAAAGGAAATTTTTGACAAATAAATTCAAACACTAAAAATATGGCAAGATGGGCAGAAGTGCCCATAAAACTCAAAGGGGCATAGTTTTAGGTCATATGAGTCTTCCTATGTCAAACTTGTAGTAGCTTTGAGTTTTCCCAAGAAGAAAATATGAATGAGGAGAGAAAGGGAGAGAGAGAATAGGCCCATACACATAATTAATTTTTGATAAAATGATAAATATAGGAAGATATGACCACATAATTACACAAAGAGGAAAAGACACATAAACAAGTGCCAATTACCCTAAACCAAGGTAATGAACCATATGCATAATTAATTAATAAAAAACATTGTATTAAACTCACCCTTGAAGTTGAATTCTATGAAAATTGGAATAATGATATTTTATTCAACATGTATTTTAATGAAGTGTTTACATAATTTATTATTTTCAATTGAAGTACAACTATTTCTTGCAACTTTTCATCATGGAAGTTTTGGATGAATATATACCCTTCAACTTGAAATCAAGACTATCCCTTTAAAATTGATCATTAATGGAAAGATATTTATGGTCCTTGACATCCATATCCATCTCATGACACAAGAAAATAAGACTTAGACAATCACACTTTGGAAAATGAATGCCAATACTCAAACATGAAAACCAAATGATGCATGCATGAATATAATGTTATAGGAACTTCGTCGAGGATCTAAGGATGGTTCATAACCTACAAAAATTTTATAGAATTTATCAATTTAAAAAAAATAATATGAAATATGTTCACAAACTATTTACCCTAATTCTTGTTTTATATCAAAATAACATAAATAATTGTACTAATGAATAGATATAATAAATATGGAAGTAGAGTATAAAAATAAGACATGCTCTAGTATATACAATAGTAACATAGCTTAAGTGCAGTGTAAAAATGATAATGGTAATGATTACAACTTAATTGATTTCTATAAATCTAAACTTAGATATGGAATGTACAAATTGTTTACAATTTATAGTGAAATCTAGACATCCTTGATGAGCTCATCACCTATCATAATAATCACTGAGTTTTCCCTAGGAAAAGTCTTTGTTAGGCTAAATAACACACCAAAGCTATCTGGGAATTTTGAATCTCTCCTAAATAGGTTTTTTGGGTCTATAGTTTTTAGAGCTACTTCTCTCTTTGATACCACACATCATATGTTCCTTCTTGACCTATCTTGGCATAATTGTATATCAATCCAAAAGAGATAAGGAATAAGTAATTGGTTTAGGCACACCAAAGTGGGGTTTCAAGCTACATATCTTGCATGTCATATCCAAACCCATTGTATTTCAAGCAATATGTAGATGGTGTATGTAAGGTAGGTTTTCCACCTTATCTCTTTAAGTGGAGATGCAAGTAGATTTTGCTTACACCTTATTTTGGCAAAAGATGTAATAATTTTATGCTATTCCTTTTACTAGAGATAAATCCTTCTTAGGTGCCCTTAAACTTGAAATGAAATTAAATATTAGGATATTCAATGTGATCCTTGTGTTGATATCTCCTTAAAATGCTAATAACTATTTGTATATATAGGTTTCATGTGATTTGAATTAAGGATCAATCAAGGTGAAAAATATGACCAAAAAAGTTAAAAGACCTAAAAATGGATCCAAACACTGTAAAGATGGTCGTAAAAAGGACCAACAAAATTCAAAGGCTTAGAATTATAGGCCATACAAAATTTTTAAGGCCAAACTTGTACAAATATGAGTATGCCTATAAAGAAAATATGATTGAGGAGAAAGAAAGGGGCCGAGAAAATAGATCCATGGGTGCAAAAATAAATTGGTAAAATTAAAAATAGTGGAAAATAGAAATATTTGATTGCATAGAGAGGAAAGACACACTGACAACCACTATTTAACCTTAAATAAAGGTGATGACCCATGTGCTCAAATAAATATTAAAAATAATGTTAATAACAAAGTGCTACACCCTTAACCTAATTTTGTCTAGGGATATGTGTGTTTGACATGTAGCCAACATACCCTTCTACCTTATCTTGTCACATTTATCTAAATTATCATATTGTTAGTATAGTCGGCCTATGGAGTAACAAAGAATGAATTAAAGTATATAGAAGAGGTAATGGTTAGTACTTGAACATTATATTACATTTTTTTTATTTTATGGTTTTAGAGGTTTCCCCTTCAAAGTGGCTTAGTCTTATTTATCAAGTACTTTGCTCTATTATAAACTATAGGTGTGGATTTGCTTATTATTATTATATTATTGTCATATAGTGTTGTTGATTTGCTTGGTGCATTCATGTTTAGGTGATCCAATGAAAGATAATATTAGAATCTATACCATATAATTATACTCACAAATAGACACACTTGCTTAGACAACATATATACATTGAACTCTAACCATACTCTTTATTGATGTTCAACACCTACTACATATATATGATTACACATATACCTACTTCCAAACTCACTTGCCTCGATATACTTATTACAATACATGAAGAATAATTAATCTTTCATACAATCAAATTGATACATTCTCTCTCTACTCCATTCTTTGAGAACTTGGCTTCTAATTTTTCTCTTCTCTCCAAAACTAGAGATAATTCCATTTGTATATCTTTAAGTTTAATAATCTTTCCCTTTATAATCTTCCTCTAATTTCTTTAGCATCTTTGATTATTTCTTCACATTCATTATATTTAACCCTTTTTATAAGTTTTGGATTTATAAGGGTTAAGGGGTTAGAATATCCTAATCAAATGGTGAATAAAATATTTTTAAAGCAATCCAATTAAATTAATTTAGATAACACAATATGTTGAATCTAGAAAATTAAAAAATATATAAATTAAAATGAAAATTTATATTTTGATAATTAAAACATAAAGAATAGATAATACTTATCTTTTTTTCAAATTCAAATGAATATTTGAGATGTACAAGTGTAGAAACATTCAAATTGATGCTCAATATCCCATCTTTTGATTCTAGATATATTATTTCTAGAGGCTTGGACACTACCATTGACTTATGGACACTAGCATTGTCACTTATGTATGGTACAAAGTATTAATTGTATCCAGAAGTGACCACTTGTGCATATTATTGCTTTTTTAACCTTTATGTTGATATATCTGGAACACATGCACAAGCTATGTATGACTATATATAGCTCAAACCCTAGTTTTTCACCCGAAGTCATGTCCCCTTGACAAAAATGGGTTAGTAGGCTCAAAAAGTTGAGTTGAACTTAAGGACCACATTGTCAATGAGCATTGCCTACATAGTTAAAACTCTGAAGAGGGCCTCAGAAACATGTAATTCTCCCCTAAGTGTGGAATTGTGTGTGTACAAGGGTTTAATGTACTATATGTAATGGCATGTAATGATATAGCTTGTAACTTGAAAAATAAGTCTCATGGTATGTTATTTAAATGATTAAAACCTATAATATTAACAATCATATGATTGATATAGAAATAGGGAAGAAAATGTGAGTAGAACCTATTTATGCAATTGATTAAATGAGCTTGAATAGGCGTTTTCTTGGTATTTTATAAATGGGTAATGAGTAGGATTTGATTTATGTGTATACCACATATTTTTGTAAATATTTAATAGAAGGGTTAGATAAGACAAATAGGTTGACCCTTACATTTCAAAATATATCTAATTTGGATGACTTTTTAGGTATGGACACTAGATAAAAAATTGGGAAACTAGCAAATTAGTGTCTCTCTATAAACAATATTGTCTGACAAGATAGAATTTTTTTGAATGTCTATAACTAATACTGAAGAGTATAAATCATATTTTAAGATTGTTTTAGTGTAAAGGTGATGTGGATCATCAAAATGATAGGGTCAAACCATAATATAATAATTTAGACACAATGATATGGTGAATGTGAGGCTCTCAGTAACAAGAAGGTAAAGAATTAAAGGGTAGAGACCTAATTGTTATTTTAAAAATGTACAAGAATGAGATGTTATATATAATCATATTTTACTATCTACATTTACTGACCCTTCCGTGCCCCCCCACCACCCCGCAACAATCTAGTAATACATAAATATGAAATTACTAGGTTAAAGGAAAGAAATGCATACATGTGTGTGTACAACACTCCTTGCCTTTACTTGAGCCCTAGTGAATTTTTTGTTGGTATATGACCTATAACCAAAAGCATGTTATAGTATAAATTTGTTAGGTTGTGGAGCTAAAAGCTTCACTGATGCAAACATGGAGGAGGTTGCTGAGTTACAGGGAAACTGACGTCGACAACACAACCGACATCGGTCATATCCAGTTACAAATCAGTCGACATCAGTTAGGAGTCAGTCGACGTCGGTCATCTCCAGATAGATAGGGACCAACGTCGGTTGCCTGTGCATTCCAGAACTGGTTGTTGACGAACAATTAGTTTGTTGAATGGGTTGTTTGCATGTAAAAGACTAATTTTAGTCTTGAGCTGCGTGTCTAATTATTGTAATTAGATGTCTAATTATTGTTTGCATAGGATCTATATAATAGACTCATGGGGCTATATTGTAAATTAAGGACAAGGAAGAGATTCTTTTGATTGTAAGATCTAGGTTTGTAGTTGTGCAAAACTAGGTTGATCTGCAGGTTGTGCAAGATCAGGGTAGATCTACATGGTAAGTAAGATCATTCGATTTGTAGGTTGTTGCAAGTTCATGGGAGATCTACATGGATTACTTTGAGTACTTGTGTACTGGTAGTAGTGATACTGACTGGTGGAGGTGAACAACAACTCTGTGTTTGAGTTGATTGTTGTGATCGTAATTAAGAGAGAGAACTCTTGATTGAGAATTACTGGGAGCCCTAGAGGTGTGGGAAGCCCTAGAGGTGGAGGAAGTGTGTGGCATCTTCTTTATTGTATTTTCTTTCTGGATGAGTTGAATACAAGATTGTATTGTCTCTCAAATTTTGTGTTGTTTCTGATTTCTAGTTACTTGTTACTTTTGGTTAAATTTCATGTTTAGTTGCTTATACAAGGTAATCAATTGTGCTATTAATCCTGACAAAGTGGTATCAGAGTGAGGTTGCAGGGAGCAGGTTTGTGTTTGATTATAGGTCACTCTCAGGGGTTTCTGATTGAGTGGGAGTAAAGCAATGGTAGAAGAAAGTAAGCTAAGAATGAAGAAATTTAATGGCAAGAATGATCAATTATGGAGGATGCAGATAGATGATTATCTGTATTAGAAAGATCTGTACTTACCATTGGGTGGGGTTGCAAGCAAGCCCATAGATATGAAAGATGAAGAATGGAAGGTTCTTGATCGAAAGGCTTTGGGATCTATAAGATTGAGCCTGGCATCATCTGTGATTTCCAACTTATCACAGGCTAAGACAATGGTAGAGTTAATGGGATCTTTGGCAAATTTATATGAAAAACCCTCAGCTTTGAATAAGGTATTTCTTATGAAGCAATTATTTAATTTGCAAATGTTGGAAGGTGGATCTGTACACAGTCATCTTAGTGATTTCCATGGTTTGGTAAACCAGTTAGTTTCAATCAATATTATTTTTTATGATGAAATTAAGGCTCTCTTAATCTTATGCTTATTACCTGAAAGTTGGGATAGTTTGGTAATGGCAGTTAACAATACTGCATCTACTTCAAATATTTTGAAAGTTGATGATGTTGTTAGTGTAATCTTGAATGAAGAAATTCATAGGAAAAGCACTGGTGAATCATCAAGGAATGCTTTAAGTGTTGAAAGTAGGGTAAGGCAAAGAGAGAAGATCGAGAAATAGAGATCAAGGTCAAAGATAGGCAGGAGATCCAAATCTAGGTATGGCAGAATAATTTGCTAGAAATGTGGAAAGCAAGGGCATGTAAAGAAAGATTGTTTGTTGGTTGAAGATCAGCATGAAGGAAATGAAGAAGTAGATGTTGCAAATGTTGTTTCATAGGATGCTCTTGTATGTTCCTTGGATAAAGTGGAATCTTGGGTGTTATATTCTAGTGCCTCTTTCCATGCAACCCAAAATAGAGCATCTTTTCATGAATATGTCCAGGGAGACTTTGGAGAGATTTATTTAGGGGATGGTAAGCCTTGCCAAATGGTTGGCAAAGGGAAAGTGCAGCTAAAATTGTAGATGGGCAACACATGGGTGTTGAAGGAGGTCATGCATGTCCTAGTCCTAAAGCGGAACTTGATTTCTATTGGAAAGTTGGGTGATGAGGGATGCACAGTAACTCTCACAACGGACTCTTGGAAAGTTACCAAAGGTGCACTTGTTTTAGCAAGAGGTAATAAAGTAGGTACTCTTTATCTATCTACTTGTATTACTGATTCTCCTTCTGGTTTATCTACTTCAGCTGTAGATTCGAAGATGTGGCTTCATAGGCATGGTCAAATGAATAAGAAGGGGATGCATGTTCTTGAGTCAAAGGGTAAGAGTTCAGATTCAAGAAGCATAGATCGAGATTTCTGTAAGCAACAAAAGAAAGTGAGGTTTTTTGATTCTCATGCTACAAGAAAGGATTAGGTTTATGGCACAAAAAGGAAATTTGATGGTTTTGACAATAACAAGAAAGCCTTGGTGTTCAAGGAGAAGATGATAGATATAAATTAGTCACAGGGGCTGAAATTTTTTTAGCAGGGCAGTTTGAACAAGGGTTTGATTCAAAGTAAGCTTGCGAGTAAAAAGTCATCACTCACAGGCAAACATAGTGACCGATGTTGGTCAGGTGGAACTAACGTCGAACAAGTAGGTACTGATGTCAGTCATGTGTAGACTAGAGTTGGTGGTGTTAGGCATGTTAAGACTGATGTCGATCAGGGAATCAACGTTGACAGTTAGGTCAGTCACATGGAACTGACGTCGATCAGATGCAGACTAGGGGTGACCGACATCAGTCACTATTAGAACAAATTTTGGGTGGATATCAAGCTGTCAAGGAGTCTCAAATGCCCATGAGGAGGACTAAAAGGGTAAGTAAGCCTCAAATTCATTGTTCCCCTTCTTTATATTACTTGTTGCTCACTGATGGTCAAGAACCAGGAAGTTTTAAAGAAGCAGAGTAGGTAGAATCCAAGAAACAGTGGGAACATGGCATGAATGAGGAATTTGATTCCTTGGAAGAGAACCAAATGGGAGATTTGGTAGAGTTGCTAGCTGGAGAGAAATAATTGAAAGATGAACGGATTCCCAGGTCAAAGAAGAGAGAGAATGGACATGTGAGATAGAAGGCCAGGGTATATGGTCTTGGGAAAGTTGTAGGACAATGGAGGTTTAACCATTGTGTTTACTTTACCAAGTTGGATAATATTAGCTACATTATCTTGTTACTATATGTGGTGTGTATGCTTGTTGTAGGGTCACACATGTAGGGAGTTGCTGAGCTAAAGGTAAAGTTAGTTCAAAGGTATGTCATGAGGAATCTGGGAGCAACAAGATTCTTTGGCATGAGAATGTCTAGAGACATGAAAGGTCACAGGTTGATTTTATCTCTAGATGATTGTGTGAATAAGGTAGTGGTGAGGTTCAAGATGCGAGATGCAGAACCAGTTTGCACACCTATGGATGGATAGTTCACAGAATGGTGTCCCAATTCACATAATGAGGTTAAGTGCATGGTATGTACTAGACCTGAGTTTGCCCAAGCAGTGGGTGTTGTTAGTGAGTTTGGGGTCAATCCAGGAAAGAAGCACTAGAAATTTGTTTATTGGATTCTTAGGTATCTGAGAGGGACCAACAACAGGTATACATGCGATGCAGGGTCAAGCACTTCTCTACATGGGTATGTAGAATAGGATGTGGCAAGGGACTTGGATGATAGGTGTTTCACCATAGGTTGTGTGGTGGTTGGTCTTCAAGATTGATCTTGAAGAGGGATACAAGCCAGGAAACAAATTAGACAATGTATAGGTACAGGTACAGGTGTAGCTATTTATCTCCAAGTGAGAGATTGTTAGGTTGTGGAGATAAAAGTTTCACTGATGAAAACATGGAGGAGGTTGCTAAGTTATAGGGAAATCGACGTTGGTAGTACAACCAACGTCAGTCATATCTAGTTACAAAGCAGCTAACATCGGTTAGGAGTCAGTTGACGTCAATCATCTCTAGACAAACAGGGACCGACGTCGGTTGCCTATGCATTCCAGAACTGGTTGTTGATGAATAGTTAATTTGTTGAACAGGTTGTTTGCATGTAAAAGACTATATTAATCTTGAGCTGCGTGTCTAATTATTGTTTTCATAGGATCTATATAATAGACTCATGGGGATGTATTGTAAATTAAGGACAAGGAAGAGATCCTTCCGATTGTAAGATCTAGGTTTGCAGTTGTGCAAAACTAAGTTGATCTACAGGTTGTGCAAGATCAGGGTAGATCTACATGGTAAGTAAGATCATTTGATTTTTAGGTTGTTGCAAGTTCATGGGAGATCTACTTGGAGTACTTTGAGTACTTGTGTACTGGCAGTAGTGATACTGACTAGTGGAGGTGAACAACTCTGTGTTTAAGTTGATTGTTGTGACCATAATTGAGAGAGAGAACTCTTGATCGAGAATTACTGGGAGCCCTAGAGGTGTGGGAAGCTCTAGAGGTGGAGGAAGAGTGTGGCATCTTCTTTATTGTATTTTCTTTCTGGATGAGTTGAATACAAGATTGTATTGTCTCTCAAATTTTGTGTTGTTTCTGATTTCTAGTTACTTGTTACTTCTGGTTAAATTCCATGTTTAGTTGCTTATACAAGGTAATCAATTTCGCTCCTAATCCTAACAAAATCAATGCATGTAATCTGAAATTAAATAATTAAAATGCTTAAAAAGTAAAGAGAGCAAGGAAGGAATACATATGTGTGTCGTTGCAACCATGTTTCCCCTTGGTACTTTGCTTTGGTAAAGATGTTCCCTTATGAAGAATTAGAGATGAGAGAGTTCATAATTTAACCTTGGATATTTGAATAGGGAAATTGGAGGGTGATTATGCCCCTAATCTAGTACAAAGTGAGTTGCGACACAACCATTGAGATCATTGAATCTCAATCATAATACTGAAGTGCATGTATAATACAACCAAGGTAAGCAGTATAACCAACTCAAACTATAAAAGGGTAGTTCTATGTCCATAGATGTCACTAAATCATAACCATACTATTGAAAGGAGCCAACTAATATAGATAGTAAAGGCTCAAAATGATGATTCTTGGTAAAAGAGGTGTTTTTTACTAATTTTTTTTTGAATATGTATTTGTAATTTTTGGTGCACTTTCATGACATATGCACCTGTAATATGTCTCAAGCATAAGTATATATTAAAATGTAACCTTTACTCTGTAACTGTGTATAATATCTGTCACAAATCTAAAAAAATTTATCCCAAATCTATAAAAATTGGTGCTAAATTTATAGGATTTTGACCCAAGTGTATATCTGAATCATGTAAAATGTATCAAATTATTGTTACCATAGGCTCTTGGAAAACCTTTAAAACAAGATAACATAGGGATAGATTGCACTTGAAATAACAAAATTAGACATTTGATGGAAATTTAGACTAAATATATTCATTAATAATAAAAGAAAATAGATGCACGGATAAACATAGGTTTTTTAGAATCTAAATAGTCAATATAAACTCATATGATTAACATATTAAAGTAAACAAAGTACTCCCTACACACAAAATAGTGATAAAATATACATAGGAAAACCATGTTATTAAAATATATATTAATCTCTATCACATTAAAACTATATCAAAATACAATTAAACACTATATATAATGTTCTACCTTGTGTTATTTCTTCATATTCCAGCCTTTTGATATGCCCAAAAGGAGTGACTCTTCACATTCTAACATCTATCATTATGCTTACATAGGTCAAATACATACAAAAATACTATACAAAATATAAAAAAGTGCAAATCACATAGGTGTCCATCAGATATACTCTATGATTTTGATAGCCCTATTCTACACTCAACACTTTACTAGAATTAAACATTTTTCTTGTCTTGAGATAAAGTCAAACAAGATCCTGATATGAAGTTCAAGCTAAGGAATTGAACCAAAATTACTAGTCCTAATTATTTCTCCAGGTGCCTTTTACCAATTTTCACCCTTTGTGTACTATTTATCCACACTTTCTAGTTTTCAACTAAGTAGCTACTAGCCTACTACCCTTTCAAGTTTTCAATAGGCTAGCTTAACTAGGTAGATGCCCTTTAAATTTTTTCAACCAACCTAGCCTAGTTCCTAATGCTTAAGGCCATCCTACAAAATTATGCCAAAAAGTCATGAAAATTATAAAATTGGAACTCTGCATTACCTAATGTGTAGGTGGTGGCATACTCTATGTTAGTTATAAATAGGTTGTTATGATTATGAATCTAGTATAGAAGTGAAGGAAGCACTTGGTTCTATAAAAACTACTAATGGAGGTTGTTATGGTTGTTGGATAATTGGTTGTGTTCTTGTGTCACTCTTCTTCTGCTAAAGTAATTGTTACAACTATTATGGGGAATGAATTATAATTCATTACCAATTTGTGCAATAGAGGCATCAAAGTGTGAAAAGTATTGCTTGAGCATTTTCCATTCAATCAACACTTCCCATACCATAGTGAGAAATATGCACAACCGGACTTGAATCACCATCAAGTTCTGAATATCTTGATCTTCTATAATGGTGATGAGTGCTTTAGCATTTTACACTTTGATCTAGATATCATGTGTTAGCTCTTACATCTGGTCTACATGCCTCTGAGCATGGATGCCAACATATGAGCTACATAGAGTCTCATTATGTCATGTATATAGTTTTTACATGGAATCATCCCTTGAATCTAGTAATTGATTGAGTACATTTCTCATTGTTTTAGAAGTATCCATGTAATCTTATTTGATAACTTTGGATTTATCTATCATGTTGAACTTTGGCTTAGATATGACTAATGACTTGTTAAGATGTTACTTCCAATTCAACATACCTTATGTTATTTACTTGGGTTGAAGCATATATGTATCCAAAACATGTTCATACTCCTCCAAGAGCTCACATATCACCTCTATTTCAGCTTTGATATTTTCCCCTTATGCTCATATCATTTACAACTTGTGTGTATCCAACCAGTCTTTCATAAGTTATATCAATAAAGTTTAGAATTACCTTTCTTCAAGCATCACTTGGTCACCTAAGACTTGGATCACTAGTGTAGGGTAGCTAGTCTCAATGATTTGGTTTGCATTGGTGAATCAAAGCCTCAAATCTATGTCATCCTTTTGTAGCTATAAGACTTCTTGCTTAGAGATAAAAGTAATATGTGTAATTGATTCTTGAAAAGTAGTTGTGCTTTCAATTTTATTGGTTAGTAGCAGATGAGAAACATCCAAAGATGTTTATTTCACAATAATAGTCAAATTCATGGATGTTGTTGTAGTTATTTTAGGGGGCACCATAAAATTTTCCAATAGGAGAGAAAATGTGGTGCATCAGGTGGATGATGTGGGAACATCCCATAGCCATTGGCTAGTTATTTGTGGTGTAGGCTAAGAAGCCTCCTCCTTGTGTCACAATTATTGATCATACTATGTTTTCTACTTATTGCTTATATTTTTCCTCTACCTCCTACTTAGCTTTAGCTTTAGCATTAGCCTTGGCTTTATCCTCAGTTTTATCTATAGCTATTGCTTCCACTTTAGCCTTAGCCTTAGTTTATACTATAGCCTTAGCTTTGGCTTCAACTTCCCTCTTAGCCTTTTCCTCATATTGAGCCTTTTTAATTAACATTTCTTCCTCTTTATTCTTTTGTGTAGCTTGTACTTCTTGTTGTTTCCTTGTAGCTTCTTCTTATTCTTTCTTATTTGCCTCTACTTCATTGGCTCTCTTCTTTTTATCCTTTAGTTCTTCAAATTTATTATTTTTAGCCTCTAGTCCTTCAGCTCTTTTCTTTTGAGCCTCTACTTTTTTGAATTTATTTATGTGTTCCTCCTCCATATCCTTGTGCTTTGCCTTTTAGTTACTCTTATTTTTATCTCCCTTCTCCTTTCTCATAGCCTCATTTTGCACCTCTAATGGATCATGTTCCTACATAACTTCGTGTTGTGGCTCCAACTATTGAAAGTTGGTTTATTTAAGCATGTCTATGGGGGTAGATGAATCTATCATTGTAATTAACTCATAATATTTTGAAGAATATGATTCTAGAATAGTATCCCTCCATGAAATAATATTCTTTTTGGAGGTTAGGGGTGGAGTGAATCTCTTCTTTTGCCTCTTTTTATCCTAGGCCTATAGGACTAGTTATGATTCATGTGATTATTTCACATCACTCTCTTCAACTAGTTCTATAGAAGACATCATTATATCTTTAATTATTGGAGAAGTTTAATCTATAGCATAAGTCTTTTGTCTATGCATCAATGATGGTGTTGGGTTTTCTTGTGTTGGTAGTTATGCTTCCCATACAATAGAGGATCCTACAATTGGATCTTCTTAGAATAGTTGGGCCTGAAACCATTATTTGGATGCTTCTTCACTTACAATATCCACAATAATAAAAGGATTAGGTTAGGTGATGTCCATCTACAAGTCTTGCCTTACCTAATTCTAAACATAGTAGGTGTGCATTAATTTTTAAAAGACTAATTATTTCTCTTATTCATGGTCATAAAATTTATTAGCAATATTTGAAAGCATGGATTGAAAAATTCCTACTCTCAAAATCCTAGCTCTACCAAGTCACATTTAGTTTCTATCTTTGAAACATATTTGTTTTCAAGTTATGAATTTATGTGGCATGTCCTCTTTTTTAGCTATAGTAGTGAGTCTCGTCACATTAGTGCCTTCCTCTTTCCCTTATCCACTTTGGATAGAATTATTATTGATTGTGGTGTTGCCTGTGATTACACTTGTGGTTGTGGTTATAGTTATGTTTGAGGTTGTGCCTATGGTTGCACCATTATTGTGCACTTGGGGGAATGAAATGCAAAGGTTACACCAATCTAGCTATAAGGAATTTGTCTCAAAAAATTTACCTTTGCATCCAACATGGTGATGAAAAATGGTAGTGGAGTTACTATTGCTTTTGGAAACTCATGCACTTTGATTTGTATTTTGTTTTGCAATTTGGTCATTGACACATGTTTTCCAAGATATTACATCATGTATTGGGGTACCCTAGGGTGTGAATTAATCATGGCTTGGATATCCATCCAATATGCATTTAACCTCCATAATTACTCATACTATTTCCCTATTTTAGTCCACACAATGTTGACAAACACAACAATAGGCCAAAAATATGTAGTAAGATTGATTAAACCTTTTGGTGATTTTCATTGTATAAAGCAGAAGTAGTAGTAAAAAGATTGGTACTAGAATGCCTGTGCAGTACCAAAAAGGATCTTATCTATGTTTATTGTGAGATTAGAGGACAAAAAAGAATGCTAATTAAAATATTCATGAAGGTGTATCATGAAATATGTGATATCTACCACTCCTTTAGTTTCCTACTTCCTCTATTTTACTATCTACTAGAATATTTTGGTGATGCATTCATTAAGAATGCAAACCAAAAAATCATCCACAAAATTGATGTGGATTTTCAAGCCTACCCTTGTAGGATATTTCTCTCTAGTGTTAGATTAGATTAGTGGAGCTATGGAATTGTAAGGTAAGATATATTCACCATGATTTGGAAGCCCTGTTACTATTACCATAGTCTCAGGGGTGGTGAACATGGTAACATATTGAGATAAGGGAATGACACCTTCATTATACCTACTTAGTAGAGTAATAATTACCTCATATAGTTGCCAAAAAGTAGGCATTTTGATTTTTTATTTGGAATCTGAGCCTTACAATAGATGTTGAAGTGTTAGTGATCCTACTTCTATTGATTCCTATGGGTCTTAGGCAAGTAGAGTATCTTCTGACACATCAATGAAATTAAAGGGGTTTGGATCATGATATTTGGTTTCCATTAGGCTTAGTCCAATCCCCATTTCCTCTTTTTACACATCTATAAGCAAGATCAATAGTTGTGCCTTATCCATGGTTGCTAATGGGGATTGCATTGAACATTTTCTTCACTTGGTATAGAGTTGGTGTGAAATTGGTTCACAAGAAGATGTTTTGGATGCAAATCAAAACATTTTCTTGGTTATAGGAGTATGTATTGTCTTTTTATTTTATGCACCTTTTATTATATAGTGTTTACCACCCAAATACATCAAGCCATCAAGTTTAAATGCATTAAGATTGTTTCACATGAGTGTATCTCCCAAATTTATGTTAATTGGTTATTATTTGACATGATAGTTACTATTTTCTATCTAGGTTATTTGATCAAATCATTGGTAGGTAGTTGATGTAATGTGTCATCCCTTCATTTATCTATTTTATTTTATGGGCCATCTTATCATTCTGACACATGATCTACTTTAAGAAAGATTCAATCTCTCAAGTGCATTGTCTTTAATATTTTTGAATGACCAATCACCATCCTTTCACCATATTTGTCTTATCAGCACCCCATTCTCAAACTTAATTAATGAACATCATGTTCTAAGTACTAATTATCTTCTTTTTAGGCTGACTCTGCATATTGATCACATTCTACAATGTTGACTATTCCAAACTTTGTTCCAATGCGTTACAATCTAAATATCACACTATACAAACACACAAACCCTAAAAACAAATAGGAAAAAAACATTAAATAAAATTCCTAACTATATGGTGATGCTCAACACCCTCTCTCATTTACAATGATGTATGATAGAGATTAATCATGGTAAGGTTTAAGCCTATATTTATTGATTCACCTTGTTAAAATGGTTCCATACAAATATTTTAAAATAATTGTACCCTATTGTGAAACATCATGAATAATATAGGGTAATTTATATTTGATGTGTGGCTTTATCAAAAATACTTTGAATCTACTATCATAGAGTAATAGTGCTTTCTTAAGATATAATTCTTTAGATCACAATGTTGATCTCCTACATCCACTAAGGCTTTTTGTCTATTTTCCTTCATCTTGACCAAATCCATCAATCTTTATTTCAGATAGTCTTGATCACCTAACCTCATAATAATTGCAATGCATAGACTAGGAATAATGTATTCCATAGGCATAACTGCCTCAAGACCATAAACAAGATAAAATGGAGTGAATCATATCACAACTTTATAATTTATCTTGTAGGCCCAAAGAATCACAAGAATGTGATCCTCCCAATCATCTCTTTGAACATTATATATTTTCATCAACATTTTACCCAATGATTTGTTCAAAGCTTTAGCTTTCCCATTTCTCGTGGATGATAGGTTGTGATATTTTGGTGTGATATCATAAACTCTTCAAAGAGAGTCTTAATTGTGTTATTGATTAAATGAGTACCTTTGTTTCTAACCAAATTGATTACAATTCCAAACCTTGTTATGATATTCTCATAAAAAAATTTAGTGGCATCCTTCACACCACATCTTGGTATGGTATAATATTCCACCCATGTCATTAAATAGTCAATTATGGTAATGATATATCATGCGTGACTACATTTTATTGGGGAAGTTATAGGCCCTAAAAAGTCAATTACCCATTGTTCAAATGGTTGCTCCACTAACATTGGGACCAATGGCATCTCATCCTGATGATTGGGTTTTCCCATCCTTTGGAAAAAATCATAATGTTTAGCCACCCTGTGTGCATCTTGAAACAAATTCAACCACCAAATACCACTCTACAACATCTTCTTCATATTAACTTCTCTTGTGAAATTCCCTCCTACAACTCCTTGATGTGCTTAATGAATAATTTGTGTTTGCTCATGTTCTAAAGCTATTTTGTGAATCACATCATCTTTTCTAATTTTATACAAAAATTTATTAATGAGACTATAAGGAATGGCTTGTGCGACCATTTTTTTTATCCCTTTCAACATAGTGCACAAGAAATGTTCCTTGTTCTAGGAAGTTGGATATATCCTACATGTTTTTAGGGATCACAGTGGACTTAAACATCTGCACATCTATAGATTCATCTTGTATTTCCCCTAGTTCTTCTACATTCTAAAGCCTACTCAAATGGTTTGGTTCACATTGATTCTAAATTGAAATTATTACAACATCATTAGCCACCTAGAGATCCATCCACCCAACATTGGCTTGTTAATTAGGTATCACAATTCTTGGCAATCTATGAAAATCTCAAATGGTGCAGCCAATAGATAATGTCTAAAATTTTGTAAGGTAAACACCATAACTAAGGCCTCTCTTTTTGTAGTAGTATAGTTTTTATCTATTGCCATTATTTTCATACTACCAAAGTGTATGGGATTATCCAACCCACCATCCCTTATCTACACTAAGACAACTCCTAATGTAATACCAGAAGCATCCACATGTATATAGAATGGATTTTTCTAGTCAAGAATAACTAGGATAATCATTGTTACTAACCTTTGTTTGAGATCAATAAATATTTTTTAGCATTTTGATGTTCACTCAAACTTTGTATCTTTGTGTAATAGCTTTTCCATTATGTATATATAGATGCATATCCTTTGATTAATTTTTTATAGTATATTATATGACCCATAAATGTGTGCACTTCTATAGAACTAGTTAGGGGTGGCATCCCCACTATTACTATAATTTTATCCTTGTCTACCAAGATTCCATCATTGCATATGATGTGACCAATAATAACATAAAAGATGTGAAAAATAAGCATTTATTCAAATTTAAATTAATGCATAGGAATCAACATTGTTCTATCATTGAACATATATTTGACATAATCTCTTTAAATAAAGAGAATACAACCCAGTTGTCCAAATATACTTCTATAAAATCATGAATGAAATATTTAAATTTAGTTACCATAGCCTCAGAGAAAATTTATGGTGTATTATTAATACCAAAGGGAATTAGATTATATATGAATGACCCCCAATATGTTTTAAAGGTAATTATAACTTGGTCTTATTATTTGATAGGAATCTAATGGTATTGACTGAATCCATCTATGAATGAGTACACCTCATGACCTTTGACTAATTTGAGAACTTCATCTTAAATGGTATTGGAAATGGATCATTGATGCAAGTATCATTTTGTGTGTTGTAGTCCCCATAGACCTAAATCTCACTAGACTTCTTTGGTTGCACAACTATGGGACTAACCTAGTCAACCTTTTTAATTGGATAAATAATCCCTACTTATTTCATGTGATCTAGTCTAGCCTTTAATTTCATATTCATGTTGGGATAATTTATACGAGCACTTTTTAATGGGTATATGACACTCTTTCAATTTTATGTGTATCTCCCCCAATGATGGATATACACCTTTTACTTTTGAGAACTTGGTTGGAAAGACATATTGATAATATCTTAGCAGTTGCAATGCTTTTGAGATCTCATTATGTAACTAGAAACCTCCCATAGTTGCATGTTTAGGCATAGACTTAGTTCTAATATTTTATTCAATCTTCTTTAGAGGTTTTTGATATACTTTATTTGATCCCATGGGTAGATCCTCTCACAAAGTTTGTTCCCCTTCCTATTTCAAAATGTTTACATTGCATAGTCTTTCCTCTTCAACTTATTTTGCACTTTGGACATTTATTGGTTTGGCTTCTCATTTTGGTTTGAAGAAGCCTTCAAAATCTAGGTCTCCATCACTATCACTAGATTCTGTTAGCTTGTCTTTAATTCTATTATAAGGCTCAATAATAGCATTTTCCTTTTTATTGGCCTTGTAATTATGAATCACTAGATTCAAATCTTGATCTGCTTCTTTCTAATGATGAATTTGTCATAACTCCCAAATATTATAATCGACTATAACATAGAATTTTTTTTAGTTTATGTAATGCATTTTGCACCATTGGATTATCATATTCAAACATAAAAAAATTGAATAAATTAATATTTCACTTGTGCCCAGTGTTTGATCTCCCTCCCGTGCTCCTAATGTATATACCAGGTAGTTGAGACTGGTGCTAGCGTGTGACATAAAATGTACACCAAATACCTTGGCTCAACTCCTTGTGCAAACCATATATCTACACATTTATGAATGTTTAGTGTTGGGCATTGGCCTTATTGAAATAATGGCCGCTTTTTTCTCATCATAAGTGGTAACTAAAATCATGCATGGAAAAATTTACACACTTTATCCCATTATAGTTCCTATTATGTATGCACTACCCACCAAGTCACAACAATTCTTTTTAACATATAGCTGAGTACACTAAATATTTGATCCACATCCAATACATGGTGATCCTACCTCAAGATAATTGGATTGACATCATCTATCATAAAATATTGAGGAAATTGATATTTTATGGTGAGCACCATGCATAGAGGCCATACCTCATGATCTCCCCTAGCCCAGTTCAACATATGGGTGTCTATGTCACCACTTATTGAAGATGTTTCCTAAGGTAAGACACCATTTAGAGTAGGATATGTATAATCCATTATTTTTTTCACTTGTATTATATAGGAAATCCACCTCTGACTTAGAATAAGATCACACCAATGGAGAGGTACATCCTTCAAGTTGAAACTAGGGAGCTAGAGATTTTTTTATTATTGGCTTATAAATTGATTTCTTTATTATTTGTGTTTGTATACTTTGATCTAGATATGGTTTAGAAAATTGACATTTCAATCTCACAAAGCATTTTTATTTCTATGTGTGCTAACTTTGAACCAATTGTTATCACTGTGGGCATAAGGTGATGTTGTCTCCTTTGGAATCATATAGGGATTTTGCTCTAATTTATTCAATGATATGATAACTATCTTGTGTCCTTGATGAGACTCCAATTGATTGAACATTATATTAATAGTCATTTAACCATCATAAGCCCATTTATTACCAATCAAGGTAGGATAATGGGTCTCATCTATTTTCATGTTAATGAATTTAAAATCACCTTGTAGGTTCAACTTGGAAACTCTAATCTCCACATCTTTAAGGTGACCAATTGGTTCTGCGCTCCCATAGTCTGTAATACTGAGATTAACAAGATTGTATCTCAAGTGTGTCCTACCAATAGAATCCCACATAGATCTAGGAATCATATTAACATTAATTCAAAAGTGAAATATTACATTAGGAATTTAATATCCTATAAGCTCAATGTTTATTTATGAGTCAACATCCCATGGTTTCTTAGTTTTAACATACCATACAACCTTATCGGTATGTTTTTGTCCTTGTTTTTTATATTTTAGAATATTATGAAAGAGATTTATAATATTCTGGGAGATATCTTCATTGTGTAGAGTGATAAGTAATTCTAACAAATCTATCAGTGTAATCACAACATCTTCCTGCCTCACATAATTTGCCCATACATCTATTCATCAATGGTTGTGGTGTCTCATTTTGATGCACTTTATTGTTGTATGTCCTAAAGGACATATGTATCTTGATATATTAAGCCTTTCTATATTGTAGGATCAAGATATTTGTCCTGTTACACCTTCTTAATTCCATGATCCTATAACATTTTTAATGCAGGTAGTCCTTGATCTATGCATTATTGTCTTGTAACTAGTTGCATAAATGCATTTTCCTTAGGATATGCATTAATCATGTTAAATTTATGCACTATTTTTTTTTCCTTTGCTTCACCAATACCAAATAATCTTAATTTTGATGTTGTCCTTCAACTCTACAACACATGTAATATATATGTCTCTAGGGATTAGTGGGATAATTTTACACAAAATGATTATACCCACCACATAAATAACATTAGATTGGATAGATATCTTTTCAATTATAATTGTTGAAACCACCTTGATATCCTCCTTAGTTTCCTCCTCTATTTTATTGAAATCCCCAGTCATAAAATTGTTGTCTAGTGAATCGATGATGTTGATGCGCATTGTATCCACCATACTAATGTTGAGGTGATGTTGGAGCCAAATTTTATTATTTTTGTTGAGGGATATAATTATTCCATGAGGATTGATACTATTATTATGACAATGATGGTATCCATCCAACCAAACCCTAGATTTGATATTGATATTTTAGTGATGAAGGCATCCATCTAGGACTACCTTATGTTTCACTAGTCATTTATACCTTCAGTCTTGGAATTATATGATTTTTAGTGGGTAAATAATATGATTATACTATTAAGACATTCTTGATTATATATTCCTTTAAATCCCTATAAGGCTCAATAACACTTTTCATCATGGTTGGTCAGTTTACAAAAACTACATTACAAACTCTGATATTTTTTAATGTAACATTGTAATATATGACATTTTGTGGTTGTGCGCCCTAATGCTCTATAGATTTTGTATAATTTTTCCTTGAGTTTAGGATAATCATTCCTATGATGCCCTTATTAACCACACTCTATGCACTATAAACCTAATTTAGGTTTATCACTTTCATACATCTCATCTATCCTATTTATGAAAGCATCTATTTTTGCCTCCACTTTTGAGCAAGCAATTTGAGCATCTCCATAATCTTCAATCCATTCCACTCATATGGTAGTTTCTTGATCATCAATCTTATTTAAGAATTAGGACTACACAATATCAAATCTAATTCTTGATCATAATCCATCTACAAACTAGGCAGCTTTATCTTTATCCTCCAAGATAAAATTAATTTTATTCATCACATCTAAGAATCTATTATCATAGTCCCATATAGATTCTCCACTCCACTATTTGATCTCCTTCAAGTCTTGAATAGTTTAAGTTACACACTTTTTCATTTTAAATTATGTAACTAGTTGTACTTTAACTTGCTAGATATTATGGACATTAACATCTATATTTCAAATGAATTTCAAAGGGTAACCTTCTAAATCTCCTATGATCTCACATTTCTTTACATCATCAGAAGTTATTCCATAACCTATCATTACATGTCACAGGTTAACAAATATTTCTCAGGGTCCATAGAACCATCATAGTGTGTTAACACAATAAACATGCCTAGGCTAAAGTCTATATTTGGCACACTTGAAATGGATAATATTAGTTATTGTGCACTAGTGAATGTGACTATATGTTGTTTCACACTAGTTACTATGACTATAGGCTTCTGTGCACTAATTTTTACTGACATCTTAAAACTAGCCTTGAAATCAAATCCAACATATTATATCCTCTTATTATCTATGGACTTATATGTCTTTACACTAAGTTTTCCAAATTTATCTGTAAATGACTCAAACTAGCTTCTACCCATCCCTTCCTTTGTGTTTAGTGTTTTTACTAATGAAAAATTAGGTTGGGGGAATGTGTACTCAAGAAATGAATGATCTCTATCCTCATCTTATTTTGACTTGATCTTGACCCTTCTATACTTTTGCATAGTCTCTTCTCATGAATATTATTTCACTAATTCAAACACTTTTACACTTAACTTTGATCCACTCCTATCTTTTAACTGCTCTACTTTTATTCTACTTTCCTCTTCTTCTTCAGTCTACTCTATCTCCTCATTACTCAAAACTCTATCTTCTTCCTCCTTAGGCCCTTCTCTTTCTTGATTTACATCTAATCTACTTCCCACATATTGTGAAGCCTCTCCCTAGGGTCCCTTTTCTTAAACATTTTATACCTTATTCCTATTTCTACTCACAGTTAAGTCTAGATTATTTAATTTATTTCATTTTTTATTATCATAGTTCTCTTTCCAATCCTAGAATATTCTTTTCACTTTGGATCTTTTTGTCCTCCATATTCTAGGTCCAGTTTCAAGTTTCTCTACTCAACTATACATCATTCATTCCCACATCACATGTATCCCCATAATTTTTGAAGTGATTACTCCATATTGGCAAGAGTAGGCACTATGGCCTTTTCCACAACCAACATCTTATTCAGATTAGGTAGTCATTGAAGGAACTTTATGCATATTCCACTAAAAATCAAGTCTTGCACAACTTTAAAATCTAAATAGCCTTATACATCAAATTTAGTGATATATCTTTCAATGGTAGTCTTGGTCTAGTAGTCCAATAGACAAGTCCAATCAGTGTCTAGGTTTCATAGGTTTTATAACTTTTCTTTCAACTAGGTCGTGAGTTTTGTTCTTCGTGGCTGAAAATTATAATACTCAAATCTAGATAAGCAAGAAGATAATAGCTTAGGAAATTCACACTCGATGATTTCATATATTTCCCCGTAGATATGCTCATCAATAATTTATTTCACATTTTTTATTATTCTTCTTGCTTCCTCTTCAACAAATTTTAAATTCTTTCATCTAGCCATCTCTCTATATTTCTTTGTCCTGGCAACCACCTTAACATGTTTCAAGAAATTTCCATCCTCACCACACCATTGTTAGTAGAGGTTCTTAGAAAAGCCTTCAAAACATGCTAATATAGGGATAACTTGCACATGAAATAATATAAGTAAACATTTAATGGAAATTTAGACTAAATATATTCATTAATAGCCAAAGCAAACAATTACATGGATAAACATAGGTTTGTTAGAATCTAAATAGACAATATAAACTCATATGATTAACAAATTAAATCAAATAAAGTACTTACTGGGAATAAAATAATGATAAAATATGCATAAGAAAACATTTCATAAAAATATGTATTGATCTCTATCACATTGGAACCATATCAAAATACAATTGAGCGTTATATATAGAGTTTTACCCAGAACTATTTATTTATATTCTAACCTTTTTATATGACCAAAAGAAGTGACTCTTCCCATTCTGACATCTATCATTATGCTTACATAGGTTGAATACATATAAAAATATTATACAAAAGACAAAATGAGTGAAAATCACACACATGTCCATTAGATATACTTTATGATTTTGATATTCATTTCCTACACTCAACAATTCTACCAATTATGTATGTGTGGATTCATGTCTCTATGACATGCCCTGACTAATATGCCCCCATTTTGAGGTGAGGGTAATGGGATATGGTAGCAAAATTACCTTAAAAATATAAAAAAAATATATTATTGGTGTATGAATCATGTCGTATAAGAGTAACATGTCTAAGTAGATATATCAATTAAGCTCATAGTATGTGATCACAATAAGCCCTAATATGCATGATATGGATTATGGTAACCTATATAAAGTAACATTACAATCTCAACAAATAATCAAACACACATAATAAAAGCACTCAATGTCACACAAAAGGGGACTAAGGAGATTGAAAACAAGGGGCATGTTCAAATATTTCACACTTGAAGGGAGGACACATTCAAATATCCACACACAAATAAATAACACTTAGTGGCATATGGGCCTACAAGTAAGGAGAATATTCAAATGTTTGATAAGTAATAAATAGAGAACAAGTAGTACACTCAAGTAAGTGATAATGTGAATAAATGAAATATAAGTAGCTAACATAAACATGTCATATTGGTCCTTACATATATATGTTAGCATAAAAATATCATGTAACATAGAATATCAAGTACACATTCTAATATGTATGCATGAGTATAAACATTTCTAAGCATTATTATATAAGCTCAACATGGTAATGTAAAAGTGACCATAAAATAATTTAACTTATATTGATCATAATCAAGGAAATATATACCCCCAATGTAGTGTATCACATGGGAAGAGGAAAGTTCCAACATCTATATGTGCAACTATCATAGATTTGGTGTATGAATGTATCACACTCAAGTATGTGTAAACATATGTGTGTATATAAAATAAATGGTATGCTATCTACTAACATAAATTAAACAACTTAGATGCCAAGGAGCTAGTCAACACATTTATGTTGAATAATAATATATTTTTTGTATTTTTTAATTTTATTTGGGAATATTTGATATATTTTGGTCGAGGTTATTTTAATGAATCATATTCATCCTTATTTGAGATTTTTGAGTGAAAAATATTCATAGCATGCTCATATGCTCTCTTTACTTGCTTAGTATAATCACCATCACCATCATATGGTATGTGAATTAATCTTCCCTTGTGGGAAAATGAAATACCTTCTTTTGATGTGGATCTATTTTATCTTCTATTTGGTATAACCAAAATTTTCCCAATGTAGAAGGGTGTTGATATGTATGAGGCATGACCCAAAATTTCATTTGGACAACACATGGACCACAAAAAATTGGTAATATTATGTATCCCAATGAGTCTTTCCAACTTCCATTATGATATAAGTCTTTGAGATTATATCCAAGTTGTGACAAACATCTTACATGATAATAGGTTTCTTTTTTTGTATAGTTATGGTGAAAATAAGCTCCACCCATGAACAATGTAATTGCTAAATACTTTTGGCAAGGATGTTTTTTCTTGGTGTAATTCCAAGTGATTATGAAGTATGTCCATCTAGTGTTGGTCTCATATTGAGTAACTTTTGTAAAAGTGTCATATAAATATTTGTAATGCATTGTACCCAAATTTTGAATTAATGACATTTTTAAAATTTTGGTTCCCACTTGAAGAAACTAGAGGTTTGATACTATATCAGTTGGGCCTTATGGGTCTACTAGGTCTTATACGCGTTTCACTTTAAGAAAGTTCTATTTTAGAGAAACTAGATAAATCAAGCACTATTCGCACCTCACATGCATAACAAGTATAATTCTCCATTTCAACATAACTTTTGTATCTAGACTCTATTTTGATTCTCATTTAATGCATCAGATATATATTATCAAGAGTATCATATTTACTTCAAAAATCATAATCCCAAAGTGTACGTATTTTTCACACTAGAGATTCATAACTTCAATCCAATAGGGACCAAGGTGTTGATCAGGTGAAAATTCTCTATTTTGGCATGTATTTCACATATTGGCTCTATTTTGGTTCTCATTTGATATGTTGGATAGATTTTGTCAAGGGAATCATCTTTGCTTCAGACATTAGTGGTCAAAATTTGATACATTTTTCACCATAGAGATCGAAAACCTTGGAGCCAATAGGGACCAAGGGGATGATCAGGGAAAAAATCTTCATTTTTGCATAAATTTCACATCTTGACTATATTTTGGTTCACATTTGATGTGTTGGGTAGATACTTTCAA
The DNA here is from genome assembly GCA_037957365.1 of Torreya grandis. NCBI lineage: Eukaryota > Viridiplantae > Streptophyta > Pinopsida > Cupressales > Taxaceae > Torreya > Torreya grandis. Next base: position 2,638,257 of record JARHVA010000123.1, on the reverse strand, counting down.
TAGGATAATATTTGATTCAAACATTAGAGGCCAAACGTAGATATATTTTATCATATCTTCCACATCCAAACTCTATTTTGGTTCTCATTTTATGTGTTGTATATATATCATCAAGGGAATCATCTTTGCTTCAGATAATAGAGTCTAAAAGTTGATACATTTTTCACCATAGAGATCTTGAACTTCAAAGCCAACAGAGACCAAGGGGTCAATTAGGTCCAAAATATTTGTTTTAGAATAAATTTCACATCTAGACTCCATTTTGGTTCTTGTATGATGTGTTATGTATATACTATCAATATGATCATCATTGCTTTGGACATTAGAGGCCAAGAGTTGATACAATTTTCACCACAGAGATCCAAAACTTTAAATCCAATAGGGACCAAGGGGATAATCAAGTCCAAAATATCCATTTTGGCATATATTCCACATCCAAAATCCATTTTATTTATCATTTTATGCATTTGATAGATATTGTTGATAGGATCATATTTTATTCAAACATCAGAATCCAAAAATGATACATTTTTTACCACGAAGATCTGAAACTTCAAAGTAGGGACCAAGGGGCCAATCAAGTTCAAAAATATCCATTTTGGCATATCTTCCACATTTAAAATCCATATTGGTTATCATTTGATGAATATATATATATATATATATATATATATATATATATATATATATATATATATATATATATATATATTCAATAGGATCATCTTTGATTTAGACATCAAAATCTAAAACTTGATAAATTTTTTTCACTACAAAGATCCAGAACTTTAGAGCCAGTAGGGACCAAGGGGCTAATTAGGTTCAAAATCTCTATTTTGGTATATCTTCCTTATTTTAACTCCATTTTGGTTCTCATTTTATGCATTATATAGATATTGTCAAGAGGATCATCTTTGCTTCAGACATTAGAGGCCAAAGGTTGATACATTTTTCACCATAGAGATCTATAACTTTGGAGCCAACAATGATGGAGGGCCAATTAGGTACAAAATCTCCATTTTATCATAACTTTCATATCCAATCTCTGTTTCAATTCTCATTTGATGCATTGGATATATATTGTTAAGATGATCACCTTTTATTCAAACATCAAGAACTCAACCTTTGTAATTTTTTTACAAAATTAAATCAAATATATGAAACTTACAAGGTCATCTAAATGGTCTTCATGGCTGCACTAGATGTGCACGTATGACAAGGATATCTAGATAGTCCTCATGGTCATATCAAATACACACCTTTGGCAAGGCCTTCCATATGGTCTTTATGTTTTCATCATAGGCACACACACTAAGTCTATCTCGATGATCATTATGGCCACACTAGAGGCACATTCATTCCAAGGCCATCTGGATGGCCCTCATGGATGTGTGAATGTGTCTTGTGCACATGGAAAAAAACCACTATATTGTTTTAGCCATAACTTTTTTGTCTAAAATACATTTTGGATCTCATCTAAATTGTTGAAAATGTATTAAAATTATTTATCCAAAGATGTAATTTTTTATATTATTATTAATATTTTAGCAATAAAATAACTAATAATGAATGTTTTTCTAACAGTGCATTATGAGCACACTAGGCATGGATTCTCTATTTGGACATATATTCCACATCTAGAATCTATTTTGGCTCTCATCTAAAGCATTGTAAAGGTTTTTAAACAAGAAATATAATGACATAAAACATGGTATATTCAAATATCATTTAGTGTGCTCAATTCTCAATATTTGGCCAAATGCCCCATCATAGGACCCAATTTCATATGTTAGGGTGTGGCACATACAATTTCATGACTCTTCCACCCAATGGGTAAGGATTTTTGGGCCCATGTTGTGATTTATTTTAGTCTATTGAAAAATAAATTTAAAATAAAATAAGATAAAACTTATAATATGAAAGGTCACAAGATAGAATACCAAAGGTCACATAGAATGTGAAGAGTCAACCCATTCCCTCCTATCATTATAAATAGGAGAAATGACTATTATAGAAGGTATTTTTGATGTTTAAAATTTGTGAAAATTTAAGATGAAGAAGGAAACTTTGTGCTCATTATTTTGTCCATGAACTAAGAAAATACCAGAACTTTATGTCTCATGTTCCTTAATGGATATGTATTTTTATTATGCTAATGCATAACTCATTGTTCCAAGCACCAATTGGGTTTGATCTCCTAAATTAACTTCCTCTCTTTAAATTTTCTCATTACGTAAGTGAATTAAATTTGTGCTTTCTCATTCATACGTGACTCTTCATCTTCCACCATTTATTTCATTTATTTATGAGTTATTCTAGTTGTTCTATGCTTTTATTCCACTATGGGTTTCTCCCCCATTCTCCTCCTATTTTTTGTTTTGTTTCCTTTTTTACTTTCTTGTTAAAAGTACATACAAACCTCAAAATACCTATATATTATGATGGAACAACCCTTCTCAAATGCAGAGGAGAATCACCATCTCTATGATGATTTCTCCAATTATTGGTGAATTGGTGTTGCATCTCATTGGGCAATTCATAAAGCCAAGAAATACAAAAGTGACCTAAATTTATACCAACAATTTTTGGAGACTCCACTGGGAATTGAAAAGGTAACTTTGATTTTTATAATTTGAATGGAATCTTCCACTTGAAAAATAATATTGGCAAATATGTTGAAAATATTCTTGGAGATGATGGAACATAATCCATACTTCTAATTTTTCTAATACTGCCCACCTTTAATTTTCTAATTTTTCTATTACTACCCATGGTCTAATTTTGGTTACAAGGATGAAGAGGTTTCAACTGGAAAAAGAGTATGCATACTTGGGAAACATCAAATGACAAAAGGAAGAATTGAAAGAAAAATAAAAGAGGTAAGTGTTTCAAATGAGCCCGAATTAGGAGATGATTGAGTTTATGCAAATGATGATACATTAAAAAATATCATTCTCTTCATATCAGCCTTCAAATAAAATACAATCCATCAAGTTTTGTATGATAATAAAAGATTTAGTTTTTTAAAAAACTTCTATGGATCCATATAAGTAAAAAGGAAAGAAGAGTGATTAATTCAAAGCTCAGCCCAACTGGAAGAATGCATAGAAAAGGAAAATTTAAACACCTTTAAAGAACATGAGATGAGTTATAAAGGTAGTGGGCTTCAAATTGGTGAAAATATGGTGTATAATAATGTTGATCATGATCACATAATAGGTTTTGAATAAGAAACAAGATTAAATCCACAATAAATTTCCATCCATTTGGAGTGCCAAGAGGTTTTATCCCCAAGATCACATTTGGAGACACCTATGGGAGATTAGGTTCAGCCATTCATTATTGAAGAGTCATAATATCAGCCAAGAGGTGAAGGTATTGGAGCTATGTCTCATGTTGTTTGTGTTTCAAGTCTTAAGTCAAATCAAACCTCTTGCATCCATGATCAAAATATGAATAATTTTATGTTTTGATTGTACAAGGTCAAGTGTTTGAATATGTAATTATCTTTTCTCTCATGCCTCGTGTCTATCCCAAGGACAAAATTAAAAAAATGTTTTTATCCTTACTCTTGTTTTTGGAAATTATTTCCTCACCATGCTAAATTTTATCTCACAAAGGCTCATACTTTGCCCAACCCGTAAATAGCTTTTTTTAGTCTTCTTGTGTTTTCATTCCCTTTGTAAATAGCTTCCCTTTACACACATTTTGTCTTGTGATTTTCCCTTCCATTTTTCCATTGTGTGTGTGTTCAATAAATGTAACTTATGTGTTGTGGTGTTTAACCTTCCCCATATTGGAGCTAATGATATGAGCCCTTGATCCATTCTAGGTAAAATTTTACTTCCAAAGATATTAAAATAAATCAACATGTGTTTTTAAATACAAATGAAATTTATTATTTTATATCTTCTCAAGCATATAAAATTCACAAAATTTCAACTTAGACAAATAGGCGGAGTTTTCAAGGCAATAATCTAGCCCGACATCATTTGTTCATTTCCCATATGATTGTGATAAGTGAATTAGTTTACAGTTGATTAGATCGACTTATGCATGCACACTACACACTATCTAATGGGTGGATAAGGCATTGGTTACCAAATAATTTTGATTTCTCATGCATTCCTCTAAGGAATGTGTTCCCATATTTAGAGCCATTATTTCACCTAAAAATTGACTTTGTGACATTTTTAAAATATTAGTTCATGTTGGTTGGAAAATTTGTCAGTGGAGTGGGGAGGGGGGGAGAGGACGGAGTGGGGGATGCAAAATTTCAGTCAAGTATATATGGATAAATTCACTCTCCTATTATAAGGTGGAGCTACCTTTATTGAAAACCAAAAAAATGTAAAATTAAACTATACACAATAAAAATGGTTTTCTTCATAAGGGTTATACTTTTAACCAAAAAGTATGAAAAAATGTAGTGGAAAGGAAGCAAAAGGAGGAAATTAAGGGAAATAATGTATATATGAATGTAGAAGCATGAAAAATCTAGGGAGCTAAATTCAAAGACTAACTGGAAATATCATGAGGAAGGATGATTTTACTAAGAGTAAATCTTTCTCATTCAATGGGTAGGAAAGGCAATATATATTTGTAAGAACACACAACATACACCAAAATAATTGTTTATCCATGATAACATATATAATACAATTATCTTGTATTTCCTTGTAAAACCAATGAAAATTTTATTTTTATCCCACCAAGCTTTCACGATCATAAAAATTAAAAATGTTGGTTCGAAGAAGAAACTCTACAATGAAATTTATGTGTTTTGACCAATTCATCACAATTTCAAAAATATATTAAAAGAAAAGAATCAATTATACATGCATGTAAACACATGTATTTTTAATAAATAAACCTTGAACACAAATTTTACAAGAATTCATGGTATATTGATTTTTGATGAGGCACAAATAGAATATCCTCTTTATCTATCTTGCTGAAAAGTTTAACTATCAAAATCCATTAGAATGAGTCATGAACTTATGTTTATAGTTTGAAATGGGTGGTTATGCAGTGTAACCTGATTTTTTATTTTCAACATATTTCAAAAACACATTAGTTAATTCATAGTACTTAAAATTTATAAAAACACATTAAAGAATTTGCACAACTTGCATAAGTGTATTGGTGTAGTACAATGACAAATTTACATAACTTGAAAAAATGCATTGGAAAATTTGTATGACTCAAAAATTGTAAAAAGGACTTAGTAAATTTGCATGATATACAATGTATGAATTAACATATGGACTTAAAATTATGATAAAGACAAAGAATTACATGCAAATGATCAAATTCCATTATAAAATTATTTCTCTTCTTCTTCCTCGGTGATAACTTCAATATTTTCTTTCATTGGTAGACACTTATTTTGTATTAATTAAATTTCTGCAAGGTTTCTCTCACATTTTATTCATTGGTACCATCTAAATACATAAAATCTATTTTTACCTCATAATACATATCTATCATTTTATGTGATGTTTAATGAAGTATTTTTAACATCGAATCAAGATTTTCTAGGTTATTTTGATATTTGATCAACTTACAAATGGATTCATAGTTAAATTAAGATTTTGAGTTAATATCATTCTTTAATTACTTAACAATGATGTATTTAGTGATCCCTTTCCTATCATCATCCATAAATGTGCAATTCAGCTTTCCAATTCCTCCTAAGATTTTAAGAATAACATCACCTCTCATTGACTTAGAAGCATCAAATTTATTGATGCTCTCTCTAAAAATATGAATCATAAATTGAAAAGATCCTATGAAATCAATAAGTTCTAAAATTTTATTGCCTTGAATGACTCTTTCCTAAATGAGCTCATCTAGGCAAGTATTGGAGAAATCCTTATATGAATGATCTCTTTTCATTTCTTTACTTCTACATAATTATCTTTAGCTTCAGTTTCCTTGTCATGTTTTGATTTAATTTCAAAATATTTAATCATTAATGTATTTATTGTGGCAAAACCCTACAATAGAATTTTATTAGACCATTATTTTATTGCTCTACCCATGTGTCTAATTTCCTCTACAACGTTGAGTGTTTTAGTGTGGGTAATTTTCAGGGCAACAGAGGAGGAGGAAGATTTTATTGGCTTGATATTTTTTTGACTATTGATGTCAATTAATCAACTTTTTCCCTAAGCTAATCTCTTGTCATCTTATCTTGATTCATTTTTTCAAACAAAGTACCAATTGTTGACTGAACATTTTCTTTCATTCCTTCACTAGTTACTTTTCCCAAATGTACTTTTAAGATATGATAGTCTGAACCACTGACAATATCTATCTTTTTCTATAAGAGGAACTACTACCTGTATATATCTATCTCCCTTATCAACTATCATTATTCTTGATACAATCTTGGGTTTACTCATTGTTTGTGGAGGGATAGTTTTTGGGGCATTGAAATTAATCTCTTGAGGTTCAATAGTTTTCTTTATTTTCTTTTCTATTTCATTCAGCCAGTCAATGATTTATGCATTAGGAGGAGGTTATTGTATTAGGTAAAATTCAAATTCAGCTTGAGTATCAGGAGGAGATAGAATATTTTTCAAGGCTTGGGTTTCTTATATGCAATTGTCCCTTCTTTCTTTGAAGTATATTTTGGTGATTTGGGTGGGAGTGCAATAAGAAGTTCAATATATTTTGGATGAGGTGGAGTCAAAGGAGTATCAATTTGAAGAGGAAAAAAGGATGAAATTAACAATGAAGTATATAATGTAAGGAATTGTTGAGTTGGGTTTGTTACTAGTATTTGAGATTGAACAAAGCTATCAAGGGGAAGATCCTGTGAAATAGACATGCTCAGAGAACAACAACATTTTTATCCTAACCATTTTTATCTTGAGTTTGAGAGGCATATGAACTAGAGAAATATGTGAAACAACCTCAATTTTTGTCTTTTCTTCTATTTATGCAATGTCTTTTTTCACATTAGTTTCCTTTGATGTTCCAAATTATGATTGATCTTGTTTTGAAAGATACCAAATTTAATTTCATTTGGTGGTGATGAAAATCCTACCTTATCAATGTTTACACCTTTACTTTTCAACCGCTCTAAATTCGTGTCAATCACAACCTATGTTATAATAATAAGAGAAGTAGACTCTTTCCTATTCCAATAAATTTTAGGAAGTGTTTTTTATTAAAAACCCTCATTTTTTTTATATTGGATCCAATACATCTCCATCATCTATAGTTTTTTTGGAAACTTTTGTAGTACCAAATGCAATGATCTATTTCAAAATGAACCATGAGTATTCTTAGGTTATTACTTCTCATCATGATAATCCATTCAGTAGTCTTCAAAATTAGACATATGTTGATATGAGGAACCGAGACTATTATAAACTAGACCTCGAATGTCAAAAGAAGGCCTATTTTCAAATCATCAAATGGTGATACGTGTCATCTCTTCTTCAATAGATTTTGCTTTTACCAATGATGCACATATATATCTTCTTATAGAGATAGGAAATTTCACCCCATATTTGTGTTTGCTTCCCAATAACTTGTGTGTTTCAGTTAATTACTTAACCAAATCCATCAAGGACCATTTATAGTCAGCATATTTTTGAAGTATGTATGGTGAAATGTCACATACACAAATCTGCGAACAAGTGAAAGTTGGAAACTATATAAACCATGCTCCCCATCTAGAAATATCTACATAATCTTCAATACATATCCTCATATTTTAGGGGTCTTGTTCAAACATGTGGATTACATATTGCAATAATGCATTGTTTACCCTCTAAAAGTGATGAACACTCTCTTTCAAAGTGAGTTGAGGATAAAACTCATATATTTTTGAATTTTTGATATTTCCTACCATATTCAACCCATTATAAAACCTAATCCAAGAAATAATATAGACAAGATATGAAGTCATGTATAACTTAGAAGTCATGTTGGCTTTATCAACTACTTATGGATAGAATCACTAATGAGTTATCCCCAATTGATGTATTACTCATTCTTGTGAATGATCTAGATATACTTATACATCCAAGATTAGAAACTCTATGCAATTAGACTTCCTGCCACTTTGTGAAAGAGTGTGATCATGTCATTAACCTCATTAGTGAATTAAAACCTAGATATTATCTTGGGAAGTCTCATCACTAAATTATTTTATTTTTAAAACCATTTTTTGTTGAACCATTTGGAATAAGAACCATTATTATCCTCCCAAAATGTTTGAGTAGTGGTTGGTTTCAAATCAAATAAGGATTCCTCATTTAAAAATTGGATCAAATTATCAATATTATCTAGTGTTAGTCACATACCATATTATCCTCTTGAGTTCTTGATATCTTTCCTTTCAAAATCATAATGTTGGGAAGGTAGTTGCTTGAGCTAATCCATTGTCATGAATCTTTGGCCATAGTCTATCTTGTGGACCCTACTAATTATAATCCAGAATTAATCCATGTCAATATGACCCAAGTTAGTGTCAAATATTTTTTCCAAATTGGAGTCTGAGTGTGATGGAGGAATAACCCCTTGAAATTGATATTTCATATATGTACCTTCCTCACCCTGGAGGCCCTTTTTCAAAGGAGTATTCTTTGGAGTACTTTTCTTCAGGGTTACTTTGACTGGAGTCCTAGATGTTGACATTTGATGTAGAATAATAGTTTTTGAGAAGGAAATTGATACCAAAATTGATCCTATGAACAGGTAGAAAATCGAGTGTGTAGATCCTCAAATGTGTTTGAACTAGGTGCAAAATCTAAGAGTATGTTTAGCAGATGGTCAAGTTACAAATTATGTTTGAGGATGCCATGGGTTATGATGGGGTGATAAACACATCATAGGTTATGATGGGGTTCCAAACACATTATGTTTTTTGATTGGTGTTTAGACCAGCTTTGTGTTTCAATGGGTGTTTATACATATCTTGGAGTCTGATTATATCTCAATAGGGTCAGATCCCATGAAGGTACCAAGAAAGGGAGAAGAGTCTAGTGAGGGATTGAAAAAAACTTGGAATTTGATGAATGTGAATACCAATATCATAGTCCATTATGGTAAATTATTCAACAAATACAAGGAGTTCTAAAATCTATTATGTGCTTTGAAAGAAAACTTGAGTTTAGAAGGGTTTGAAAGCAAAATGATAACTTTGAGCAACTCTTTATCAAGTGGATGGTGTAAACCCTAAATTTTCATTTTTGTTAATAAGATAAAATTAAAAGTATTTTAATCTTAATAATCAAGTGAAGGCAAAGTTTTCAAGGAGTAAGGAGGAATGGAGAAAAATGAAAAGGCAATAGAGATTTAAAGCTAACTATGAAAAATTTGTAGTGTGAGGGGAAATATCATATTAATGGAAGAAATTTTAGTATGCATGAGTTCATATTAGGATTTGAGAGGCATGTTCATAAGGGCATCAAAATTTAAAGGATGTTTGGATATGCGATAGGTTTTGGAGTGTGTTTGATAGGCTATCAAAATTTGACATGTATGCTTGCATGCTTGTCAGGATCCATAAAGTGTTTAAACATAGCTCAGGGTCTATAGGGTGTGCTTATAGAGATGTTGGTTCTAATATTTTCTTAAACACCTAATAGGTTGTGACAAGGTTGTTAGCAAGGGTGTCAATTCTTGTTTTGTCTACTTATAGGCTTGTTGGGATTTGTTAGGTGTCTATCACACATCCAAATTCTGACAAGGCTTAAATTTTTATTTTTATTTTAATTTTTCCTCATTTTGACCAAGTTATAACTTATTTTGACCTTAATTTAATGATTCTAGTTAGAAGACTAAAATATTATGATTTTTTTGACACTTTTTCAAAAATTAGTACAACAGTTGGCTCCGATTGGGGATCTCAAATTGCAAGGGATGAGAGAAGAAATCTATAATCTAGTTTTGTATAAAGGTGTATTTCCATTGGTCTATGGATTCATTAAATTTTTTATAGATAAAATGACTAAGGGAAAATAAGGATATCGATATATCAACTAACGAACAAGGAGAAAGATGCAAAATAAGACACATAACATGAAACAAGCTTGAAAAGATAACTGAAAGGAAAAATAACCAAGATTAGTATATACATACTTACATGCAATGGGAATCTTGCTTTCACTTGAAGAATGATTGAGATATTTCCTATTTTATATAAATGGTAGATGAGTGCCATCATGATAGACCAAATAAAAGGTTTTATCACCATAGAAGTGTCTAATATTTAATGGGCCCACCCATATGGAGTCAAATTTTATGTGACTTCCCTTTGGTTCTCTATGTTTATCCCAAAAGAGAAGAAGATCTCCACCCTAAAAATCCTCTTCTTGGATTTCTTATCAAAAATTATTTTGACTTGAGCCTAGTGTTCGACAATTCTATCAATAACTCATTCTTTATCTTATTCTAGCTTGCTCAAATAGAGAATTCTCTTATCTAAGGCACTTTCAAATTTCTAATTCTCAATATCCATGGCCAACTCTGATGATATAAATTCAAGTGTTATTGGGATTTCCATAAAGAAACTAAAATGGTGACATGTCTATGGCTCTCTTTAATGTTATAGGATTTGCCCATAGTGCATCGTATAATTTTTTATGCCAGTTCCTTTGATTCTTATCAACCAATTTATGAATAATAGTGATCAAGTTATTATTTTTTGATTACATTTGGCCACTTCCCTATGGATAGTAGTCTGAATAGTGGGATAATGAGATGCCATATCCATAACAAAATATAATCAACTCTAAATAAGATAAATTTGAGGCATTGTTTGTTAAAATATTTTGTGTAACCCCATACCTTACCAAGATATTATCTTTGATGAAATTAAAAATAAATTTATAAGTTATCTACTTACCTAAAATGGATTCTACCCATTTAGTGAAATAATATATGGTAGTGAGAATGTGTATGTGTCCTACATTTAGATGGGGATTTATTATTCCTAAAAAATCAAGACCACATTGTTGAAATGGTTTTTCTATTACCACTAGTTTGAGAGGAAATGTTATAAGCTTTAGTTTTCTGATGAACTATTGACAAGCCTCACATTTACTAACCCACTCATAAATGTCTTTAAGGATTGTTGGCCAATAGTAGTGAGCTCATAGAATCTTATAAGTTGTCATTGGAGTAGAGAAGTGTCCACCAAATGCTTGATCATGGAAGGCATGTAAGAGTTTGTTTTATTCTTCCTTGTCAACACATCTCAAGAAGAAGTCATCAAGACTCTTTCTAAATAATGTACATGCAAATTACATATTTTCTAGCCTTCAAATTGATTGTCCTAGGTAGTTTGACATTCAAATGAGATGAGCATTATACATATGTCATAAATATAGTAATATCTACAAACCATTCATTAGTTTAATCAATAAAAAGGACTAGAGGATGCTTTTATTTATTCTAATCATCAAAATTTACAAAAGAAATTGGCTGATAGTTTGTTTGTTTTGCTATAAGTTAACATAATCATTTTCCTCAAACTAAATTTTTGGGTTTTATTTCAAGGTCATATTCCTGAACTTTAGTTATCCAATTACCCCTCTTTGAACCTGATTCCTATTGAGTCAAGTTGGATTTAACCAATGTACTTGATACAATCACAATGGGAAGTGATGTAATAAATATTATCTAAGTTATTAGAAAGCTTTCATAATTAAGTATGCATGTTTTTATTCATGATAATATTTTAGTTCATAGTTCTTGAGATTATAACTCATGAAAATAATGGTGGATTCAACATCTTCATCATTTTTATGAATTAGTATTGTTGAAAGAGTATGATTTGAAGAGTAACAAAAGATGATAAACTCTTTTTTTAAATTTGGACAGACTAAAGTCAGTGCATGAGCAATAGCTTCTTTTATTTTATCAAATGTATTTTTACCTTCATTATTCCACTTGAAATAATGTTTTCCTTTCATCATCTCATCAATGTGTCTAGTGAGTTCTACTAAATTTGGTACAAATATTCTTAGGAAGTTCACTTTCCTGAAGAATTAATCTACACTTAGTTTACTTGTTGGTAAGGATAGCTTCTAGATTGCTTCAAATATATTTGGATAAATATTTATCCCTTATTTGGAGAAAATGTGACCAATGAAATTTCCTTTGGCAACCCTAAAAATAAAAATTTTAGGTTTGAGAGAAATACCAAGAAATTGACATTTATAGAACACTTTCTCAAGGTGTTCATAATGATCTTATCTTTTCTTGGAAAACATTGTCAAGTCATCTAGGTATACCACAGTTATTTTGTCTTCAAGTCTCTAAATGAAATATCAATATCTCTTTAAAAAGTCATTCCTACATTTATTAAGATGAATGGCATTCTTCAATATGCAAAACTACCCCATGGGGTTGTGAAGGTTATTTTGTGTTGATGTTCTCTACTGCCCTCAATCTGGTTATATCCTAAGAAACCATCCAACATTGAGAACATTTCAAAACCTATGATAGCTTAAAAAACTTGATCCATACTTGGTAATGGATAATTATATTTGAGAGATGCATGATTCATATTTTTAAAATAGACACAAATTATGATTTCCCCATGCTTTTTATGAACTAGTAAAATGTTGGCAACCCAAGTAGAATGATGGATACGAAAAACAATTCAAGCATCTAGCATTTTCTAATTTTTTGTAAAAAATGTTCCTAAAATCTTAGGATTGTACCACCTATGCTTCTATTTGAATGGATTGGAATCAAATTTGAGAGGGACTATGTGTTTCATCTCCTTAGGATGAAAAGGATTAAGATCTACATATGAATATGCAAGTATGTCTATGTATTTTTAGAACAAGCTTACACATTTTCTTTTTCCTTGGGGAGCAATATATTTCAATGTTAACTAATCGAGGTTATTCTTCAGAACCTATGTTTAATCTTTCATAGTCTGTTGAGTTGAGAAAACCTTTTTGCACTTTCTTCTTTATGAATCTGTAGACACCTAAAAAGTGTCTAACCCTTGGTCTTCCTCTCTCCCCTTGATCCCTTGCCACTTCGACTATCCCTAACCTACCTAGGTCTTATTAATTGAAAATAATCATCTATTTTTAATTAAATAAGTCCATTTCCCCTCTCCTTGCCACCTCGCCACCCTAGGATACCCTCCTTGGATCCCCTTCATTCCCCACATGGCCATTTAATGCCTAAGACTCCCATTCCAACCTCTCCACTCGCCCAATTAACCCCCGTCGACCGTTTCATCCTCGCATTCATTTGACCCGGCGGTTGGGAAACGGATTAAAGGCTATTTTTAGCCTTTCTCCGGCCTTTTATCCGCTGACATCGGTCAACCGTCAACCGACGTCGGTGATATTGCCAGCGTCGGCACCTTTCATAACGGCTTCTTCATCGTTATCTCCTCCTCTTCGCTCCCTGCATCTCTCTCGGGCATCCCGACTCTTATATCTTTGCATCAGAGCCTTGTATCCGTCCTTTTCACTGGACCTCTCTGCCAATCAATCTGACTCTCTCCCTCAGGTACACAACAAGCTTCTGCAAGTGGACAACAGGGATTCTCCATCAGCAACAGGTCTTCACATCCAGCATCACCAGCAACAGGACACCAACCTACACCATTTTCTTCAGCAGGGCACAAGTAAGTACTTTGTTTGTGTTTTCATTATGCTTTCTAGTAATCTGCTTTTAAACTAGATTCAGCACTTCTTTTCCCCAAACTAGACTGTTAACCAAACCAGGCAGACCCAGATTCCTATCTCCTAGATTGGCCTCCTTTATCTCTCTGTCCCTTTTGACATTTTGTCCATTATCCTAGACCTCTACACAGACCTTCAACTAAAACCAGACTCTCCCAGACCATTTTGTACATCCACAGACCCGTCCACAGACCAAGCCCAAACCAGACTCTGTCCAGACTCGACCAGACCCTGCCTAAATCCCGTCCAAGCCTATTGCCTAGACTGACGCCGGTCACTGCCTCCACCGACGTCGGCAGCATAATCGACGTCGGCAGACCTTGACCACCGACGCCGGTAGAACCACCGACGCCAGTGACTGCAATCAGCCCGACAACTCTTTTCAGGTAACCATTTATCTTTTCTTTCATTTCTAGTTTGTTTATCACTCCTATATCCTGGCATTTTGTATCTTCTTAGTCCTTTATCTGTCTGTTATCAGTAGGTTGACCTCCCTTGAGGAAGTTTTCACACTTTCGGGAACAAGCTCTCGCTTGGCAACCCACTGCCTATCCATCTAACACTTTCTTGTCCAAGTTTCTTTTTTCTTACAGGTGTCATTCCTCCACAGCCAAAGAGGGGTGCCCACAAATGTCTGGATTACGGTGCGTAAATCTTTATCCAGGTACTTCTAGCCTTGTCCATTTCTTTAGTTTTTTTATTCATCTTTTGAATGTAGAAAGCGAATTAGCGATAGAAACATTCTGGCACGCTCGGTGGGACCTTAGGTTCTTCCTCGGGTTCCTCTTCCTTTCATTCATTTAGGTGCATTTAGGCTCCTTCCTTCTTGTCTCTTTCTTCTATTCCAAATGACACTATAAGCAGGACTAAAATGAATCTTTCTTCCTTGCATTTCTAGACTAGTCTAAACATCATACTCTCAACCCTTTCTCAAACTTGTCTTCATAACAAATCTCACATTTCGACTTAGGCTTAAAACGTATCGCACTTTCATTTCTGCTTGTGCTTGCATTAGTCCACATCTAGTAACTTAAATCCGCATATTGAATAAATCGTAAACACTTGATGTTACACTACCAGACCACATGCACTAAAACGAACATAAAACTTACTTGAGACAAGGCCCGACTGGGATTTCATCCCCCATCGGATACCTTACCCATCCCGGTGACCCTACTTGGATTTCATCACCAAGGGGGAAGCCCACTCCATTCTCTGGCAGAGGATAAACTCTAGGCGAGGTATATCTTGGCTAAGCGAGACCAGCTAACCACTGGAATCGTGAAGTGAGGGGAGCTTGCTCCTTAGCACCAGGCCACGTACCAGACCTAACACAGATTTTTGTGTGCCTAAAACAAGACCCGAAACCGGCTCTAGACTGCCTCTTCTAGGACCTTCCTTACAGCCAATCTCCCTAAACATTCATCTAAGGCATAAGCCACAAGATTCTAAGGTTAATTCCTAGGATTTATCGCTTAGGCTTGTCTGTCTCTCTCTATTTTTCTCTTCTCATCTGTTTGTTTGAGTGAGTGAGGATGCTTTCTTCATTATTTTTCCA
This sequence comes from Torreya grandis, assembly GCA_037957365.1. Classification (NCBI taxonomy): domain Eukaryota; kingdom Viridiplantae; phylum Streptophyta; class Pinopsida; order Cupressales; family Taxaceae; genus Torreya; species Torreya grandis. The sequence goes on along the minus strand of JARHVA010000123.1, from coordinate 2,623,023 downwards.
AAGAATCTTAAAATCTTTTTGTTCTCTGGAAGACACAGTCACCGGCATCGGTTCTGTCACTGACGTCGGCTTTCCTGTCTTATCAGCATCGGTTATCTGACCGACGTCGGCTATCTTCCTTACCGACATCGGTTTTTCAACCGACGTCGGTCTCTGTCACTGTCCTTTTTTTTCAAAACTAGCAGCATAAAACCTGTCCCTTCTCGGTCAAAAACCACATTCTGGTTTTCTGAGACTGCAATAACACAGTTTTTGGAACCAGGACTCTCTTCTTAACCACTTTAGCCAACAACCGCTTCCGTCTACCCCGTCCCTAACCAGTCCTATCATGGAGTTCCACTCGGAGACTGAAAGAACTCCTACAGGACCGACCCCGACTCAAATTCCCATCATCCCTGAAGGGGACCAAGATTTAGAGAGATTCTTGGACCTCAATACCGCAGCCCTCCAAAACTATCTCGCGAGAAACCCAATGCGAGACCTTTCGGGTGACGTGGCGACGACATCCACACCATTCGCCACCCAACCCTTTATGACTCAGCCTTTCGCCTCAACTATTAACCCAACCATGGCCAATACGCAAAGTTTGGCCTCCCCGTCTATTTTTAGACCAACCTTCATCGGGGTTCCATTACCCCCTCAACCACCTGCAATTCAACCAAGTTCTACATCATATCAGAACTTGATTGTCTCGACCCCTCATACTCTTGCGCCCAAAAATGTAGGAGTGCCAACCTATCTTTCTACCAGTGCCGCCATTCAACCACCTTTGGTGGTGCCCAGTCAACTTATACCTTTGACCTTCATAACGCAACCACCTTTAGCCTCCACTTATGTCCCTGCGACTAGTCATCCATACATTGCACCCTTACAAGCACAACCAACTACGTCGCATATCTCTTCTAGCCTCTTTCAAGCACCTTACAACCTAGGGGGTGCTTCATCCACCAATCCGTCAACAGACATCATTAAGATGCTAATGGATAAAATGTCCAGTCTCGAAGCCTCCATTTCTGGTTCAAGTAATACTTTGTCATATGAGCAAATTTGCAATGAGCCCATCCATCCTTCTGTCCCTATTCGACCATACCCTAACCATTGGGAGCTTCCTAAATTCACTCGCTTTCAGAGTAAAGAAGACCCACAGCAACACTTGCGGGCATTCAGACATGCCTGTTACCTCATTGCCCATGACGATGCGTTGCTTTTACGCACATTCCCTATGTCGCTTTCTGGCCTAGCCCTTGACTGGTATGGTTCTCTTGCCAGACACTCTATCTTTTCATTCATTCAACTCGCCCAACTATTTCTTGACCATTTCTCAATCAACATCACCAAACAAGTCTCAATCACAGACCTTTACTCCATCAGGCAATTTGACGACGAATCAATAGTCGACTTTGTCGCTCGTTGGAGAGGTCTGATCAACCAGCTCTCCTTCTCTTTGCCTCAACCTGAGCTCATCGAGCTCTTCTCTTGAGCATGTGCCAAACACATCTCTTCTACTTTGCAGATTCAGACATTCCGCACTTTTGACGAAGCTTTCATCATGGCTCGAAAGCTTGAACTCTGTGCCCTTGAAGAAGATAAGGTCAAATTGCGTAATACCAACGCAAAATCCAATGACCATTCCTCTTCCAGACCTTCTTCTGCCAACTCCAAACCCAAAGGAGTGGCCAATACGGTGGTCGTTAGATCACCATCCTCGACAACAACGAATTACTCTCAACCTTCGACGTCTTCAAGCATCACCAAACAATTCCAACAACGGTACATTCAGCGTTCTTACACTCCACTTGGAGAACCATACACTTCCATTTTGGAAAAACTACTCAAGCAGGGGGTCCTCAATCTCCCTCCAATCCGACCACCTCAATTTGACCCTTCAAAAGCCATCCCTACATGGTATAGGGAGGCCGACTTCTGTCCCTTTCATCGTGTCCAAGGCCATGACATTGACAACTGCCAAACTTTCAAAAACATCGTCCAAGACATGATCAACAAGGGGGATCTTATTTTAGATAACCCGAACGCCCCTCCTAACCAACATATCGACATTTTCAAACAACCATTTCCGAATCATCCGCCTACTCAAAACAACATCCAAACCACGACTAATGAATCTCATGACCATAATATTCACACAATTAACACTATCTTGCCTCTTGTCCTTGACCAACCTCTTCCATTAAAGGATGAAGAACCTTCTTCTCCTACTAGTCCTCCATCTACCTCTCTTGTACTGGAGGACGCCTTGACCATACCTACGACATCAGCCCCACCTTCATCCGAAGCCCTTGCCTTGTCCACTCCTCAAACGCAAATAGAAGGCACGATCATCCCTGCCATCTACCCTCTTGAGGAGCCGCCCTCTCTTATTTCTTCTCCACCAAGAGAAGACCCAGTCTCTTCGCCTATTTCAACCAAGGAAAACCCTGTCACAGTTTCCTCCTACCCTTTACCTGAGGTTGTTACATCTCACGCACCTCCATCCACATCTAAACCCAAACCCATATCTAACCTCACCTCGCACAACGGTGGCCCTCGACCCAAACCAACGAAGACCACTAGACCACATCAGAGGACTCATCTCCCACCTTCATCATTGCCCTCTATCTTGGGCCCGCATCCATCCACTTTAATAGGAGTGCTTCCCACTCCCATCTTTCACAGAGGCAATTCGCCTTCATTACTCCCTCATCCCGTCAGACATACATCTCATCCAAACCCTCGACCTATGCCTCCTTCGCCTCCCAAACCAACGTCACCAACCCCCACTGCAATAAAACATCCCGACCCATTAGTAGGTTCATATGCCTTGCTCTTACGGCAATTATTGCAGTCATCTCGTATCGACCTCCCACCTCTTAGACAATATAAATCTCTCAGACCAAAACCACCATGGTTCGATGACACTTGCATTTGTGCGTATCATCGCACACCTGGACATGACACGGAGCATTGTCATGCCCTCAAGGTCATCGTTCGCCGATGTTTGGAGAATGACACCTCTCTTTTCAACCACGTTATCCACAAACCTTCAATACCGCCTCACCCATCAACTCTCGGATCAAGACCCTCTTGGTTCAACAACTCTAAATTCTGCCACTATCACCACACTCCAGGACATGACACTAAGCATTGTTGTGCTCTCAAAGCTGTCACTCGTCAACACTGGAAAAAGGATTCCCTTCCCATCAAGGATCCTCTTGACCACCTCTTCGACAAAACATCAACCCCGACTCATGCCTCTCCAACCTCATCACCTAAATCAGGATCTCCACACCAGACTGTGGTCCCTTTGCCACCTTTGACCCCCTTATTCGACATTAATACCATCCATCTGACCACTAAACCTCAACCGACCTTAACCAATCTTTCAAACATTCTCCCTACCCGCTGGGGGAATTCATCCTTCATCCAAACCTTGACCAAATGTTCAACCCAGTCTCTACCACATATCAATCACTCATTTAATCTTAAGTCTCGACCAAGTATCCATCGACCCAATCCCCGACCAATTATTCGACTAGTCTCAACCAAACTTCAACCAAATATCAATCAACCAGACCTCTCGACCAAACATTCAACCTTTTTCAACCAACCAACGACAATGTCAACCAACTTCACATCCATCAATCAACACCTGACCAATCTCGGAAGAGGCAAATTGGGGCAAGTTTGTTCCTAATTGACTTGGACCTTATCATAACATACAAGCATGGCCCAGGGACTTATTAGACCTTGAACCCCTTTTTATGTCTTGCGTCTTCAACCATTTCTACTGTTAGTCGAGTGTTCGATCACTTGACGTTTTACTTGAGCTCGTCCCTTGAGCAACCCCTTGTCATTGTCATTCCTTTTCCTATCAACCCTGCTTCCTAACACTTGTCAACCCTTTTTTGTCAAGCAGTAATGCTTTGTCCAAATAAAAGGGAACCCTTAAACCTCTACAAGCTCGTCCATGGCTAAACTTCAGTCAACAATTATATCAAAAATAATATATCATACCAGGTCATAAAACACTCTAAATGTAGACTTCTCCCTTGAAGGACAGCTACATAATTGCTGTATTACTAGACTGATCCCTTGAAGGACAGCTAGGCCAACTTATCAAACATATAAAGCAAAAATATAGACCACTCCCTTGAAGGATGGCTATGACTAAATCTTGCTACAAATAGCAATATTTCTTAGAAGCTTCCCGCATTGATCAGCTTCGAAGCATGACCACTAAATCAAATGACATCTCTCTGTAGACTTCCCGCATCGATCAGTCTGCACAAAAAAAAAAAAAAAAAAAATGAGTCATGGACTTGACTTGTAGTTGTCTCAGGGTCTCCTATAAAAAGGGGCAAGGTTCTTCCTGCCCTTAAACTGGGTTACCCTATCCTCCTCCTATTACCTGCTCAAGGGACTTCGAGCTCACTTTAATGTCAAAGTGATTTGATTACCGCTCTAACACAACACTGGTCCACGACGCAATACATGAACGGGGCTTTTGTTCTAATAACCCCTATCTATGCTCCCTTTCTGGTCCTTGTCAATGAAAGAGTGATTCGCCTTTCACTTCTTCTCTACACTTTGGTCACATTTAACCACATCAATTGTCGACTCAAACCAAGCTATTTCTCATCCTCATGGCATCAGACATCATCCTCGTCCATTTCACATAGTTTCTATGGATACCAATACACATGGAAACTATCGACCAGACCCAATTTATGTTAAGCATAAACCAATACTTGCTGAAGCATAAATAGACCTCCATTCATTTTTAGCATACATCCATCACGACTATGGAAACTTTCTAGGGATGAAAGACTCTCGACCAATTCTAAAGAAACATCATCTTATCTTCATCTTCCCCTCATCATTTCGACACTTGACCACATCCAATCATCGACCAATCTTCTCAACAAGTCTGAACTACATTGGTCTGAGGCCCTATGACCAAGGCTATGTAGGCAGCACTCAGATAACACATCCTCTGAGGTTAGCTCGACCACCCCCGTTTGTTCGTCTCTTTGATGGACAAACCTTCTCTTCTGTGACTTTGATCACGACCAACTCCGTCAACTTTGACCAAGACCAGTCATTTTTTTTTACCATTCCTCCCTTTTAGGGAGAACTACATTGGCCTGAGGCCCTTCACACAAGGGCTATGTAGGCAGCACTCAGATCACATGGCATTTTCTGAGGTTAGCTCGGCCACATCCTTTCGTCCATCCATCCCCTTGACCAATGACCATTGGAGATCATGCGTATCTCCTTCGACCTTCGACTACTTTCAAGCCAATGTTGCCTTGGTTGTTTTTGCATGTGTGCTACCTCACAGCTGGTTAGCAGAATTGTCCACAGACTATTTTTGACCCTTCGCAAGTATAGGATCGCAAGCCAGTTGATCCCTACTACTTGTGGCATTTTCGTGTTTATGGGAGCACTTCCTGAGCCTGGGATACCTGGAACACGATGACCATTTGGAGCTTCAGCTTAGATTGAGTAACCCGATCAGTAGACGACTAAATGCTGGGGCCCGGTTACTTCAATTTTGGCACTCCTTGACCCTCGACATGCGACAATTTGACCCTACCTGTCCCGTGACGTGGTATATGCGCAATCACGACTTTTGCAGCATTTTCACTCACTCTTCATCTTTCTCATCCATCTTTTGTCAAATCAGCACCCGACATCAGGTTTCCTTCCCTTGACTCCTGCTTTGAGGGGGTGAATACCTCATCCATACTTCGGGGCAATCCACATCATCCCTCACCTGGGGCAACCACCTCCTGTTTTTGTCTTGCAGTTCATCCAGAACAACCAACAAGACAAAAAGGGGCAAATGTAGACACCTAAAAAGTGTCTAACCCTTGGTATTCCTCTCTCCCCTTGATCCCTTGCCACTTCGACTATCCCTAACCTACCTAGGTCTTATTAATTGAAAATAATCATCTATTTTTAATTAAATAAGTCCATTTTCCCTCTCCTTGCCACCTCGCCACCCTAGGATACCCTCCTTGGATCCCCTTCATTCCCCACATGGCCATTTAATGCCTAAGACTCCCATTCCAACCTCTCCACTCGCCCAATTAACCCCCGTCGACCGTTTCATCCTCGCATTCATTTGACCCGGCAGTTGGGAAATGGATTAAAGGCTATTTTTAGCCTTTCTTCAACCTTTTAGCCACCGATGTCGGTCAACCATCGACTGATGTCGGCGATATTGCCAGCGTCGGCACCTTTCATAACGGCTTCTTCACCGTTATCTCCTCCTCTTCGCTCCCTGCATCTCTCTCGGGCATCCCGACTCTTGTATCTTTACATCAGAGCCTTGTATCTGTCCTTTTCACTGGACCTCTCTACCAATCAATCTGACTCTCTCCCTCAGGTACATAACAAGCTTCTGCAAGTGGACAACAGGGATTCTCCATCAGCAACAGGTCTTCACATCCAGCATCACCAGCAACAGGACACCAACCTACACCATTTTCTTCAGTAGGGCACAAGTAAGTACTCTGTTTGTGTTTTCATTATGCTTTCTAGTCATCTGCTTTTAAACTAGATTCATCACTTCTTTTCCCCAACCTAGACTGTTAACCAAACCAGGTAGACCCAGATTCCTATCTCCCAGATTGGCCTCCTTTATCTCTCTGTCCCTTTTGACATTTTGTCCATTATCCTAGACCTCTGCACAGACCTTCAACTAAAACCAGACTCTCCCAGACCATTTTGTACGTCCACAGACCCGTCCACAGACCAAGCCCAGACCAGACTCTGTCCAGACTCGAACAGACCCTGCCTAAATCCCGTCCAAGCCTATTGCCTAGACCGACGCCGGTCACTGCCTCCACCGACGTCAGCAGCATAATCGACGTCGGCAGACCTTGACCACCGACGCCGGCGACTGCAATCAGCCTGACAACTCTTTTCAGGTAACCATTTATCTTTTCTTTCATTTCTAGTTTGTTTATCACTCCTATATCCTGGCATTCTATATCTTCTTAGTCCTTTATCTGTCTGTTATCAGTAGGTTGACCTCCCTTGAGGAAGTTTTCACACTTCCGGAACAAGCTCTCGCTTGGCAACCCACTACCTATCCATCTAACACTTTCTTGTCCAAGTTTCTTTTTTCTTACAGGTGTCATTCCTCCACAGCCAAAGAGGGGTGCCCACAAATGTCTGGATTATGGTGCGCAAATCTTTATCCAGGTACTTCTAGCCTTATCCATTTCTTTAGTTTCTTTATTCATCTTTTGAATGTATAAAGCGGATTAGCGATAGAAACAGAATCTACCATGTTTTTTGAAGCTTTATTTTAAATAAATCAAACCTCTAGGAATCTTATTTCCTATCAATTTGATGATTCCTTCATCTTGTTCTTTAGCTATTCTTTCTTTTTGTATTTGAGATGTAACTTCTATGTATGAATATTCATTGCCTTCAAAGTACAAGTTTCTAAAGATATTAGCCTTTTCAAGGAAAGAGATGATATGTTGATTATCATTAAATACCTACCAGTTTTCTAAATTTTTTAGTATATTAGGTTTGTAAACTAGTTTAATTGTGTATTTATCTATACCATCATTTGAATTTGGAATCAACAATAAATCTAACACTAAAAGTTTGTCTACTTTAAATTTGTTTTTCATCAGAATGGTATTAATAGAGAAGGCATCAAATGTTTCTATGTTATCTCATATTTTATTCCTGTAGTGGCTCAAACTATCATTTTTCACCTAATATTGACCTTTAACTTACTTGACAACCAATTCTACATCACCTAAGACCTTAAAATTCTTGATCCTCATCTATTTTAAAACATTTAATCTGAGTAGCATGGATTCATACTAGGTATTATTATTCATAAATTCAAACTACAAATTATATGAGAAAATAAATATCTCATTATTTGGGGATATCATAACTACTCTTGCACTAGCTCTGGTTGAAGAATAATTACCATCAAATTATAATGCCCAAACTTAATTGGGATCTCTTTTTATTATCTCAAACATATCAAGATATTTTTCTAACATAAGTAGATAATTTATTATTCATGCATATTCATTTAGGATAAATACTCTAGGATCATCTACTTTTTGCATAGTTTGTTTGGTTTTCAAGTCTTTCTCAAGGCATTATTTTACTCCTTTGACTGCAAGCATGGCATGAGATAGATCCAATTGAATCTCACCACCAATTTCTCTACAAAATTTTATTTCCAAAAGAATACCATAGGAAACTAGAATATCTGCTACCAATATATTTATCTTGATTCTTTTTTAAGCAAAAAAAGCCAGGGCAACTTGGGCATCTTTAATTTGGCCAACAAGAGGAACTTGTTTTGCTTCCATGGAGTAGCAATGGCCAAAATTCTTTGTGCATGTCAACCCAAGATCATGAGAAAATTTAGAAAGAATTACATTATATGAGGCTTTAATATAAATAGTGTAATTATTCACTTTACATCTTTGAGAAAAAGAGAAATATAAAAAGGTTTAACTTTGTTTGACTTAGATGTGATAATTGCCAAGGAATTTACTAGATTAGCATAAGGTGAGGTTGCAAGTATTCCTTTTCTATTGAAATTTTTTGGATTCAAATTTTTATCTTTGATAAATTCTACTAGCTTATTTAATTGGTTAGGATTATCCCTTAGTTACTCAACTTGAGACATTTGAATTTTGGTTTTATTTATATTTTTGATTATATCAAAAGCATGAATGCTAGTAGAAATTTTTTTTTTAGTGAATTAAGGAATATTAACATAATTTGTATTATAAGGATTACCTTTTGGATAATTTATAGTAGTAGTCTAAGAAGGTTCACTTGTTTTAACCATTGGATACTTTCCTTTCATCTATCCAAGTCATGTAGTCCCTTGTGAAAGAATGAGTTTTGGGGTTTCTTCAAGTTTGTTAACTTGTTATTTCTTCTAATTTTGTTCTTTGGTGAAGAATGTAAATGATTGATTTTTCATGTCTTCAACAGTGTCATCATAATCATCTTCACCTGATTCATATTCCAGATATGCATTAGTGTATTCTTCACTAGGTTCTTTTATTTCAAATTCTTGAAGATCAAGATTTTTTCTTTTTTCTTTTTCTTTTATTTATTCATATCTAAAAATCTCTTATGTTTCCAAAATTTCATTCACTGAAGAATTTTTGCTTGGGTGTGGAGGTGCTTATATGGAAATATTTTGCTGAGGAGCTTGCAATCATAGATGGTTCCCTTGAAATGGTGCATAATTTCTTCTAGGAATATCTTGTGGAGGAACAATGATGATTTTTTTAGGTAGTTGATTTTTAAAAGTTTTTATATCATTGTCCAATTTTTGTAAAAAATTTTCAATAGAAGACTGACCTGAACTTTGTACCTTACCTTTTGATGGTTCATTTTTCAATTTCCCAACCATTATCATGTCATCTTCGATGTCAATGGATAACATCTGGGTTGTGATAAAAAATTTAGGGGGAAAATTTTAAAATTTAAATCAAAAGTATAGGGATAAATTTCCTCTCCTATTATAAGGTAGAGCTACCTTTATTAAAAACCAAAATAATTATGGATTTGTACACTATTCACAACAAAAATGGTGTTCTTCATACAGGTTGTAATTTTAACTAGAAAGTATGAAAAAGGTATTAGAAAGGAATCAAAAGGAAGAAAGTAAGGGAAAGAATGTATATAGGAATGTAGATGGATTGCAAATATAGTGAGCCAAATTCATAGACGAACTAGAAATATCAAGAGGAAGGATGATTTTACTAAGAGGAAATCTTTCACATTCAATGGGCAAGAAAGACATTATGTATTCATAAGAACACACAACATACACCAAAATAATTATTTATTAATTATAACATATATAAGACAATTATCTTGTATTTCCTTGTAAAAACCACATGAAACTATTATTTTTTCCCACCAAGATTTTACAATCACATAAATTGTAAATGTAGGTTCGAAGAAGAAACTCTACAATGAAATTTCTATGTTTTGACTAATTTATCACAATTTCAAAAGTATATTAAATGAATAAAATCAAATATACTTGGATGTAAGCACACAAATTACAAATAAATAAATATTGAACACAAATTTTACAATAATTTCCGGTATATTAATTCTTGATGAGTTGTAAATACAATCTCCTATTTATCTATCTTACCAAAAAATTTAATTGTCAAAAGCCATTACAATGAACCCTGAACTTATATTTATAGTTTGAAATTTGTGTTTGTGTTGCTATTTTTTATTTATTTTGCATTTTATGGAGCTTTTAAAAATACATTAGTTAATTTTCAAAAACACATTAAGAAATTTGTATAATTTATAAAAGTGTGTTGGTGTTTTTTCATGATTTGCAAAAGTATAATGACAAATTTGCACTACTTGAAAAAAATCATTCAAAATTTTGTACAAGTCAAAAATTAAAAAAAGGACTTAGTAAATTTGCCTGACATACAATATGTGAATTAACTATTATAAATAAGTCAACTGAAAATTACAATAATGACTCGGAATTACAAGTATGGAAATGATCAAAATTTGTTACAAAATTACTTCTCTTCTTGTTTTCTAAGAACAAATTCGATGTTTTATTTCATTGGAAGACACTTATAATTGTATTCATTGAATTTATGCAAGGTTTATCTCGCTTTTTATTCATTAGGAACATTTAAATACATAAAATCTATTTTTTCCTCACAATACATATTTGTCATTTTTTGTGATGTCTATTGAAGTCTTTTTAGTATTGAATCAAGATTGTCTAGGTTATTCTAATATTTGAACAACTTACAAATGGATTCATAGTTGAATACAAATTTTGGAGTTAATATCTCTTTAATATTCTTCTTCAATTGCTCAACAATGATGTCTTTAGTAACCACTTTCCTATCATCATCCATAAATGTGCAATTCAACTTTCTAATTCCTCCCAAGATTTAAATAATAACATCACCTCCCATTGACTTAAAGTCATTGCATTTCTTGATACTCTCTCTAATAATACAAATCCTAAATTGAGTAATTCCCATGAACTCAATAAGTTTTATAGTTTTCTCATCTTGAATGTATCTTTCTTGAATGAGCTCATATGGGAAAGTATTGGAGAAATCCTTCAATGTGGGAATCATCTCTTTCCATTTATCTACTTATTATACATAATTATCTTCAGCTTAAGTTACCTTATCATATTCTAATTGAATTTCAAAATATGTTATCATTATTGTATTGATTTTTCAAAAACCTTGTTGTATAATTTTCTCAAACCATTCTTTTGTTACTCTATCCATGTGTCTAACTTCCTCTGCAACATTGAGTTTCTCCATGTAGGTGATTTACGAGGAAATAGAGGAGGATGAAGACTGAATTGGCTTGATAAAATTTTGGACTATCTACATCAATTGCTCAACTTTTTTCCTGAGTTATTCCTTGGTCAACTTATTTTGATCCATTTTTCAAATAAAGTACTGATTGTTGATTGAACATTGTATTTCATTCCTTCCCTAGTTGTTTTTACCAAATGTAATTTTGATATCTAATAGTCTGAACCACTAAAACTATTTATTTTTTTATTGCAGGAGGAACTACTACCTCTGCATATATGTTTCCCTTATCATCCATGATTATTCTTGATACAGTCTTAGGTTTCTTCAATGTCCATGGAGGGAGAGTTTCAAGGGCATTGAAATCAAATTATTAAGGTTCAATGGTTTTCTTAATTTTATTTACTAATTCATTCAACTAGTAAATAATTTATGAATTGGAAGGAGGTTTTTTTATGAGGATAGAGTCAAATTTATCTTGAGTCTCAAGAAGAGATGGAGTTTTTGAGGCTTGGTTTTTTTCTAGTGTAATTTCACCTTCTTTATTTGAAGTATCTTTTAGTGATTTAGGTGAAAGTTGAGGAGGTAGTTTAGTATCTTATGGAGGAGGTGTTAAGGTGTGGAGCTAAAAGCTTCAACTGTTTACAGACACAAAGAAGAGGATACTGAAGAACCAGAAGCACCGGCGTCGGCAGCATGATCGACTTCGATCAGATGCAGTGCAGAAGGAAATCGGCGATGGCAGGGAGTCGGCTGACGTCGGCAGCACCAGATAGACAGGGACCGACGTCGGTCGCCTGTGACGGTCTAGAACTGCTGTTGACGAACAGTCAGTTAAGTGAAGCAAGTGTTTGCATGTCAAATGACTAATTATAGTCACGAGCTGCGTGTCTAATTATTGTAGTTAGATTTCTATTTTTGTAACCATGGGACCCTATTTAAAGAACCATGAGGCATGTATTGTAATCACCAAGAAGGCAAGTAAAAGCATTGAAGCAAGCAAGGTCAAGGAGATATACAGGTGTAAGGTCAAGGAGATCAGCTGAAGCATTCAAGGAGGGATAGCAACTCAGGTTGTAGAGTTGGTTTTGTGTTGAGCAAGAGAGACAGGGAAGAAGGTCTTGAGGTATGGCAAGCCTTTGAGGTGGAGGAAGAAGTGGCATCTTCCTTATTATATTTTCTTCTAGTAATATCTAATACAAGAGTGTGTATTGTCTCTCAAATTCTTTGCTGTCTCAAGTTTCTAGTTACTTTATCATTCTGGTATAATTCCATGTTTAATTTCTTATAAGAAAGTAATCAATTGTGCTTCCGTTGGATAAGGAGTCCCCTAACAGTTGGTATCAGAGCATATTGATTGTTGTAGGTTTCCTGACAGTTGGTATCAGAGCTTTTGGTTGGGTTGACTAACAGGTGGTTTTAGATCTGCTAGTGTTTTTTGATTACAGGTCACTCACAGGGGTTTCAGATTGAGTGATAGTATAACAATGGCAGAAGAAAGTAAGCTATGAATGGAGAAATTGAATAGCACGAATGGTCTGATTGATGGAAAGAAAGAGCAGGTAAAAAGAGATGGTTGGTCGATAGAAGATCAACGCGTAGAAGCATATGTTGCAGGTGATGTTGCATAGGATGTTCTAGATAAAGTGGAATCTTTGTTTACAGATTCTTTTGCCTCTTTCCATGCAGCCCAAAATAGAGCATCTTTTCATGGGTATGTCTTTGGAGACTTTGGAGAGATTTATTTAGGGGTTGGAAAGCCTTGTCAGATTATTGACGAAGGGGAAGTGAAGCTGAAATTACAGATGGATGACACACAGTGGTTGAAGGAAGTCATGCAGGTACCAGTCTTGGAGATGAGTCTAATTTCTTCAAGAAATTTGGGTGATGGGAGATGCACTATAACTCTCACAGTGGATGCACTTGAATTAGATGGTGGTAAGAAAGTAGGTATCCTTTATCTATCTACTTATATTACTGATTCACCTTTGTTGCAGAGATGTGGCTTCATGGGCTTGGTCACATATGTAGGAGGGGAATGCATGTTCTTAAGTGGAAGACAGATGTTTTTGACAAGCTAAAGAACTAGAAAGCCTTGGTGTTCATGGAGGAGATGACAGACAGAGATCAGGTGAGGGAACTGAATTATTCTGAGCAAGGCTATGTTGATTTGAATAGGATTTTGATCCATGGAGAGCTCGCGGGTAAAAAGTTATCACTCACAGATGAACACAGGTACCGGCATCGATCAGATAGTAATCGACATTGGCAACAGGAAGACTGATGTCGGTCATGAAGGAACTGATGTCGACAGAAAGGATACCGGTGTTGGCCAGGGAAATGATGTTGGCAGTCAAGATCAGTGCAGGGAACCGACATCGGTCAGGAGCAGACTGAGAGATGGCCGAGATCGGTCACTGGAACGGATGATGGGTGGACAGTTAGCTATCAAGGAGTCTCAAACACCCATATGGAGGTCAGAAATGGTAAGTGAACCTCATATTCATTGTTCGCCTTCTTTATATTGCTTACTGATAGTCAAGAACTAGGAAGATGGAAGTAGCAATGCAGGTAGAATCCAGAAATAGTGGGAGCTTGGCATGGATGAGGAGTGTGAGTCCTTGGAGAAGAACCAAATAGGTATTTGTTGGTAGAGTTGTCAGCTGGAAGAAAGCACTGGATGGAGGGATGGATTCCCGTTTTAGAGAAGAGAGTGGATGGACACATGAGATAGAAGGCTATGGTATATGGTCTTGATTAGGCTGCAGGACAATGGAGGTTTGACCATTGTATTTTATCTTTACCAGGTTGGATAATATTAGCTACATTATCCTGTTACTGTATTGTGTTACTTGTTGCAGGGTTTCATATACAGGGAGTTTTCTGAGCTAAGGGTAGAGTTGGTTCAGAAGTATGTCATGGAGAATTTGGGAGCAGCAAAATTCTTTTGGCACAAGTGACAGGTTCAGCATCACAGGTTTTAGTGGTGGTTGGTCTTCAAGAGTGACATTGATGAGGGATACAGAGCCTAAGGAACAAAATAGATGGTGTACAGGTACAGGTACAAGTTGCAGTTGTTTATCTCCAAGTGGGAGATTGTTAAGGTGTGGAGCTAAAAGCTTCAAATGTTTACAGACACAAAGAAGAGGATGCTGAAGAACCAGAAGCACCGGCATCGGAAGCATGACCGACATTGGTCAGATGTAGTGCAGAAGGAAACCAACGATGACAGGGATTCGACTGACGTCGGCAGCACCAGACAGATAGGGACCGACGCCGATCGCCTGTGGCAGTCCAGAACTACTGTTGACGAACAGTCAGTTAAGTGAAGCGAGTGTTTGCATGTCAAATGACTAATTATAGTCACGAGCTGCGTGTCTAATTATTCTAGTTAGATTTCTATTTTTGTAACCATGGGATCCTATTTAAAGACCCATGAGGCATGTATTTTAATCACCAAGAAGGCAAGTAAAAACATTGAAGCAAGCAAGGTCAAGGAGATCTATAGGTGTAAGGTCAAGGAGATTAGCTGAAACATTCAAGGAGGGATAGCAACTCAGGTTGTAGAGTTGGTTTTGTGTTGAGCAAGAGAGACAGGGAAGAAGGTCTTGAGGTGTGGCAAGCCTTTGAGGTGGAGGAAGCAGTGGCATCTTCCTTATTGTATTTTTTTCTAGTAATATCTAATACAAGAGTGTGTATTGTCTCTCAAATTCTTTGCTGTCTCAAGTTTCTAGTTACTTTATCATTCTGGTATAATTCTATGTTTAATTGCTTATAAGAAAGTAATCAATTGTGCTTCCGTTGGATAAGGGGTCCCCTAATAGTTGGTATCAGAGCCTATTGATTGTTGTAGGTTTCCTGACAGGAGGTGGAGGCAAATAAGTATCAACTTAAAGAGGAACAAAGGATGAAAGTAAAAATGAAGTATTTTATGCAAGGAATTACTGAGTTATATTTGTTACTAGTATTTGAGATTGAACAAAGTTATCAAGGGGAACATGCTCTGAAATATAGATTCTAGGAGAAAAATAATATTTTTATCCTAACCTTTTTATCTTGAGCTTGAGAGGCCTATGAACTGGAGAAATATATGTAACAACCTTAGTTTCTGTCTCTTCTTCTATTTATGTGATGTCTTTGCTCACATTAGCTGCATTTGATGTTTGAGCTTCTGATTGATGTTGTTTATGAAAGCTACCAAATTTAATTTATTTTAGTGGTGATGGAAATCTTGCGTATCAATGTTTACACATTTACTTTTCAACCACTCCAAAGTTGTGTCAAGCACAATTTGTGTTCTAATAACAAGAGAAATAGACTCTTTCTTGTTTTAATAAATATTAGGAAGTGTTTTTGATTCAATTCTCTCTTTTTTGTAAATTGGATATAATACATCTCCATCATATATAAGGTTTTTGGAAACTTTTACAATACCAAATGAAATGACCTATTTCAAAGTGAATTGTAAGTATTCTTAGGTTTTTACTTCCTTATCATCATGGCAATCCATCCAATAAACTTCAAAATGACGTGTTGATATGAGGAACTGAGAATATTTTCAACTAGACCTCAAACATTAAAAGAAGGCCTATTTTCAAATGGTTGAATGGTGACATATGTCATATCTTCTTTAATATAATTTTCTTTTGCCAATGATGACATGTGTATCTTCTTATAAAGATAGGAAATTTCAACCCAATTTTGTGTTTTCTTGCCAAGAACTTGTGTGTTTCATTTAATTGCCTAACCAACTCCATCAAGGCCCATTTATCATCAAAATTTTTTGGAAACATGTATGGTACAATTTTGTATCCACAAATTTACAAATAAGTGAATGTTAAAAGTTATATAAACCATGTTCCTCATTTGGAAATCTTTGTAGAATAATCCTTAAATATCCTCATATCATAGGGGTCTTGTTCAAGCATCTGGATTACATATTATAGGAAAACATCATTTTCCCTATGAAAATTATGAGCACTCTCTTTCAAAGTGAGTTGAGGATAGAACTCATATATTTGAAGTTTGGGTATTTCTTACCATATTCAACCCATTATAAAATATCCTTCTAGTAACAACATAGAAAAAATATGAAGTCATGTATAACTTAGAAGTCATGTTGAGTTTTTTCAACTACTTGTAAAATGGAATTACTAATGCATTTTCCCTAGTTGATGTATTGCTCATTCTTGTAAATGATCTAGATATACCTCTACATCCAAGTTTGGAAACTACATGCAATTGGACTTCCTAACACTCTATGCAAGAGTGTGATCATGCCAATGACCTCATTTGTGATTTCAAACCTAGGTATTGTATTTGGAAGCCTCATCATTTAATGTTTTTATTTTATCAACCATTAATTATTAAACCATTTAAAACATGAACCGATGTTATTCTCCCAAAATTATTGAATAGTGGTTGGATTCATGTCAATAAAGGATTCCCTATCTTGTGATTAGAGAAAATTATCAATGTGCTCTATTGCTAGGCATAAAATATAGTATCTTCTTAAGTTCTTGACTTCTCTCCTTTTAGGATCATAATGTTTGGCCATGGTTAGGACTAATTCTAGGCACTACACTGATGTTGGGAAGGTAGCGGCTTGAGCTAGTCCACTGTCATGAATACTTTGACCATAGTTTATCTTATAGACCCCACTAATTCTAATATAGAATTCATCCATGTCAATATGACCCAGGTTAGTGTCAAATATTTTTTCCACATTGGATTCCAAGTATGATGGAGGAAAAACCCATTGAAATTGATATTTCATATTTGTACCTTCTTCAACCTAGGGGGCCTTTTTCAAAGGAGTATTCTTTGGAGTAATTTTATTCAAGATTATTTTTATTAGATTCCCATATGTTAAAATATAATGTAAAATAATTATTTTTAAGAAGGAAACTGATCCCAAAATTGATCTTATGTAGAGGTGGAAAATAGAGTGTGTTTGGATAAGGGGTAAATCCTAGAATGTGTTTGAACAAGATGTGGAATCTAAGAGTATGTTTAACATATGGTGAGGTTCTGAACTATGTATGAGCATGACGTGGGTTTTAATGGGGTGCCAAACACATTATGGGTTTTGATGGGGTGATAAACACACCACATGTTTTGATGGGTTGCTAAACATGCCACAGGTTTTGATGGGTGTTTAGACCAGCTTTGGGTTTCAATAGGTGTTCAAATAGATATTGGAGTTAGTTTATGTCTTGATTAGGGTCAAAGTCCATGAAGGTGCTAAGAAAGGGAGCAAAGTTTTATGAGGTCTTGAATAAAACATGAAATCTGATGAAGGTGCAAACCAAGCTTAGAGTCCACTATGGTAAATTATTCAACAATTACAAGGAGGTATGTAATATATTATGTGATTTGAAAGAAAACTTGAATTTGGAAGGGTTTGTAAGCAAAGTAACAAATATAATAAAATTTATGTCAAGTGGATGGCATAAACCATACCTTCTCACTACTAGTAATAATTTGAAATGAAAAGTCTTGCAATCATAATAATCATGCCAATGCAAAGTTTGTAAGAGGGAACAAGGAGGAATGAATAACAATGGAAAGGCAATAGATATTTAAAGTTGACTATAAAAAATCTATGCACGCAAGGGGAAATATTAGATTAATGGTAGAAATTTAGGGATGTACAAGCTCACATAGAGATCTAAGAGGCATGCACACAAAAGTGTCAGTATCCAAAGGATGTTTGGACATAAGATGAGTGATGGGGTGTGCTTGAGAGGCTATCAAAATCTAACATGTTTGCTTGAAATATTTTCAAGATCTGTGAGGTGTTTAAACATAGTTGGTGTCTATGGGGTGTGCTTATAGAGATGTCAGGTTCTAATAACTACTTAAGCACCTATCAGGTTCCTACAAAGTCATTACCAAGGGTGTTGAGTTCTACTTTATTTAATTATAGGATTGTTGAGATATGCTATGTGTCTAACACACATCCAAATTCTAAAAAGGCTTAAAATTTTATTAAAAAAATCAAATTTTCTTGATTTTTACAAAGTTCTTAATTATTTTGACCTCATTTGACCAATAGCAGTCAGAAGACAAACATTTTAATTTTTTTGACACTTGGTCAAAAACTAGTACAATAATTCCCACTTAAAGGAACTAGAGGTTTGACACTAGATCAGTTCAGCCTCATAGGTGTACTAAGTTTTTTACATGTTTCACTTTGAGAAATTTTCATTTTGGAGAAACTGGATAAATCAAGTATTATTCATACCTCATGTGTGTAACAAGTACAATTCTCCATTTCAACATAACTTTTGTATGGGGTCTCCATATTGGTTCTCATTTGATGCATTGGATATATATTGTCAAGAGGATCATATTTTCTTTAGACATCAAAATCCCAAAGTGTGTGTATTTTTCACACTAGAGTTCTGAAAATTCAAAGCCAGTAGGGACCAAGGAGTTGATCATGCACAAATTCTCTCTTTTATCATATATTTCACATTCAGACTCCATTTTGGTTATCAATTAATGCATTGTATATATATATTTTCAAGGGAATCATATTTTATTCAGACATTAGATGCCAAAATTTGATACATTTTTTACCATAGAGATCTGGAGCTTCGAAGCCACAAGGATCAAGGGGTTGATCAGTTCTAAAATATCCATTTTAACATAAATTTCACATCCAAACTCCATTTTGGTTCTCATTTAATGTGTTGGGTAGATACTATCAATAGTTTCATCTTTGATTCATACATCAAAGGCCAAAATTTGATACAATTTTCACCATTGAGATTTGTAATGTGAAAGCCAATAGTGACTAAAGGGCCAATCATGTCCAAAATCTCCATTTTATCATATCTTCCACATCTAAACTCCATTTTGGTTTTAATTTGATGTTTTGTATATATTTTTTCAAGGGAATAATCTTTTATTCAGACATCAAAGTTTAAAATTTGATTCATTTTTCACCATAGAGATCTGGAACTTTAGAGCCAACAGGGACCAAGAGGATGATCAAGTCCAAAATATCTATTTTGGAATACTCTATTTTGGTTATCATTTTATGTTTTGGTTAGATACTATCAATATGATCATATTTTTTTTAGACATCAAGGGCCAAAATTTTATACACTTTTTACCACATATATCTGGATCTTCAGAGCCAATAAGGACCAACAGGTCGATCAGGTCTAAAATTTAGTTTCAACATATATTCCACATCTAGACTCCATTTTGGTTATCATTTGATTCATTATATATATTTTTTCAATAGTATCATCTTTAATTCAGACATTAGAAGCCAAAAGTTGATACATTTTTCACCATAGAGATCTCGAACGTCAGATCAATAGACTAAGGGGAATATCAAGTTGATTTTGGCATATCTTCCACATCCAGACTCTGTTTTAGTTCTCATTTGATGTGTTGGAAATATATTTTCAATAGGATGATATTTTATTTAGACATTAGAAGCCAAAATATTGATACATTTTCACCATAAAGATCCAAAACTTTAGATCTAGTAGGGACCAAGGGGCCAATTAGGTTCAAAATCTCCATTTTGGCATATCTTCTACATCCAAATTATGTTTATGTTCTAATTTGATGCATTGGATGTATATTTTAAATAGGATCATATTTAATTTAGACATTAAAGGCCAAAAGTTGATAAATTTTTCACCACAGAGATCCAGAACATTATAACCAACAAGGATAGAGGGCCAATCAGGTGAAAAATATATGTTTTGGCATAAATTTCACATCTAGTTTCCATTTTATTTTTCATTGGACATGTTGGATAGATTATCAATATGATCATCTTTTCTTCAAACATCAAGGGCTCAACCTTTGTAATTTTTTTGCAAAATTGAATCAAAGATCTATAACTTAAAAGGTCATTCAAACTATCCTCATGGTCGTGTCAGATGAGCATGTGCCAAGGTCAAATAGACAATCTTCATGGCTACCCTAGATGCATTCTAAGGTCATTCATACAGTCCTCATTGTCATTCGAGAGGCACATGAATTCCAAGGCCATCCAGATGGTCCTCATAGTTGTGTTAGAAACATGCACATGCTAAGGTCATTTAGACAGTCCTCATGGTTGCATCGGAGGTATACACTCACCAAGACCATCTGGATGGCCCTCATGAATGCACGGACATTCCAAACATGTAATAAAAAAACAACATATTTCTTTGGCCATAAACTTTTTGTTCAACTCCATTTTGGCTCTCATCTGAAGCATTGGAAAGGTATTAAAATGATATATGCAATTATTAAATTTTTCACCTATTATTAATATTTTGGTAGGAAAATAAAGAGAATTTATGTTATTCTAATAGTGCACGATGGCTACACTAATGGATTATCTTGTTGGCCATTTATTCCACATCCAAAATCCATTTTAGCTCTCGTTTGAATCATTGGAAAGGTTTTTAAACAAGGAATATAATATCATAAAGCATTGTATATTCAAATATCATTTAGTGTGCTCAATTTTCGATAGTTTTTCCAAAAGTCCCATTTTGGGACCCTATTTCATATGTTAGGGTATGGAAAAAACTATTTATAGAATCTCTCACCCAATGTAAAATGCTTGGTGGGCTCCTTTTGTGATCTATTTGAGTCACTATTGAAAAATAAATGTAAAATAGAATAAGACAAAACTAATAATATGAAAGGTCAAAAGATAGAATACCAAAGGTCATATAGAATGTGAAAGTCAACTCATTTCCTCTTATCATTATAATTAAGATAAATTGCTATTATAAAAGTGATTTTTGATGTCCAAAATTTTTGAATCTTGAAGAGGAAGAATAAGGAAACTTTGTGCTCTTTATTTTTTCCATGAACCAAGGAAATACCAGAACTTTGTTTCTCATTTTCCTTAATGGGTATATAATTTTCTTATGTTAATGCAAAACTCATTGTTCCAAGCACCAATTACGTTTGATATCCTAAAGTAACTTTCTCTCTTTTAGTTTTCTCATTATGTAAGTGAATGAAATAGGTGTTTTTTCACTCATACGTGACTCTTCATCTTCCACCATTTATTTCATTTATTCTCGAGTTATTCTAGTGTGACTCTAATTGTATTCCAATATGGTTTTCTCCTCCTATTTTCTATTTTGTTTCATTTTTCAATTTCTAGTTAAAAGTACACAAAACCCTCAAAATACCTATATATTATGAGGGAACTATCCATCTCAAATGTAGAGGAGAATTACCATCTCTATAGTGATTTCTCCAACTGATATTTTTGCCTTTACTATCACTACTCTATGGTGAATTATAGCAACTTATACTTCAAAGTAACATAGCTTAATATAACTTTTTCACTATTATAGAAAAAGTTGTATTGTTGATTTCATTGATTCACCTAATATCAATTTTATAATATTGTTATATCTTTAATTGATTATGGCTATGTTGTTTTATTATATCAATATCTATATCAATACACCTAATATTAATGCACTAGATTTAAAAGGTTGTTATAACTTTGAAATTATAGTTTATAACCCTATATTATGTTATACATGGAACATGATCATTATATTTTGGGTATTTGAATTATGTGGTTTGAATATAAATTTAAGTGTGATTTTAATATGTTGAAGGTGTTTCAAACCCTAAGTAATGTAAATCCTAGTAAAATGTTGGAGTTTATGTATCTAATGTAAGACATTAGTATATTGGTGAAGGCAAGCCTAAAAACTAGGAGGAAGCTAAGGTTTGATGATGGAGGGCTTAGATGTTAAGTTATTAAAACATAAATAAAAATATCTATCTTGTGATAGATGAAAACATAAACAACATAACCATATGTAAGGCCTAGGAAATGTGACCTTTATTATGGGAAACCTAAGATATGTTTCTCATCACTTGATGAAATAGGGAATTAAAAATACCCTATGATTAATTTATTATTATTGCAAATAATGTGACTATGCAATAAGAAATAAAATCCTTTGAATTTGAAATATTTAATTGGAAGGGATGATATTACATTAATGGTTCTTCTTTTCATGTTTTTTATATGGATAATATCATTGTTTGATTTTTTGTAAGAAGAGTAAATATTTATTTTATCTATTCTTATAAATGACATTACTATGACCTAATGGAGTTTTATCATGGTTAAGTTCACATTATGAAAACCTATTACTCTTGTGTTGAATCCTATAAACTATAAGTGTTTGAATCATATTCACTAGATGGTTTTAGATGTGATGATCTTTTCATAATATGTTTTCCTCATTACCTAGAATCTTGTCTCGTATTGAATATGTTTTCTTAAAATTATGATTATGAAAACTCTTAGACCATTATTTTAATAATATAAATATCAAAAATAGACTTGAAACATGATTTGAAGTATTTGGGATAATTATAATCTTGGGAGATAAATTCATTTAAAATTTGTCATTACCATTTGAATTATGAAATATTAGGCAATCATAAATATTTGAAATATTTAGTACCTCTTGTAAGCATTTATAATATTTTTTGGATGTATGATTCATGCTTGGATCAATACCTCATGATAAAAATTTAAGTAATGGGTTGAAAAACTTGTGAATAGTATTATCACTTGATTAAGGGATACCCTTTTTTCTTAGTTTCCTTAATCTTATCCCAAGCTACGAAAACCTTGGTATTCTTCATAAAGATCACAATGTAGTTGAATAAATTAAATAAGAATTGGGAATCAATAATTATATATGGAATTATTAACCATTTTTTATTATTAAACTCCCATCAGTAAATATGAGTTTTTAACAAAATGTTTAAATCATAGTTTTGGGTTGATGATTCCTAAAATAACTTAATTATAATTTTGGATATTAAACCTTATGATAAATGTGGATACTCATTAAGATGATAATGGTATTTTATTTGTAACATTTAAATTATTATTTGGACTTGGTCATAATTTGCCTTTGTTTGGATGATTTATAACCATTCTATCTTTGGTAAAATAATATATCACCTTTAAATGGAAAATCGTAGTATGACATATTGGGAATTGTGTGTTTAATTCATTAAGATAAATCATAAAATAATTGTGTGATGTGATTAATTAATGAAATTTTGTATTGAAATATAAAACCTTAATATTGAGAAACTATATCCCACTTTTATATGTTCATCTTGACTTGGGATAATAAAACCCTAGGTAATAAAAACTAAACTTATATTAAATAGTTGAGTGCCTTGAAGGAAACTAATTTAAGTATAGATTCTAAAAATATTTTTATCACGGGTATCATTTTACAAGGTTGGTATTTTGATGAAACATGGTTTGATCATGTTCTTAGGATATTCCTTGGATTAACAACATTGTTTATTCTTGACATACGTAGAACCTTTCTTTCAAAAATTGCATTGGGTCTTAGATTGAACTAGTAATTGTTTAATAATAGTATTCTCTTATGTATGTAAAATGGATAGGTGAAATCAGAATTTGATGAAGTGATTTTACTAACCCTATAATTTTGAATGAACATTGAAAACTTGGTACATATTGAAAACTTGGTACATATGGGTTTTAGGAAATCTACAAGGTCACAAACACTAGTCTATGATTTTAAATAACATAGCATATCTTAATACCAAAAGTAGAATGCAATTAAGGGTTAGCTAATGTTTTTGCAAAGTCATGTGATCTTATGAATATAAATTAGTGCATATTAGGAATTTTGTATCATTCAATATTACATTTTAGTGGGGAGTTGCATGCCAAATCATTTTATAACTAGGATTCTCTATGTTTTATCAATTTTTCACATATAGCACCTCTGTGAAAGGGTAAGGTCATTCTAAATGGATGAGAAGATTTAAAGGGATCTTAAAGGCTTTTTGGTTTGAGTAAAATCCCTCCAATAATTTTCTCCCTCTTCGTGTACCTATATGGTCTTTTAATGACATCAAAGGTCTAAAAAGCTTTGGTGAATTTTATTATAAAGACTTTTTCATATATGATTTTATTTGATAGGTGATTATATTATTTTATGGAAAGATGAAATAATGTTTTAGTAATTATATTTTAAACATTTGTAAGTTGTTAGTCAGGGAAATTTTGGTTTTTATATTACCTTAAAAATGAACTATCAAACTACCAAAATATGAGTATTAACTCGTCTTACTTAGGTATGGTTGAATTTATACTCGCAATGAAAGAAATATGTATTTTGAATTAATTAGGTATGGTTGAATTTGTACTTGCAATGAAATATATATGTATTTTGGGTCACTTATGGTGAATATTTATTTAACTTATAGACATGAACACAACCCTATATTATGAAGCAATCATTAGTAGTACCACTCACAATGAAAGTATATTTCATTATGTATACCTCGATTTTAGCACTAAGTGTGTAATTTGATTATAAGGAATAAATATATAATTGAATTTACAGTTATGGAAACTAAAATAATGGTTGATGAGAAAATCAAAGGAGTGGAAATTGAATTCATAAATTATTATTGATTTTGTACAAAATATTACTATGAGATTATTTCATAAAGATAATTATGAAGTAGCTTTGAGATGATTTAACTAAAGTTTAGCTATCATGTATGTTGGATTATTAAAAACTTGTTTACATAATTGTTTACTAAGGAAGGGAATCAGTAATAAACCTTTTGAGATGATAGCATGAATAAATTTAAAAAAAAATGGCATGTTGTTCTAATACCTAACATGAAGATTCTTACTAATGCTCTTGATGGCTTAAACTATCCATTTGGATTTAATTATATTTATCCATGTTAAAAAAGATAAATACATGGAGAATGCAACTTTAGAGGTCTCCTTTGGGGATTCCTTGAATAAAGTTTTCTTGGTGAAGGAGTTCTTGGATGGGGCTCTCTTGTCAGAGTTACATATCTATACTCATCAAAAGAGTGGTGATCCATGTAGTGTATTCCCATACATGTATAATAATAATAATAACAATAATAATAATAATAATAATAATAATAATAATAATAATAATAATAATAATAATAATAATAATAATAATAATAATAATAATAATAATAATAATAATAATAATAATAAGTAGAAACCATAAACAATTATTTAAGTGATCTATATCAAATTATTCCCTTTGGTTATGAGTTGTTGAATGCTCACTATGGGGCAAATACCTCCTTTGGTTTCTAGGTAGAGGAAGTGGTTCCTTTCATCTGGTAGGGGATTGAACCCTATGGTATGTTGCATGGTGATTAGTATGTGAAGTAAAACTTCAATTAAATTTGGTAGAAACATTTTATTTCTCACTAATGGGAGATTCGTTTCACTTTTTCCTTAAGTTTGGTCAATTTCTTGACAAAATATTGGTTGAAGGGCCTTATGGCTCTATAAAAAGCTTCCATCACCATTTGTATTGCCTCCTTATTGATGTCTTAAGTTGGATATGGAGGATATGATGTTATTTCCATTGTGAGAGGGATATATGCTTCAGAACATGGTGATTTGGGATGGATCAGGGGATTAATATCCACACTACCAAATAGATCCTCATGATCCACATGGAAAGGATAATGTGAGATATAGTTCTTAGGCTTATAATGGTTTTTAGATTTTTATTGCACCTTTTGATTTGGTATTTTATGTTAAATATCTTGTTGGGATTCTTATTGTATCATATTAGGGAGCACACCATTACAACAATAAGAATACATTTTTTATGCAATAGGAACCCAATCAACAATCAACATGAGATATATAGATAGGGTAAAAAATCATAGAAAAAGACAAATACTAGTTAGAGGCAATGCTCTCTAAGAAATGGATAAGAAATATTTTTCCATAGCTATCCAAGTCAAAGACAGAGCCTAGGTAGTTTGATTGTGAGTTTATGATAAAGTTGGTGGTATGATAGTATTATAAACCGTTGATTTTTTGGAAAGGGGAAGTCTAGGTAATAGATGCAAAAAAATAGAAAAATATGAATTCAAGACTAGTGTATAGAGTAGGATGTGAGGTCCTACCAAGTGTGTCAAAATATGTAGATGCAAAAATTAGATGTATGCAGAGATTTTAAAAACATGGGTAAAAAACATGAAATTAATAAGCAAGGGTTTTTACATAGATGATAGTAGCTAAAATCTATTTTTCTTGGGTGCATCGGTATAGACTGAAGATCAAATATCTATTTATATAATGTATTTGAAAGGTATATATAGGGATTGGAAGAGTGTAGGTCCTACCAATGATAAAATATATTCCACTCTATGTTAGTTTTACTAACAATAACTTGAAATAAAGTATATAATAAAAAAAAGCAATAACCTTAATTCAACTACATATACCTAATATTTTTGTATTTTTTAATATAAATGGAGAAGGGTTAGAGATCACATTTCATGACATCTTGATTCCCATATAATTAATATCATAGGGTAAGTGCACAAAGTTGCTATAATTCACCATAGCATCTTTAAAAAGGGGCAATCAAACACTATTATCAATATCAGTTGATTTGATATACTTCAATATTAAACCAAAAACTACTCTAAACACTCAAATTTTTATCTTCAATAAATCTTAGAATCTTGGTTTAAATTCAATTATCACCCTTGACCTTCATATTCAATTCTCATGTCTCACTTCATGTCTTATATGCACTAATGCACCTATGTATTTATAGACTTCTCAAATTAAAATTAGTACAAAAATGGTTGGAAAACTTACACACAATGAGTGGGAAAGGCCAACAAAATAATAACACAAGGCACATGAGGCCCAAGAAAAGGGTAGGAAGGACCCACAAAAAAGCCTTGTTATAAATGGAGTGGTGCATTTCTTGTAGACTAAAACCATATGGGCTAAATTTATGGGAAGTTATAAATGTATTTCAATGTTTATAGAAAAGGGCCCAAAATAAAAAGAAATAAGGGAGGAGAGATAAATATAGGGAATAGAAGGAAAATTGGTGGAAGGATGAACAAATGGGAAGAAACATGACCAAAAATAAGAAACATGCACCAATAAGAGCCTCATATGAACTGATAATCAACAAACACATAAGTACCCTAAAAAATACAATTTGACAATTAAAACTACCCTTGAACCAAATTTAATTCTCTATAAAATAGAGATAACACATCTAAGTGTGTGTTTTTATAGCAACCAAAGTCCTCCTCTACTTTAAAATTTAACATTTTTTCAACTTAGGATTTATAAGGACACATGAATGCCTCCCTACATAATTAATGTTCTCCAAGACTTGTTGGAAGGACATGCCTCTCAGATTTCACTATGGTGGGTTTGTATTTTTGAGGGAGCTAGTTTCAAGTACGAAAATGTGGAATGCATAGTGAAATATATCACAACTTAACCAACTCATAGAATAACATATTTCCCAATCCATCTAATTTAGAATCAAGAACATTCTATGGTCATCTTTCATATTTATGATATATCTTAAACTTCAGAATCGATGAATCATGAGGGTCATTTCCTTTAAAATTTGATCTTATTAGGGAGGAAGGATACATAGTTATTATAAATAATGATAAATTTTAAAATTTAAAATCCTTTAACTCATGCATGGTAAATGGAGGGTGAATAATGGAGGAATGAGAATGTAAGTTGAAGTGGAAGAATCAAGAGTGGTGGAATGTATAAACGAAGGGATTTTGAGGTTTTTAAATGAAATTTTTGGGGCATGTGAAGGCTTATTCAAATTAATCAAGGGGTATTATGTTTGGACATATAAATCTATCTTTTTTTTATTCACATTGGAGGCATATTCATTGGAAACACCTTGCCATAGATTCATCTCTAAAAGTTGATCTTCCCTAGAAACGCAAGTTATTTTCTTGAAGTTTCTTCCTCGATTCATATACTCATGTGTTTACATTATTTTAGAAATTAACTAATCAAAAATATGGTTGGGGTTTATTTATAGGCTCAATCCAATGGTTTTCACTAGATGAGGAGTAGGCACTAGAAATATCATATAGTACCTTATGAATGGAGCCATACCATTGGTTGGAATGAAAAGGGACATGACCTAGTAAAGATGAACAAGTTTTACAAGTTCCTTTTGTTTATTAATAAATTATTCTTGCATAAATTGATTAGTTATAGAAAATTCAAAAGGCTATAACACTTTATCCTCCAAACTCTTTGATTATTAAGACTTCTCTTGATCTGATTCCCATGAGATCCATTTCAAACATGCTCCCAAAAACATAGGATTGATTCACCTATAAAAAATGTATGACAAGACCTAAAGAAAATAATTATTGATATTTATTAAATGAAATGAAATAACCAACAAAAATTAGATGGTGTGTATAAAAGTGTGATCCATCATAAGTGGATAGGGAAGATCTAAAGTGGGACAAGGCTCCCCTAGATTAATACATCACTTCATAAGAAAATCATTCTCATCCTCCAAAACTTGATATTCTACTCATAGGTTATCAATTTCACTTTCTTGATTCTTATTTTCCTGATATTAAGTTTGGAGGACATTAGATTGAGTTTTATAATAACCTAAACAACATAAATCACAATGGGCATCAATATGGTATAATGAGCATGACAATATTATGCAACATATTTAATGACCAATCAAACCACTTAGTGTTCTTACATAATAGAATTGAGAAGCACCCTTTGTAGACCACTAGGCAACATCCATGACTATACTCTTGGTAGATTAGTGGTGATGAGAGAAACTATTGTATATTTTATAACACATGACTTCACCTTCATTTTAGATTTGTTGACACCTTCCCTTTAATGTGTTATATTAATGTTCAACTGTGAGTTTTTAGTTGTTATAATTATTAGGAATAAAATATAATCCTAATACATGTGCAAGAAATTAATGCATAAAAACAAGCTACAAAAATAAGAGACAAGAAGGAACACATTACATAGAGATTATATGGAAAGCCCTTACAAACAAGCAAGGGAATAAACCATGGGAAAAATGGTATCTTCAAACTTCATATTAATCAGTATCAACTCTCTTCTAAAATAACTCTTCCAGCAACTCCTTCAATGCTAACAACCAAGCACTCAATGCTTACACCTAAAACATTCATGTTATGAACCAAACATAACAATGCCTCCAGGATCCAACCTCTAAAGTATGCAAGCACAAAATTTCATGGATCCTCTAATAGGATGAATTATAATGGAGAGATTATGCATATTTATGCATTTACAACAAGAGAGAGAAGAGAGAGAGAGAGAGTAACATCATAGGTGGCCCAAAAATTCGTCACATTTCATGTGGGTAATAGTGATCAATAGTAAAATGTTTGTTTTCATGTGCAAGGGTCAACAAAGTGCACCATCCACTTTAGACAATATCCAAGCCACTTCTATTTGACTCAAAACATTATCTCCCACTCCACGTGTGAGTACAATTAGAAACAATAAACTCTTTTATTTATCTTCTATGTGAACACCAAAGTTCAAAAGGTATTGCAATCACATTTGACTTTCTCCACAGAAGTGAACCATTGGGTCCCTTATAAATTCAACCCATACCTAACCCTTTATATTTTTTAGCACATGACAAACCCATGTGACTACCAAGGACAAAAAACATGTGCCTTGGTGGAGTGATATGCCCTACTCCTATCACATTAACCTAATTACATGTGAGAGACCCTCCATGGGTCCTACCACATCACCAATCATCCACATCACTAACCATCCACATCACCATGAATAGTGGCCATGAATAGTGACTTCACACCTAACATACTCCCACTTGAAGTCAATATATATAGGCTTTTACCATACTTGAGTATTCTATAACTAGTTGTCCATCAATACCCATTGTTGTGCTGACACAAACCTAGTATAAGTTTTCTTGCACTAATAAAACTTCTCTATCTTGATCGGTTTTGTCAAAATCTATTCCTCCATAGTAGATTACATCACCTAAAGTGACCCTTCACTTCTCCACAAACTAATTCTCCAAATAATATTATGCCATGAATTGCTCATAACTTCCACTATTTGGGAATATCTAGTTTAATGCTCACCATGGCATCATGAGGCTTCCTGCTCTTGATGAATCCAATACATAGGACAAAACATGTCTTATCCTCTTCTAAGACACTCCTAGGAAGAAAAATCAAAATTTAAGTGGGGTACTTCTTTACTTTCCTATCCTTGTGCATCTACATCCTTGGTTTTCCCCTAATATCACCTTCATCATGTCCTAGTCATTGAGCCATCAAAATAATGATCATGTTGGGGCCTTTATCTAACATGTCATCAACACATAAAATCAACCTTTGCTAAACACTTTGGCTCTCCATGAAGGTACTGAATATCCTGTACTCCCTCAGCACATCTATTGGAAACCCATACATTGACTTATTCAATATGTAAACCAACAACTCTTTTACCTCATCCTTATATCTATCTCTCCCTAAGAAAGATCACTGTGTAGTAATTTGTGTTACTCCAACTCCTTGAACAAAAACTAGTGCACATAAAACTCTTCATATTAGTGAAGAGAGAAGATCTCACAGAAGTCAAAACTAGACTTCTCCACATAAACACCAAGCTATCAACATGGCATAAGTTCACTGAACCAATCACAGCTCCTAGGTAGTCATCATGCTTCTTGGTGCATCAATGCACCTACCAAGTTTTTGAGTCAGCATCTAAAATACATCTTGATCTATCGAATGTTGATAAAACACCAACTCATGTGCCTCTAGTTTTACTATATGCATTGGTCTACTTGGACAACACCATAATTGTATGCACAATACTTTAGCACCCTAAGTTATATGGTCAACATTGACCTTCTCCTTCTATATACACCAAGTCTCAGTTGATCTTTTGCATGTAGTCCTCAGCTACTAATAATTCCAATCATGATACAAGTGGACTAATCAAAGCTCCAGGGAAGTCATCATGCTACTTAGTGCACCAATGCACCTATTAATTTTTTGAGACTAAAAAATGCATCCAAAATGCATCACTACTATATTGCATGTCCAAACACATGGATTTCTCCTTCTGGGATCACTAGGTCTCATTTTTTCATCTACATCTTCATCTTCCTCATCCTCAACTACTTCAAAATAGGTACAACCTCAGGTTTATTTGTACCTTTTTCCTTTGCATGTATTTTTGTCTTCTAAAAAATCTTGGATAATAACATGTGGTCAGTAGGATACCACAT
The DNA here is from genome assembly GCA_037957365.1 of Torreya grandis. Taxonomy (NCBI): domain Eukaryota; kingdom Viridiplantae; phylum Streptophyta; class Pinopsida; order Cupressales; family Taxaceae; genus Torreya; species Torreya grandis. The sequence goes on along the minus strand of JARHVA010000123.1, from coordinate 2,591,513 downwards.
CATACTTCCCCTTCCTTTGTTGCCAATAAATACAACAAGGCCATGCCTTGTCCCCAACCTCCACCTATGGAGACTAAGTTGATCCTCAAGTTGTATAGTTACTTCATCATCTATAGGGACACTGTGCAAGTTAATGACTTGTCTAGCTAAGATTTTTTAGCTTCTCATCCACTCATCTATGGGATTCTCTTTAGTAATATGAAGAGAATATGATCTTCACCAAGAGATCTTTCACCTTGCTCCATAAAAATAACTACCTACCATAAAACATTTTTTGGTTTTCTTCTTCCACTCTTGAACTTGTTCTCTCCTCTTGTCATAGTAGCTTCAACTTGCACAAACCAACCAACAACAAAATATACTCACACATGGATTTTTTCACCATGGATCTGATACCAATTGTTAGATTCATAACCAAATCTCTAATACTAATTATTAAGAATAAAAAATAATCTTAATACATTTGCAAGAAATTAATGCAAAAAATAAGCTATAAAAATAAGAGACAAGAGGAAACACATTACACAAAGATTAGATGGAAAACCCTTGCAAATAAGAAAGAGAAAAAACCATGGTAAAAATGGCAACTTCAGACTTCATATTAATTAGCATCAACTTTCTTCTATAAAAAATCTTCTAGTAACTCCTTCAGTGCTAACAATCAAGCACTCAATGCTTACACCTGAAGCATTTAGGTTGTGAACCAATCATAATAATGCCTCTAGGATCTAACCTCTAAGCATGCAAACACAAGTTTTCATGGATCCTCTAACATTATGAATTTCAATAGAAATCTTATGCATATTTATGCATTTACAACAAGAGAGAGAAGAGAGAGTGAGAGTAACATCATGGGTGGCCCAAAAAATTCACCACATTCCATGTGGGCACTAGTGATCAATAGTAAAATGTCTATTTTCATGTGCAAGGGTCAATAACGTAGACCATCCACTTTAGAAAAGATCCAATCCACTTTCATGTGACTCCAAACATTGTCTCCCACTCCACATATGAGGACAATCATCAATAGTAAACCCTTGTCTTTTTATTCCATGTGCACACCAAATTCCAAAAGGTGTTGCAATCACCTTTTAACTTTTTCCACACATGTGAACCATTGGGTCCCTTAGAAATTTGACCCATACCTAACCTTTTATTTTCTCACCACATGACAAACCAATGCAACTACCAAGGACAAAAATCATGTGCCTTGGTGAAGTGTTACACCCCACTCCATCACATCAACCTGATCACATGTGAGAGACCCTCCATGGATCCTACCACATCACCAATTAGTCACATCATTAACCATCCACATCACTAGCATGCCACATCACCATGAATAGTAACTATGATTAGTGATTTGTGAATAAGGAATTCACACCTAATACTAATGTTAATTATCACTTAAAATCATACCTATTTACTAACCATGATAATGAGATAATTGATTCATCGATATTTAAGCCTATAAATTTATGGTCACCCTATTGATAATCGATTAATAATGTGTGTGTGTGTGTGTGTGTGTAATTTATTAACTAATTATAAAATTTATATTATGTATAATAATTAATATTATATTACTAATGAGATGTGGTTGATTTGGTAAAGTGGCTTGGTTGTTTCAAGTTCCACACATGTTCAAATATTAGTAAAGACATATGAGGCTGATAGTGGTCATTGGTAATTCTTGAGGCTGGTTGTGGCCATTGTTGGTACTCTTTAGGTCGGTTGTGGTCATTGGTATTATTCACAAGCATGTTGGCTATCATACATAGTAATATATGGTATACACTTGGTTATAGCTAGTATACATGTGGTATATAGGTGGCTAATAAATCACATAGGGATATGGGCCCCCAATTGTATCCTAGATAGGTTTGCACTCTATTTAAAAGTCATTAGCTATAAAAAAATATTATTATTTTAAATAATTATGTAAATTGTGAATTGTAAATTATAATGGCCTTCAAGGAGAAATGTGTGTAATTAATGAATATGGTTTAGACTTGACATGCGATAACCTTATATAGAATATATTTATATAGTATACATTATATAAAATAGTGTATTAAATATTAGATTTGTATATAATATTTAATATTATATATAATAATAAATTAATAACATTTGTTGTAGCTCTATCATTTTGCAATCTATTAGAAAAATAAAAATTGGAAGTCTTCAGTATGGAAGCTATAACAGTTGGGTGGTGCCTAAGTTGAGATACATCAAATTTCCATAGCACTTAGAGAAAGTATGCAAAGATTGGTAGGGATTCTAACACATGTCTAACATAAAACTCAAAATTAATAGTTCTTGTGTTCTTTGTGGTAGTTTTTCCTTTCCTTCATTCACTAGAAAGATAAATTATCACTATTATTATGAATAAAATAGTTTTTGGTAGTGTTATTAAGAATGAGAATGTTAAGTTTTTGGAAAGAAAAATAATTAATTTATAATACTTATTTTAAAATTTTATTGCTTCTTGGAGGGATGAATGGAAGATTGTGGGTAGATGGTGATGGTGAAAACTAAAGGAGGGCAAGAAACAACTGATGGAAAATCATGGGCCTTTGGCAAACATCCAACAATAGTAGTAACATCAACATTGGGAGTGAGTGAGTTGGGGCATAGGATACCAGAGACATAAGAGCTAGCATAGAGTAGGGGTTAGGAAGGAAAAGAAAATAAAGGAGGAGAAGGTTCTAGGGTGTGCCTAGGGGAGTAGGGGTTAACGAAAAAGCTAAAAATGGGTAGGGGACAAAAGAATAAAAAATTCAAAGATTATGTTGGTTTTTATGCTTCTTAATTTATTCAAGCTAATGTGCCTTTTGAAGAGTTTTTAGGGTTGGATAAGTCAGGTGTGGACAAAGATCTATCTAATGTAGATTCCAATCTAGGGAAGTGGGTACCTGAATCAATAATAGAGGTGGCTAGGGTTTCCTCTAAGGCATCATTGTATTCCATCTTTATTAATGCCTCAAACCCTTTTCATACGTATGGAACTTTTTACAAAGAGATTATTCTTAGAGCTCAACTTGGCCCAAATCCTTTTTATTTCCAGAAGCCAGATTCCATAGGAGAAGATTTATGTGAAGGAAAAAAACCCATGGAGGGTTTTGAGGGGAATACAGTAGTAGAACCTACTCGGAAAGGAACCCTAGAAATGGCCTTCTTAGGTGATATCCCTTTGAATTTTTTATACTTACCCTATTCTATAAATTTTAGATCAGTGCTTTCAGTGATAGGTTTTGAAAGAGGGCAAGTCTTTGATTGGTAGATGTATAGGGAAACAACCTTCCTAGAAAAATCTGTCATAACGGTCATAGGTAACTTGTCCTACATTTAAATATCGTTCTCTTTCAATGTTGTCAAATGGTTTCTTTTTTATTTTGTTTCAATCCTCAGAGGATAGAGATTTTGTTTGGTCGAATGGGCCATGGTTTGTTGGCAAGCAGGGGGTGTTTTTGTGTCCATGGGAACCTTTTTTTTATCCAGTTGCTTCAGTTATCTCACAATCCTTGGTATGGGTTAGATTTTATAATCTCCCCTTAGCATGCATGATCCTAATCTTCTCAAGTAGTTGGTTAGTAAGCTAGTATTTTTTGTTCAAATTAATGAATCCATTAAGGCTAATTTGAGCTATGTTAGGGTGTGTATTTTGGTGGATTTAGCCAAACCTCTACATCATTCTATTCATATTTCATCCTCCCTTGGTGTTTGGATCCAATTTATTAATTTTGAATGTATTCCGTTTAAATGTTTCAAATGTAATAACGCTGATCATAAGATTATTTTTTGTCCTAAGAATAGTTTTAAAGGATCTCATATAACATTCTTGAAGAAATAGGTCAAAAAGGTTGGATATATGAATCAAGCTTTGATACACATAATTCAAATCCCTTCAAATTATAATTATGTTGAGGTTCCATCTTCAGTAGTCATTCAGGAAGTTCAAGACAGCCCTCAAAAGGGTGAGGTTCTAGCAGTAGCAGAAGATCATATTGATTTGAAGGCAGGGCAATCTTCCTCTCGCTTTCTAGAAGGGGAAGTAGCTATTGAGAAATCTAGGCCAGAGGGATTTGATAAAGATTCACCTTTAAAGGATCATTCCCAATAGAAGGAAGTCATAGAAGAGGTTGGTGAATATTAGGAGGAAGAAGAAAAAGAAATGGTTAGTAAGGTGGTCTTGTCTATAGCTCAACTTCCTAGTGACTTGGAGACTCCTAATTATGACAAGAAAGGGAAAAAAGATAGGAAAATGGAAGCATAAATGATACAACTAAGAATTGCATTACTGGTGGTACTCAATGGACAATGGAATCTTTAATCTCTAGTAGGGGAGTTATTTGTTGGTAACAAAAGGTTGATTCAATGGTTGGGCTCATGTTTTTAAGCAATTTATTGAATGGTTTATATTTTTAGCCTTACAGTTTGTTTAGATTTTTAAATTTTGGTTAGGTTACAAGTTTTTACCTTTGTATCTTCCTTATTTTGATGAGGTTTTCTAGACTACAGTGTTTCCACTCTGAATCTCATATAATTTTTTTGGGAGACTAGGCCTCCTGTTATCCCCTGAAACTGGTTTAGGCTCTAGTAAAAAGCTGATATAAATCTAAAAAAGGAATGAGAATGTTAAAATCTTGGAAATCTCCATATCCATATCTATTTTCATATGACATCATGCATCAATCAATTATATTATATAGGATGTGTCTTTCATTTAAGAAGCCTTTCCATTTGTCATCTAATTGGTTTTAGATTCATCTAATCTATTTTTGTAAACTTAACGTAGTCATCATGTTTGTTTAATTAATTTTAGACTCATCTAAATTGGCATTTGGTACATTGTCTACTTTTTTATAGGAGTTTTTAGATATATGACACATGTTTTCATTGAGATGACATGTGTTTCAATCATCTATTGATTAACTCAAATAGTTCAGTGGAAGATATAAATCACATTGATAGATGTGGCATGTCACTTAATTTTTCACGTGTATATGCCTAGGTTTATTTGACTCTATCACCTTAAATACCATGGCATTTCCTCTCACTATCACCACCAAACTCTCCTTAATTTTATTCACTACTTTCATGTTTGGTATGTCATTACCCTTCCCCACTACTTCACCATTATTCAAGCTCATTGTGAAATAGAATATCTACTCCCCATAAAACTCATCGCCACACCATATCAAGGAACACACCACCTCATTTTCTAACATCACCTCCACCAAAAAAAACATATTATTGTTTCTTAATGCTTCATGCACAAAAGGTAAGATGCGGTTAGTAGTCATGGGTTTCAAAAGAGGTGCAACTTCCATTTTACAATATTTTTATTTACAAAACCCTGCTTCACCAAAACATCAAATCACATCCCTTTCAATGTAACTTGCACCTTTGTGGTAACTGCTAGTTTTAGCATTTGGAGTTTATTTGATCGAGATTGGAAAGAATTCATTTCCTTCTATATGCAAGTGATAAAATGGAATGGAAGTCCTCTAACACTAATATATAAAGGGTAGCTTATGTTGTGAGTAGGGTCAAATTTTAGATATAAATTGACATAAAATAAAATAAATTTATGCCTATTTTGTGCATCACTAATCTAATGCAATTACGATGCAACTAAAAATGTCTACTCCTATAGTATTTTTACCAAATTTACATCACAAAAAAATGATGAAAAATCTTGATATTTTCATTTCCCAAAGCATCTATAAATTAATTTAAAAAAATATTTCAAGTTTGTGCCATGTTTGTGTCGACTATTTTAAAAAAAAATATATTTTTTAATAAGTTTCTAGTTATCTATAGAGAGGGTCGGTTAAAAGAGGTTTTGCACATTTTGCTTACAACACACAACACCACAACACCTCTATAAATTAATCTACATATACTTAACCATTATAGACCTATAATGCAAATAAATCCATGTTAGATAATATAAATAAAAATGGACATAAAATTATGATGGTGACTGCAGATGGAAGGCAGTCACTAGTGGAAAATGATGAAGGGTAGGAGATAGACAAAGGGTAGGCACATGCCTGTGGGAGAAGTGTAGGAATAGTATTAGTGGAGAAGGCATTAGGAGTGGGTGAATAAGGGTGATGGCAAGTAGCGGCACATGAGTTTATGAAAAATAGGAGGAAGGAAGGAAAAAATAGCGATAGAAGAGTATTTTTTGGGGAATGCTTGAGGGAGAAGTTAAAAGAATGACTCAATCTAGGCAGAGGATGAAATATTAAAAAATACAAAGACTTTGCTAGTTTTTTGCTTCACATTTTGTTCATGTTAATGTGTCTTTCAAGGATTTTTTAGGGTTGGAGCAGTCAATTGTATACAAAGGCCTATCTGATGGAGGTTCCTCTCCAAGGAAATAGGTACCTAAATCATTAACAGAGATGGCTAGGGTTTCATCCAAGGGGCCAGTGTTTTCTAATTGCATCATTGTTTCAAAGCCCTTTCATCCCTATGGTGCTTTTTACAATGATTTGATTCTTAGAAATCAACCTTGCTCAAATCTAATTTTGATATCCATAAGCCAGATTCATTTGGAAAAGAATCCTGAGAAGGATTTTGAAGCTATGGAGGGTTTTAAGGGGTTTTCAGAGGTAGAGCCTTCTCAAAAAGGAATTATAGAAATAGCTTTTTTAGGTGATATTCCTTTAATGTTTTCTGATACTCCTCCTATTTTATAAATTTTAGATTCAATACTTTCAGTGTTAGGTATGGAAAGAGGGAAGAAGTCTTTGATTGGTAGATGTGTAGTGAAGTAGCCTTTTAGGAAAATCCTTTCAGATTGGGCACAAGGAACCTAGCCTACATTAACAGCTCCTCTTTCATTGTTGTAAAATGGTTTTTTTTTGTTTTTTTTTCAATCCCCAAAAGACATAGATTTTATTTGGGTGAATGGGCCTTGGGGGTGTTTTTATGTCCCTGAAACCCTTTTTTTGATCCAGTTACTCTGGTTATCTCACAAGCTCTAGTTTGGGTTATATTATATAATCTCCCCTTAGCCATACATGGTTTTGTTCTTATCTAATAGTTGGTTAGTAAGCTAGGAGTTTTTTTTAAATTTAATTATTCCATTAAAGCTAATATGAGATATGTTAAGATGTGTGTTTTGGTGGATCTAGCCAAACCTCTACATCATTCTTTCTAGATTTCTTCCTCCCTTGGTGTTTGGACACAATTTATTGATTTTGAAGGACTTCCCTTTGGATGTTTCAAGTGTAATCAAGTTGACCATAAGATTACTTCTTGTATCGAGAAAGGTCTTCAAGGATCTCATACTATGTTCTTGAAGAAACGGGTTAGAAAGATTAATTTTCCAAATCAAGCATTGATTCATTGTATGCAAACCCCACCAAATTCCACTTCTGATGAGATTCCTTCTTCAACAACCATTTAGGATATTCATGACATCCCCATGAAGGGTGAGGTTTTGGTGGCAATAGAAGATCAGAATGTCATGAAGGTAGGGCAGCCTTCATCTCCCTTTCTGAAAAGGGAAGTTTCTATTGAGAAATCAAAACTATAGGGTATAGCCCAAGTTTCTCCTTTTGTAGATCATTCCTAGTAGAAAGAAATCTTAGATGAGGTTGGTGAATTTTTTGAGGAAGAAGAAGAAGATTTGGTTAGTAAGGCAGTTTTTCCCATAACTCAACAACCTGGTGATTTGAAAATGCCTAATTATGGAAAGAAAGGAAAAAAAAGGCAGGAAAATGGAAGTAGAGAAGCCACAACTTGATGCTCAGAATTCCATTAAGGTGGTTCACAATGGGCAATGGAATCCTTATTTTCCAACAAGAGCAGGCCTTTGTTGGCAGTAAAAGGATGACTCACCATTTAGGTGTGTTGTATTTTTTCCAAGCTTTGTGTTGATTGGTTTCTTCTATTGACCTTCTAGTATGTTTAGCTTTTAAGACTGGTTTGGTCCTTAGTTTTTTAGCTTTTATTTTCCTTAATTTGTTGAGGTTTTATTGTCTTTAGTGTTTTATGACTTATATCCTAGATCTAGATTGTGATTTCAAATTGCTCAAGTTATACTTATTGTTTTTGGTTTAATAGTTCACAGGGACTGGGGCCCCAATTTGTGCCCTAGAACTAATTATAGTTTCAATCAAAAACTAAAATCAATCCAAAAAAAATGGACATAAAATTGGTTCTTATAGATATACAACCCCTCATAATATATTTTATATCTTTAAACATTGTAAGCTTACATTAGCAAGAAATTTTTCCTACCATTAACGGTTTTTTTTATATGTTCAAAAATAATCATTAAATAAATAATATAACACCTAATGTTATATGTTACATGGCAGATTTACACCCAACCCCTGTTTTCCTCATTGTTAAGGAAGGATTCGAACCTAGCACCTAGAATCCCATCCTCGTTGAATTTTTTTTAGACTCTCCCCTTCATCATCAATTAACATCCATATTCTATTTATCTATATGAAATCTTAAAAAACACAAAACAAATATACAACAAAAAAATACACACAACCCCATTGCATATCTATATTTAGAAGATTTTAGAATATGTAAAAAAATTACTCGATGATAATTGGAGGATATGCAAAAAATTCACAATCTAATTCAGGCATGAATTTAAACCCCTTGTTCTTTTCATCCATCTTTCATCATGTATTCGCCCATCAATCTTACCCTTCACCCTTTAAAAAAAAAAAACCAGTGTCAAAACCCCTATCGCTCCTTTCCCTATGTTTCAATGTTTTTTTATGTGTCAATGTTTTGTGTTAAATGTTAGGTCATGTTAAGTGTTAGGTCGCTCAAATTAGGTTGGGGTCATTAGATTGTCACTTATAAATGGTTTCTATTATTTTATTTTGTTATGTTTTTAAATGAGGATAGTAAAAGTGAGTAATTATTAATATTATTTAATTTTATAGTATATTGATGAAAATCCAATATTTATTGTATTAGGTTCGATGCAAATCCAACACTTGTTGTATTAGGTTTATGCCACAATTTAATATCTATTTTGCATCAAGTTTTTTTTTTTTCGATGGGCATTACAAACTGAATCAAATAAAATTAAAAATATATAATTTGGTGGTGCAATTTGTACATCATATGTAGTGCAAGTTCACTCACTCCTTTGGGTCTATTTAAAAGTGTTAATTTTTTAAATGAATATGGGAAGTGGGAATGAATCATTATCATCAATTGATTATCAAGTTCACTCACTCCTTTAGGTCTATTTAAAAGTGTTAATTTTTTAAATGAATACGGGAAGTGGGAATGAATCATTATAATCAACTTCACTCACTCCTTTGGGTCTATTTAGTTGGAGAGTGGGGAGTTCTTATGAGATAAGAATCACAAAATTGGTACCACTTAGAAATTTGAACAACAAAGTGTTAATATGTTCTTTAGAAGTAATATCAATTCCACCAAAAATACATTGTATATTCTCTTATGCCAATTTCTCTATTTTTCGTATATCAACTCCCTGATGATGATGGTAATGATTTTTTTGTTTAGAATCAATTCATTTGGTGAATTAATTTATCCATACAAACACATGGGTATAATCATAATGTAGGTTCAGAGAATCTATGAAGTCAATTTCCTTTGTTAAAAAGGGAATCAATGACCATGGGATTGAATGGTAAATCTTCAAGCGGTTTTTTGCCAACGAATTATTGGCAAACTCTACATTTTGAAATTCATGTGTATACATTATTTTAAAATGTTTTTCAATAATAATTTGTTTAAATAATTTTAAAAGTAGTGAATTAGAATGAAAAATGAGCTCCAAAAACTTTATTATGAAAATATTCAAGCAATATTTATTTATTTTGTTGAAAATTTATCAATGCATCTTTAAATAATGAAATCCAAACTCATTTTAAAAAGAATATTTCTTCATATAAAAAAATTGGAAGCACGTAATTTGAATTCTCTTTGGCTTCGCACCAAGATGGCTTGGGAATTTTCCATATGTATGAAAATACACAATATAAGTGTACCACTCATCGATGGTTTTTGTGAACAGAACCAAGGGAAATTGATCTTCCTCTTTGTTTTCATGTTTGCATTGGTTTTTATCAATCATTTGGCACAATTCGTTACCTAATTTGAGTTTTGTGGGATTGATGTCGAGATACAATTATTGAAACTTGTCTATTTATTTGTCTCTTATATGGCTAATATATTTTTGGGTTAGGAATGATTTTACTATAAGAATCAATACAATTATTATGATGTGTGAATTGAGAATGTAAATTCAAAACAGTTTTACTGGGTTGACAATAATGTAAGCACACTTTAAAATATTTTACGTCGTGATCTTTCAATCCACAACTCATAAAGTTTGTTGGCTTTTCAATTACATTTATTAGTTTGACAACAATGTAAACATGCTTTGGATTATTTTACCTTGTGATCTTTCATTTCAAAACTCATAAAGGTTATTATTTGTTCAATTCAATCTTCATTTTTCTAAATGAATAATTTTTATAAGTGCATTTTTTTATGCATTGTTATTTATGACGAAATATTTATTCAAATCAAGATATAAGACGATATGACCATTTACAATAGATCTTTTCATTTATCCAAATGTTTTCTTACCATCTATGTTTCACATAAAATTTGTTTTTCTTTCTTCATATGAGCAATATGCTTGGTCAATTCTACAAATTCAAGGATAAAAATGCAAAAAAAATTATCTTTCCAAAGAAAGAATGTGTAATCTCTATTTTGGTTTTAGAGTAACCCCACTATGATTATGTGCTTCATTGTACATAACTATTACCCTCCTTCAATATGTTCCTTTTCCCATCTATTAGCATACTTGTTGAATGGGGCCATAGGTGACTTGACCACTCATTTATGAGAAATCAACAACCTGTCCTGAGCTCAAACAACGCCTTTCTAAACATTCAGTAGTTTAACCATCTATAACCCATATTTGGGTCATAGAGCACTATAATAGATAGTTTTCCTAAATTTTTGCATGTTAGGTTTCTATTTATTAGGCTACTAATTTGGTGATGCTTCCTTCCCTATCTTTCAAGTCTCCTTTCTAAGCTAATATTAGAAATTATTTTAACCCCCATTCAATCTCCAAGACATTATCATTCTCACATTCACTCTCACAATCACCTAGTCCACTATCTCTTTTGGATTTCAACTTAGATCTATAGTGATCATATAGGACTTTCCAACATTTCCACTAGCATTACACACTACTTAAACATCATCATGACTATTCCCCAAGATTTCCAATAGGGATCACGAGGAGTTTCCATACACCTTCTCCAAATTTTTGACACAATCCTTCCTCCTAAAATATTGTCATACAACCATTAACTTTTCATTATAAGCTAATAATTTATGTACATGCTTGCAACTATTAAGGCAAAGTCAAGATGATTTTTTGCTATATTATTGTTATCTCTGCATATTAAGAGTTTGGGTTATATATTATCTCTAGCATATTAAATTTTCATTACAAATTATAATTATGTATTATATTTGGGGTAAGTGCATGGAGTTGGGGAATAATTCTATGGACATTTTATCATAATGTGTACACATCATTGCATAACTTGTAAGTGTTATAGTAATAATGTGTATGTGTTATGCTTTCCAGGCTCGATAAACATTGAGCCTATAACGCATATGCACTATAATGTGTACACTTTATAGTGTATACTCATTTTTGCCTATGAAAAATTGAATTGACAAAAGCGTGGGAGTTTGAAATATTAAATAATTAAAGCATGTACGTGTTATAGCATGTACACATTATGTCCCAATAAAATCATTGAAGGGTGTATAATGCAAAAAGGTGATGGATTAAAAGGTGGGGGGCCTATTTTACTAAAATAAAGGTTAAGTATAATGTACATTATACTTTAAATTTATTTTAGTAAATATAAGAAATTAGGGTCACTCTACATCTGATAGAGTTGGTCTCATAGTTACACGCCTTACAATGTGGGAGATAGTTTTTCAAAATCTAATGTGGTTAGTATTTAAGCATTTTCAAGGTTTTAGTATTGAACCTAGGGATTTCAGAGCATAAATTTTACAATTGTTACCTATTTTGGTAAACACATAATTATGTTTAGGTTTTTATGCCTTCTGGATTGTTTGTTAGCATTTTGAGGAGTCCTAGGTTTGTCAAAATTGACATTTACAAACCAATCACTTTGATTCAAGATAAAATGGTGTGATTGGGGTAACATAGGTCATATTGATGACCTACACACATCAAATGACCACTTTGTGTTATTTCACTTGCTCATCATCCCTCCATCCCTAATCACTTTCTCCTCATCCCTCAACTTCCCTAATCACTCCCTCCTCATCCCTCCTCATCCCTAATCACTACCTCATTCACCCTCATTGTCCCTCATCATCTCTAATCACTCCCTTATCTCCCTAATAAGTCCCTCATTGACCCTCACCATCCCTAATCATCCTTAATCACTACTTTATCATCCCTAATCACTCCCTCCTCATCCCTTTCATCATCCCTAATCACTCCCACATTTACCATCACCATCCCTCATCATCTCTAATCACTCCCTTATCATCCCTAATCACTCCCTCATTGAATCTTGCCATCTCTCATCATCCCTAATCATTGCTTCATCATCCCTAATCACCCCCTCCTCATCCCTAACCATTCCCTTGTTGACCCTCATCATCCTTAACCACTCCCTCATCATTCATAATCAATCCCTAATTGACCCTCATCATTCCTCATCATATCTAATGACTCCCTCATCATCCCTACTTACTCCTTGTCCCTCCTCATCCTTAATCACTCCCTCTAATACCTTAATGGTGGGTGCAGTGCCTTCTTGCTTGTGTCTGATTATCTTATGTTCTAATTCCAAAATTTACTCACTCAAATAAGGCCCAAAGAAACTCTTCTTTCACTCAAATAATGAACTCAGAGATATCATCTAATTATCTACCAGGATTTAAAGATCTATATGGAAATCCATTACTAGACTATGGACAAAGTGTGTATCCAAAGCCCTGAGCTAGAATAAATAGGCAAGAAAATGAGCAAAGGGTGGGATGTAATTGTATTACTTAAATACATAAATTGGGATTGGGCATATAAGAATGCCAATCCCAGAGTTGAGAATCCAAATTTATATCTATATAGATAGGGGAAATGGAGACTAGTTGATAATTTTAAATCCAACCCCATAATTGTCTTCTCATTTTGTTTGTATGTCATTGAGAGGATGTCCATGGTAGACTAGATTGCCAGATATATACATAGGCAATCACCAATCTGATAAAGTGTGTTCAAATCTAGTATCTGATATATCCAACCCGATCTATACCTAACTTGATCTATGAAAGGAATGAAGGGAATATGCATTAATCTAGTATATTAGGGAGTGGCTACTTATAACTATCAAGGGAAGTTTTCCTTCTTGATATATATCTTTTTTTTGCTTTTGGATTAAGGCATAGCTATCAAGGAAAGCTTGCTTTCTAATAGATATATTTGTTCTTACATTGCCTATTTAGATATGCCCTACCCAATAAGGCAAGGGAAGTTTCCTTCCTGATATATAGCTTCATTCTTGTCCTATTTACTTTCCCTATGTATTCTTAGTTATCAAGGGAATCTTCCTTCCCAATCTATAGCTTGCATATATTATTTCCCTGCCTACTTGTCTATGCCCTGCCTACTTAGCTTTTATTTTTAGCAAGGGAAGCTTGCTTCCCAATAGATATAATGAGAAATGAAGTTTTGAGTCATGTTAGGTATGTAATAAATCTATACCATTAGGTATGCCCTACTTACTTTACCTAATTGAATATGGCCTACCTATTTATCTACTTGAATATGCCCTACTTGATTGAATATCTGAGCCATAGCTTGATCTTAAGTATGCCCTACCTAAATACCTGAGCCATATCTTGATCTTGATTATACCACATCTACTTTTTTGTACTTGAGTATTCCCTACCTACCTATCCTTCTTGCCCTACCTACCTTTTTGTACTTGAGTATGCCTTACCTACCTATCCTTATTGCCCTACCTACTTGAGTATACCCTACCTGATAAAATACCCAAGCCATATCTTGATCTTAAATACCCATATCTAATTTTGACTGTATATATCTTACCTAACCATATCTTTAATACTTGATACCTAATTTAATACCCAAGCCATATCTTGAAAGGTGTGGGGGCATTCTAACCTCTATAGATAAAGGAGTGACTAAGGATGATTGAGCACAAAGGGAAAGTCATTGCACCCACCATAAAGGTATTGGAAGGAGTGATTAGGGATGAGGAAAGAGTGATTAGGGATGATGAGGGATGATGAGGTTCAATGAGGGAGTGATTAGTGATGATAATGGATGAGGAGGGGATGATGAGGGATTGACTAAGGATGATGAGGGTCGATGAGGGAGTGATTAGGGACAATGAGGTTTGATAAGAGAGTGATTAAGAATGATGAGTGATGATGAAAAAGTATTGCACTATATCTATATATAGGGGTTATATCTATTATCTAGGTGACCTTCTCTACCCTATGTGTGTAAGACTGATTCCCCTGATATTGATGCACCTAATATCAACTTTATAATATTGATATACCTTTAATTGGTAATGGTTATGTTGCTTTCTTGTATCAATAACTATATCGATACACCTAATATTGATGCACTAGATTTAAAAGGTTGCTTCAACTTTGAAATTATAGTTTAAAACCCTATATTAAGTTATACATGGAACATTATATATCATATTTGGGGTATTTAAACTATGTGGTTTAAATATATACTTAAGTATGATGTTAAGATGTTGAAGGTGTTTCGAACCCTAAGAAATGTAAATCCTAGTAAAATGTTGGAGCTTATGTATCTAATGTAAGACATTAGTATATAGGTATACCGATATTAGAAAATTTATATAACAACTATCAAAGGACAAATTGAAATAACTGCTTAAACCACAAATCTAAATGGTAAAACCAACTATCAAAATTGATATGCCACCACTTTCACAAAATGACCTAAGACATGACAATGTCTTTGTTAACTCCTTACATTTGATGTGGCAAAATATTGAGATGTGATTAATAATATGGTCATCACTCACATTCAAATCCAAACTGAGCATGTCAAAAGTATGATTAAAAATTCATTCTTATATTCACATAGACAAGGTCTAAATTTGTTGGTTGTATGGTCATGTTTATGTTTTGCAAAAATACACTCTCCTTTGTTTCAATCGCCCTTGTAATGCAAACAACAAAAACCCTCTCATCCCATTGCTCCTTAAGGGTTGTCTATCTCTTTATCTCACATCAGAGTTTATGAGCGTCACTTCTTAATTGAGTAATGTGAATCTTTTCCTTCCCATTGATTTTGGCCCTTACATATGCTTTTTCATTATCCTCATAGTTCAGATTGAACATTAAAACATAACGTTATCTTTTCTTACTTGTCCCTTCTCTCCACATTACCATTTTCAATTTTTCATTGAATGTGGGAGCATGCACAAGCGAACTGACATATTAGATGAAATATAACATTGTTAAGTAGACCATCAGAACTATAAAATGTTATAATAATTATATTTGTTTTCTTTAATGTTTCCTTCAACTACGCATTATATAAGAATTTAAAATATGATGCTGAATAGATAACCGTCATTAACAGAAATCATAATAAGCAAATGCATTCCCAGCGTGGTAGGAATATTCATCATATTTTCACTTACATCAAGATAGGTCAAAATTATATGTTTTTTTTAAAACAAACGCTGAAGACCTCTGTTTGATTACAATTTACATCTAGGGCGCAGCATATGTGAAAAATTTAATGATTTTTGTCCAGTCAACATCGCTCCCCAAAGAAAGAGGCTAGATAGTTTTATTGTGGTAGAAGTAGATTGAATAAAAATCTACATTTCCAACGGTTAACTTATAATCATAAGATGCCAATAACATGCCATCCATTACTACGCTTTTATCAATCATACAATTTTAAATTAGACTTGTTTTAAATGCCATGCCATTCACCTTCAATCCACTTTTTATAATTCATCAAAATCTTATTTTCACTTTATGTTTTATAATATTATTATTAATCTATAGATTATATCTAAATTTTGTTTATAGAAGTATCATAGAACGGATAAATCCCTAATGAAGGTTTTGTCGTAACCAATTTTAAACTGACAATGATGTCACCTTATTGACATGCTATGGTCTCAAACACTGTCAATTGATTACTAACAAATCTTAATAAGTGGGCTTGCACTAATTGTGTATCAACACCTATTCATTAGACATCGTGTCACAAAGACAATCCAGAAACTTGACTTTACAAACTTCAATTTGTGAGAAGGTCAAACAATCACATGTTTAACTAAATGGTCATTATCATTTAATTACAATAGCCCAATGGTTCGTGAACCTGTGATGTATAACTATAGGGATTCTATAGTCAAAATGTGATGAAATTATCGATAATATTTGTCGTCCAAAAATATTTTCCCACTAATTAATTAGATTCCAAAAGTATTTCAAACATACAGTAATATTGGATACACACATTGTTGCATATATTGTTTTGACTCTTAAAGGTTCTTATTAATGCACCTACACTGTAATCTAATCCAAAAGACAAAGCAATGCTAAGTAAACCAAAGAATCATGAATCCAAATGTCGGTACTCAAAATAGGAAAGACATATGTCCTTATTTGTTATGATTACACCTCCTTCTACAAGATTCTCTCTCTACCAACCATAGTCTGTATCTAGCTCCCCCTGTCTAATGATGATCTCCTTTGCACCAAGGGGGTTGTACCTATGTCACAGACAAGTGATCAGAGTGCATTTATCCAAGACATGATATCAAAATCACATGATATGAAGTAGTAAAACATGTTAAATAAAAATTATTCCACATAATTGTATAACATCTATTTGTGTTAATTTTTTCACATAAGCATAGAAACATGACAACATCATTTGACTAAACCAAAATCATATAAAGCAAATCAATACCGGATTGCATATAAACCAGTCATTATTAATTATATTTTGTAATGCTTAATCACAGACAAATACCTTCAAACCTGACATAGGAAAAATGGGATCTGACATGACTACTCTCACCATAGAGTTCACGTGGAAGAACCCCCTCACCATGACTATAGAGAGAACTATTTTAGGTGCCCTACCTATAGGAAGCCTTTGTAAAAGCAATTATTTCTTGATAATGAGTATGATGACTACCACTATCAAGGGCATCAATGCAACTTACTCCATTGGAATGGCAACAATAGACATCACCTCGTCATCAACCAACCCTATGAAGACGTTCATAGGAATCCACTAATCACTCTTGTTAGGGCCATATCCTTCTTAATCAAATGCCCAAACTCCAAAAATTTAATGACACTCCGAATGAGAGCCATTTTTATCATGTAATTCATTTAAGATGGCATGCATAGATTGTAAACATGATGATGGATTGTACTCAAATTTTTTGCCCACACCTTGCACAATGAAGCCCTTGTTTAGTTCCCAAATCTCCCTCTTGGTTCCTTATGTAGATTTCAAGATCTTGTTGAGGATTTCCTCCCCTTCTTCGATGTTGCTAGACCATTCAACCTTGGCATCCAATCCCTCACCAATATGAAATAAGATAAAGGTGAATCTAATTTTCACTTTGTTTGGCTTTGGTGCATGGTTGTCCACTTGTGTAGAACAAGTTTCAACATTTCCCAACTCTTTGATGTGTTTGTGCTTTGAGACATGAGATTCACCTCGAAGTTCTCTAAAGTGAACCTACCTACCTTTAAAAAGCTTTAAAATGAATGTCTTGAAATTGAAGCATATGAAATCCACATTGGCATTTGACCTTCCACCATCTAGTGATCCTCCTCTTGTCATGATCACAACTACAGTGCTACCCATGATGCATTGCTAATTTTCTCTCAGGGAAGAAAGATAACAAAGATTTTCGTGAAGTAAATGTTGTCAAGAAGAAAGAGAAAAGAGAAAAATCAAGATGATTCCAAATATTCCCTATTTCACCAAGGATTGCATGGCCCAAAAACATAAAGAATCCAAGGAAAAAGCTTCTAGAGACTCATCCCTTGCCAAACTAAATCGTAAGTTGGAGGCCTTTAAGGAACCCTTATGTGGCCATGACGAAAAGAAAAAGTAAGAGAGGTAAAGGAAGAAAGAGATGCTCTTGATCTTGATCCTTCCACTCTTTTTATTTGAAGTACTCTTCCAACTCATATGAAGAAGAGCCTCAAGCTAATGACGAAAGGATTTTCAATGCCATCGAGTTTGAAGATGTTCCTAGATATAGGTGTTTTTTTGCCACATGTTTAGGTCATAAAGTCGATCCAACTGATGATGCCAATGGAGGCGCTCTTAGTTAAGCCTTTGGAGCAACGAACCCCAAAGTTAGATTTGACTTTTGATGGAATATTCCACCACATGATAGGTTATGACCATACTTTTATCGTTGAAGAGATTCAATACTTATCAGGTGGAATATGTCTTTGTCTATATCAAAGAGCCTTCATTCTCAAAGATCTCAATTTACCCAAGGAGGTTCTTCCACAAGATGTAGTTGGGTTTTTGTATACCTTTTATGTTCTAAGTAAAGGTCCCCTCATGAGTTAACCTACCATTATAGCCGACCCTGACATTTTCTAGGCTCAATCTTACTTCCTTCTCTACATTACTACTTACATTCGAAAATGTGGTGTCAAACATTGTCTTCAATGAGGGATCAACCATGAACATCATGCCTTTGTGTGTGTTTGAGGCTCTACATATCAATCATGATAAGATTTATAAATATCCCCATAATTATATTAATTTCAGTAATAATATGATTGTCCCTAAGAGTAACGTCAAGCTCCATTTTATGTTTATATGCCTAAGATCATCAAGGTTGAATTCAGTGTTCTTAACATTTATTTATCCTGCAACCTTATCCTTGATTAGTTGTGGACCACTGCCATGAAGGTTGCTCCATCATTGACTTCTCAAATAGTGCAATTCGAGCATGAAGGTAAAATCCATATCACACAAGCAAAGTTTGATCCTTAGTTGGCTCTTACCAAAGCCATAACAACTAAGGATGAGACCATTACTATTATTGTCCTAAAATCACTAACCAACACCTGTCTTGTCAAGGATATAAAATTTGACAACATTGATTGCAAGAAGGCATTTGAAATCCTAGTATATTCTCATCTCTCCAAGTTTTGAGTCGGTGGCACTCAAGGCTCATCGCATTTGCAAGTTTCTTAACATCCTCTAAGTCCTAACATCAACCACCCAAGGGGCTTCTTGTGCTCACACCACAATTCACCATCCACAACATGTGTTGCTGCTTTAGTTACAAATGGCCTACATGTAATCCAAGGAGTATAAGGAAGCCATCATCACTTTAGTTTTACTCCTCCTCTTCCTAGTCCACCTATCAATCCTCCCCTATTTTCAAACATTTTCAAGGAGTTTTACTTCCTAGATTGGATTTTGACCTCTACCAATACCAAGAATTGTAAGATACCATTTGACATAATAAATATGTATCCTTAGGAATTTGTTATCGTAGAAGGTGCCCTAAAATGTTTTCCAATCCAACTCAATGCCAGACATCTTTAATGAGTGAATTGCATATATAAACTCATAAAGGCATCTCACAAGGATTGCCTTCTTCCTCGTAACCACCTTGGTCTTGAAATCTCTTTGGTATCTTCTCGCGACTCTCTCGATATCCCACTCAAAGTCAAAGTACTCAAAATTGACCATATGGAACTCAATAAAGAGCTTCCTC
The DNA here is from genome assembly GCA_037957365.1 of Torreya grandis. NCBI lineage: Eukaryota > Viridiplantae > Streptophyta > Pinopsida > Cupressales > Taxaceae > Torreya > Torreya grandis. The sequence continues at coordinate 2,571,651 of JARHVA010000123.1, read as the reverse complement.
TTGACTTAGAGTGCCTTAAAGAAGGAAACACTATCCATCAAGGACTCTATCGACACAACTTGGGTTCTTAAGAAAAATCAAAGGTTATCAACTTTGGAGTCAATCTCTCTCTTGTGGAACGATACCCTCTCATTGATCTTCTCTACGAATACTCTAAAGTGTTCACCTATGAATTTGTGAATATGCAAATACAATGAGAATGACATATTGTTCAATTAAAAGGAAGCATATGTACAAGTGTAGTGACTAATGCTCTATAATTAATCCAAATGAAGTCTCACAATGAAGATGTCGCTCGCTACAACCATAACAAATGAATTATATCAATAAGTACACACAAAGGAACCTAATTCTAATATTTATATTATAAAATATCCTTCTATCAATGCACTTAATATGATGTGAAATTAAGTTAAAAGGTGCAAAAGAGCCCAACAACCTCATACATGGCTAGCGTCACCCATTAATCAAATAACTATGAGAAGATAAGCTCGTCCAAACACGAGGAGAATTCATGATACATTTCAGAATAACTTATGTCATTGTGGGCTTAGCATTTAACTAGTCAAAAATACATACAAACAAGAAGCTTATGCAACCATACGTCTTCATTATTAAGGTCTTTCAGGTAGCAAGATTGGACCAGCAAGAGAATGCTTAATAATATATTAAAATACCTCGACCCATTATGACCAGTTCATTTTTCCAAAGGTTGCGATGGTACAATATATCACATGCCTCTATATCATGAATAATGAAAGTATCATATTTTTGTGGACGAGTTTTTTTTGTTTTTAATTATGAAAAGGGTTTAAAAGTTTGTATACCGAAAATGAAAAGGTGTTTCAAGATTACATACTCTTCTTTTCTTGAGAGTGTATTGGTTGCACAATAGTTCTAGTAATTCTTGGTTATAAGAATAACTTAAGTGGTATAAATATTTTATATATGCCTCTAAAAAACACCGAAGAGATATCAGTGTTGATACATTTATCACACATGCCACTGACTAATAACTTCATTACCTTCTCTACAAATTTCTCACTGACTGGTGAGATATGGCCCCAATCTAACTACACCACTTAATTAAGCTCCAAAAAACATTCCACTACAAAAATAGACTCCAAACTCCCTTGTATGCCCAAGACAAAACAATTTTTTGATCCCCTATTCCAGTTAATAAGAAAAACTTTTGTCTGACAATAAATGGACATCAAATTTAAGGTCAGAACCGCTCTATCGTTTCAATGTACATCAAATTTAAAATCAACAAATTTTATTGACATCTCACATTATTAGACTCCACTACCACCCCCAACTGCCATTGTAAGTTACACTTATTATTGATCTAACAAAATATAGCATGCAATGAACATGTGTATTGCTTCTTCCAAGAGTACAATATAGTGAATGCCACAATTCTAGATCCAAGAATAAGACTACCGCACTCTACAATATGAAAGGGGAAAGCTTTCATGTTACACAAGTTCCATTTTTAAACCACATAGTTTCGGCGGTAGTAACTCCTCAATTGGAACTACATGAGTCCCCTTAAACTCATTTGCAGCTCAAGTAATTCCACATGTCAAGGAGACAATAAGACAGATAATCAAGCAGGTACATGATACAAAATGGGTTACTTCAAACGTGCAATGTAATTTAATGTGGATTTCACAATCACAACATAAGAAGTTAAAAAATACAAGTTCTTATCTAGCTCATCACTACCCAGAGAGAGATGATGCCAATTTGTCCAGCCATGTGTGATAAGAGAATCCATGAAGAAATCACGTAACCCCTTCGTGTAACCCCAAAGCTCATCCTAAATAAGTAAATACATCTCCAAACAAAATCAGTATCATACACAACGCTGATCACAATCACATGATTGACATAACTGCTATCCTTGTACAGCCTTAAAAATCACCTATTCCAGCGTCATAAGTTGGGAGTTTACATCACAATATAATCAGCATACAGATGCCACAGTATCTTATAAGGCCCACTATCTTAGTATGCTACCATACCTAAAATTACATCTAAAAGAAGCTTGACAAGGAATATGTTGTATGAAAGGCTACCAAAAGAGTCCATGCTAACTTCCCCAAGCATCATACAAATGGATTATCGAACTATATCTTGTTGGAGATAATATATTGGATACCGTGTTGTGGTTTAGAGTCTGATATTCATCAAGGAGATTATCCAAAATATATCTCCAATATGAATCGCTCTGAAAGCATGTAACTTAAAACCGTATCTTAGCCAAGACGAGGAATCTAAAAGCTTCTCATCAAGACACTGTCATGATCTATGAACTAAATCGAATGCAATGTCTCTGATTGAACAAAAAAGTATAATATAGTATGATAACGATGATGCAAGTTCTAGTTGTTATTAGGAGAGGGGCAATTACTTGTGCAGGGCCCATTATTTGTGACGGTGGCTAAGCGTATGGGACCTAAAGTTTGAACAATTTTGCTTTCAATAAATGAACATCATACAACTACTCAATAACAATAAAAACACAGTTTCCTGTAAATTAAGGTATTCTACTAGTTCAGTACTATACTCGTCATTGATATGGTTCTGACAGTTCAAGATTAGGGAATCCACTTACCAAATTCATATTTTAGCCATCAATTTTTTGTCCATGACATTCATTAATAAGCTCATCTACAAATTCTACCAGTTAGTTATATGTTCACTTGACATGAACAACATATCAAACACTGACATAATTTTCTCCAAATGTAATTATGAAAATATCAGGAGGATTGCCACTGTACAAATAAGCCTTCACACAAATAAACATTTAGTGCATACTTTTGACAAAATCTGACTCCATTCTTCACAAGTACTAGTTCATCATTTATACAAAGCTGTCAATTGTTGCCCAACCATTAAAACTAACAGTGACAGTTTTATATCGCATGCGACCTTCTGAAACTATCATCCAACCATTTTTTATAGCATCAGCATAGATACAGTTGAACCATCTTATCTGAATACCTGCGAACAGATAAAGTTTGGTAGGGCTTGCCATTCCATCAAACAATGTCACGAGATTCAAAAAATCAGCAAGGCTTGTCAACAACATAGCACGGATTACAACTTGTAATAAATTAAAGCAATTCAGCTACAATTGTTTTCAAGGTGGTCATGATTCATTGTTTTTGACACACATAGCAACCTCCAATATTTAACATATTCAACACGAAAGCAATGCAATGCATAATAACAAAATCTTCTTGTTGGATTCCTTACTAGATTTTACATGTTATGTTTTGTACACATTATTTCATAATCCATATAGAAAAGACCTTAAGGGGAATCGTGAATGTAATAGTACCCTACATATAACCTGCTCCTCAATCAAAGGATTTTACTTGCATGTACCTGCTTAACCCCAAATACAACTAACTGCAACATATACTCAAGACCTTTAAGAGACAATCAAGAAAATAGTAAAACTGCCCTCAAACTAAACAAGATAAAGCATGTTCACCTGATATGCATAACAGAAGTGAATGACATAACAATAGAATATCTACTTGACGTGAGTAAGTCAGTCTTATATTTATTCTGAAATGAAAAATACTAGTTAGAAAGTCATTCCATGAATTTGAGCAACATGCATAACAGAAGCGAATGATATAACAATATAATGTCTACTTGACATGAGTAAGTGCTATATTTACTCCGAAATGAAAAATAATTGTTAGAAACTCATTCCATGACTTTGAGCTTGACACCTGTCTTTAAAAATTATTGAAAATGAGATACTTTATAAACCTCAAAACATCATCAAATGAAGGGCATAGTTCGTAATCTCTCAACTATTTTTTTGCTAGATAATAAGGGTTGGCAGGTTTTATTAAGCGAAAAGAGATTACAAAACCTGTCAAAAGATATGAAAAGCTCAAAAAACCCCGAAGACCCAAAAACAAACCTAAACTGAGGACCAACAGCCCTGGGTACCAAATTAAACATTAAACACCACTAGGCTAGGGACTCACAGCCCTAGACACAAAACCCCAACAACCGAAAAATAGACAACAAAAAACCACCTACAGACATGACCCCAATACTGCCATCACCACCAACTTAGTAGGCATCGTCAATTGTTGGTATCCCACGACCATGAACATAGCAATCAACTTCGAAAGGGACCTCAGCCAGCACAAAGTTTCCTAGACCAGCAACACTACCTATAATAACATCCACCCTATCCATGTTTGTCCCTCATGGCTAGGTGAAATTATGCCTTCTCCTTGCTTTTCTAATGTGACTCACACTTAACTGCCCCCCCACACCAGGATCCACACTCATGTTATCCAATCGAGCCCACATGTGTATCGAGGTCGCTTGTCTGGTAATGAGCCCAACCCCCACACAGACTAGAACCTGTAGTGCGAGGGGGTGTGTGCCCCGAAGAGCCTTGAGTGCAAATTAATTATCAATGCCAAACTCAAAGAAATATATCCCTAGAGTGTAGCCACGATCGATGCTAGTGGATAATGAAGGGCTCCCAAATCTAGTAGTGGCATGCGACTTCTAAAAAGACTCAAGTTTTAAATCTTGGATTGCAAGAATTTTAGGTAAAACAGTAGGTTATCAAACCTATCATCCAAATACTGAAAGGTCTTAAATAGGATGAGACTAGTGTTTTCCAACCCAGGGAAAGCTTGGAGGCCTTTGTCCTCTAGAGAGAAATCCTCCACAACTACCTCTAAGCCCACATGAAAGCGCTTCTGGACCAGCCACGATAACATCGTAATAGTCAAGTCTTTATCCATGGAGGCCTAAAGGAAATTACCCATAAAAGCCAATGCCACCAAAGAATTGACCTTGACCCTATATTTCATCTCCAAGAAGATCATACCCACGAACTCCTTAATAGCATGTAAAACATTCCCTACCTGAATGAAGAAAATTTGCTTTAACCTGGCATTTCGACACCCATCCCTCAAAGGCCAATTCATGCTTCTTTGCCATGACACGTAGGTTAGGCTCACTAAAATCCACTTGGATCATACATTCCATGATATGTCCTTATCACCTTTCAGCACTTGTGGATTTCAATGAGATAAATGTCAAAAACCCAACCAGATGCTATAACACCAAAGACTAGAGTCTTGAGTTGGGCAGAGGACGTGGATATCTCCAAGGTTATGAGGGATGACATCACCCACACTTCAACCACTCACTACCATTAATAGTCCTTTAATCCCAAAATACCCAAGCATGAAATAATCATATGTGAGTATTTAATTCCCAGCTCTCCCAATCATTATCACAGATTAACTCTTTTACTTGATCAATGCCACTACTGGCTAGCTTATCGACCACTTAATTTACTTTGTGAAAGCAACGGTTAACTTTCTAGGTAGTTAAAGATGCAAGACATTCCCATGCCTTGATCAAAATATTTTCAAGGTTATAAGATCTTGCCTTACCATTCTGTAAGGCCTAAATTATAACCATGGAATCCCCCTCAATGATAATTTGATCAATTCCACACTGGCACACAAGCTCAAGTCCCAGAACCAAGGCTCGAGCATCAACTTCATTATTGGTTTCATCCATCAAATGTTTTGAAGCCCGCTCTTATAAGTTATCTTGCACAATCCCAAATTGTATAACCTACTCTAGATACACCTGGGTTTCCCTTAACAGCTCCATTGAAATTGAGTTTGAACATTCATGGAGGAGGCAACTTCTAATCCTTCCTACCTGCATGCTTATCCACCTTTGATAGTAAATTTGATCCATTGATAGGAGGAATTTTTAACTAATGTTAGGAAGAGATAATTTGGGAGTCCCAGGCTAAAAGATATCCCCTATATCATCGGGCATGAGTGAAACACACCTCTGACATATCCAATTCAACTTTCTTGATTACCTCCCCAAAATAACAAGATCAGTCTTAAAAAATTCATAGATTTCATTCTTTACAAAAGTTCCATATCAATATAAATGGACATGTTTTCCATAAATGAGAGACGGTGTCTTTCCCCAAACCCATAGTCTAGGATATAAACACTTGCTCAATATTTTTAGACTAGACCACAACCAAGCTAACTTACTATAAAGCCACAACCATGTCTATTGAGAAAAAGAGTAGTTAAAGAGAAGATTGTTTTCATATTCCTCTTCCTCATGGCATATAACACACTTGAAAGGGATGGTAGAACCATCCTTCATAGATGGTCATGGGTGAGAATTCACCCTTGAACAACCAACCACGCAAAAGATCCAACTTTAGGGAGGTTAACTTTGTTTTAGCAAAGGGATTTAGTCCATCCAAAGTTTGAATCAACCTACATAGCCATTTTATACCCTAGGTTGATAGCATACCAACTAGATTTTTCCCCCACCCAATGGACCTAATCGTTCTTTGAGCTAATGAATATCTTTCTCTTAACTAGAATGTTTGTCAACTGTAACTTCTAATGATCAGGATTTGGTACAATATCAATTTTTTTCCACTTCCAAAGAACCAATCACACCTCCTCACTGGGCTCTAAGTGATTCCTCACCTTATAACCCCACAAAGGCCTCAAAGTCACCTTAGCGTCACTATAATCATGTATCTACCTTAGAGTCTTATCTCCATTCCAAGAATCTACCTAGAAATCTTTAAGGTTTTCATCATTGATTACCCATGAAACATGATCCTTTATGATGAAGTGACAATTAAGAATGAATTTACATAGGTGTGAACCCTTGGGAGGATTTCCCACTTTCAAGATATTCAAAGGATAAAAATACCCAAAACATTTTTTTAGGAGGAGCTCATTCCAAGTTACATTAGTTTGGGTGACCATACCCCAAACCAATTTTGCTCCCAAAGTGAGATTTTGAACATACAACCTTTTGATACCATCACCTCCTCCTACATAGGGAAGACACACCTTATCCCATTTCACAAGAGAAGTTTTCCTATATTCTTACAAGCCTTGATAAATGAAGTTTTTCATGATTTGTTTAGCTCTTTTAAGATTTTTGACGATGGTTATTGAATCGACACAATTGTATATCAATAGAACACTTAAAACTAATTTTAAAAGTGTGATTTGAGTAGATAATGAGAGCAACTTACCTTTCCATTTCAAGAGTTTAGAGCGAAAAGCCTTAATAAAATTCTCTCACAGAGAAGCTCTTCCTTCTTAGGTATTCACTAGTAGTTTACCAGTTCTGAAGTTAATAATATCAAATATGGCCACCTGCATGGGGGGGGGGGGGGGAGGAGTGTTGAAGAAGAAGATTTTAGATTTGGTCAAGGCATTGGCCTGATGATTTCTTATAATCGATTATAATTTCCCTTAGAGCCTCTACTTTAAATAGCATCGAGGTGCCAAATAAAATGGTGTCATCTGGGAATTGTTGATGGGTGAAACATGCCACACTAGATATGGCATTTAATCCTTAGATATCCCCATTTCTAATGGCTCCCAAAAGAGCTCTTCCTAAGGTCTCAACCATTAGGATAAAGAGGATGGGGAAAATGGGATCCCCCTATTGAAGACCCTAGGAGGCCTCAAAGAAACTCATTGATTCCCCATTGATTGGAACTAAGAATCTCAATCTTAAGATGCAATTAAAAATCCAATTTTACCATTCCTTAGAAAATTTAAAGGCTTCCAGGGTCTTCAGTAAAAATATCTAGTTGACCCTATCATATGCTTTACTAATGTCCAATTTAAGAATCATCCCCTTCTTGATGGACAATGATCAGAGAATGGATAATTTCATGGGTGATTATAACCCTGTCATGGATTTTTCTCCCTAGAACAATCCCTCCTTATTCATTTGAAATCAACTTAATGATAGAACATTTCAATCTAAAGGAAATAACCTTATATATAGTATTTAAAATTATGTTGTAAAGTAAGATAGGTTTGAAATTGATGTAGGGGCATCTTCAATTGTTTTCAATTTTGAGTTGTGTTGGTTAGTATAAGTCATTTATAAGGTGTTTGTCCTGATTATGAGTCTTAGGGGTCATTATAATTCAAATTTTTGCTTACATGGCATTTTCCTACCATTTCTTCAATTGAATATTTGAATGTTTTTTGGTCAAGTTTGAGTCTTTTAACCATTAGTGGAAGAACCTCAATATTGTAATCTTGTTGATGAGGTCCTAGAAATGAATAATATTGTAATCTTGTACATGAGTCACTTAATAATTCATTTAGACAAGTGTGTTAGGTATGATTAGTTTAGCTTTGACAAAGTTGTTAGGAGGAATAAGAACCGTTGGGAAAAGTAGTTATGAACTTATATATACTTGTAAATGTTTTGTAGAAGGTAGAATGAGGGGGTTGGATTAGAATGGATAACATTAAATAACCCTAAATAAATTGAATAAAGATGATTTTTTTTCTTTTAAAGACAATAAAGTAAAGATTTCCTGTATTTTCTTGCATATGTGTTATGACAGTTGACTATGCTAAAATGTTCAGGGAAGGAAGAGTAATCAAAGCAAGTTTTGATGATTTATGTGTTGTTTAAATGTTTGAACATGTATTCTATAGCCAAATAATTTAATTTTGGTTTATGACAAAGAGAAGGGTCATTGTATACCCTATTTTTTGGTGTATGCCCATTGACAACAACTGTGTAATAGATCAAAAGGATATACACAATATATATAAGTTATGATATTTATTATGCTATTATTAAATGTGTTATTTTTTATTTCAAGTTACTTAAGCATTTTGTGGCATTGCTTTTAGGCATATGGATGAACAATCTAACACAAACTTGTAGTGGATTAGGAAACTTCACACAATCAACTCAAAAATTTGTAAAAGGAGTAAAAAGAATTTACAAAGGAGGTATTTCATGGTTTAAGTAGGAATATAGAGTCAGTAAATATTTGTTTAATCCTATATAGAGATTATAAACCCTTTTGAAAACCTAAAACATCATTATGACTCCTTACAGGTGTAAATAATCATGTCTTATAACACAACCAAACACAACATGACATGGAAAACATGAACAAAGGTTGAAAAGTGGGATTATAATGTTTATAAAAGTTTATAATGATTAAAAAACCTTAAAAACATTTTCATTGGTTTGAAAGTGCATTAATAATTTGTAATTTCAAAATTTACCCTCTTGGGCCTGCATAATTAGGTGAACCCTATGGCTAGGGTTTAGAAGAACAAACACAAATTGTAGATGTTTCCACCAATGAAAGTAATTAAAAATTGGTAGTTTGATATGTGTCCATGAATTTTGAAGGATTTTGGAGGTTTTGTCTCTATTCTGTATGTGTATGTACTATGGAGGAGGATTGTGTGTGCTTTTATGCAAGAAAGGCCTAATTAGGCCTAAATAGTGGGCAAAAGGGACAAGAAGAGTGGTATAGGAGTGGATTTAGTGTACCAAACTTAATTTATAAAAAAATAGGATATAGGGTCATTAGAAAGGTTAATATTTTCATAATATCCAATTTTACTTGGTTGTACTAAGGGAAAAGCCTTTAAAAGGCTACTAGGACTGTGTGGGGACCCTATCAAGGTGAAACAAATTGTACAGAAGGTGAAAGAAGTTTAGAGAAGTAAAGTGGGTTGGAAGATAAGGACGAGAATTTTAGGGTTATTGGAATGATTTTAAGGTGAGAGGTGAATGGATAAGTTGAGAAAGTTTGTAATATTTTGACCAAAGGATCTTAGTGTATAAAGATACTATTGATAGAAATCTAAGACCTGGTATAAACCAAGAAAGGAGTGAGGAAGCATGAAATGAAATAAATATTATGAGGTGAGGTGTTTAGAGATTCTTAAAGGAGAGATAAAAAAATCAAGGAACCTAATCCATAGATTCATGCAAGGAAAGTGAAAGTAAAGTGACCTATTAAGAACCTTTGTATGTAAAGATGCAAAATGGACTTGTTGAGCAAGATCAGAGTTGTGTGTTAGAAGAAGTGAGTGGATGAGTTATGTTTATTTCCATATTTGTCATAAATCAATGAAGGCATCTACATAATTTTGGTATCAGAGTGAGAAGGTCATTGGGAAGCAGGTGAAGAAGGTATGCATGAAGAAAAGGTACAAGTTTGTTTTGTTTTCAGTTTATGAAAGCATGATGAAGCTTGTTTAGAAGGTTGATAAAGTAAGTTGTAGGAAAGAGTGAGAGGTAGAAAAGAGAAATTTGTGGTGAATCCCTTATCCCATAGAATCTTAGAGAGAGAAAGCAGAGAGATATTGAAAGCTCAAGAGGAGAGCTTAATAGAGAAGAAAGAGACTAAGTGAAGGTCAAAGAAGGTAAGTGGGAAGGATTGTCAAGAGAAGAGATAGGTCAAGAGAGAGAGACCTACAGAGAGAAAGTGAAGATTAGAGAGTGAGAGAAAAATATGAAGGGCTTGAGACAAGAAGATGGCCATAAGGAAGTGAGGAAAGAGGAAGAAAGCAAAGAGAGATTGATGACTTGAAGGCAATATTGATAGAGTTGGAGCAAGCTTTGGAGGCAATAAGACCAAAGTTTTTTGTTGAGATTAGAACAAGAGTGAGATGGCCTCTTAATAACATAGTGATGAAGAAGAGAAGACAAGAAGACATTGGTAGAGTGAAGAGACAGTTGAAAGTGTTGAGCAAGCAACCTAAGAGGAAGGAAAAGGGGGAAATCAAGCCTCATGTTTTGAAATCTAATTATGCTTTGGCATGTGTGTATGAAGGTATGAGAGAGGATGAGATAGTTGGGTCAATGCATGGGCTCAAGAAACAAAAATAAGAATCATATAATCAAGTGGTGTTCAAGAGGCACTAAGAGGGAAAAAAGGCTCAAGATAGGGTCATGATGATTGAAGAAGAACAAGTAGGTCAACCATCTATGAATCAAGGTGACATGAAGCATGAAGAGATCCTCACTCAATAAGATACAAATGAAGTCAAATAAACATTGGGGAAGAAACATAAAGAAAGGTATGAGGAATATTCTAGTTTGTATGAATCTTTGAAAACAAAATATGACTTTGATCCTCATCAAATGTATGGAGAGATGGTTAAGGAAGTGACCAAGGAGAACATAGACTTGTGGAATGCAGCAGTGTTGTCTAAAATAAGAGAACTCATAAAGGTAAGGATAATTAAAACACATTAAGAGACTCTAAAAGATGAATTTTCAGCTGATGAGGTTGAATAACATGTGGTCAATGAGGAAGAAACCATACAAGGAGAAGAGCAAGGTGCATTGATGGCTGATGCAAAGATGAAGGATGAACTATACAAGGCACTTGAAGGTGATTGGAAGAAAGAAAAAACATGAGAAAAGATAAAAGTTTGAGATTTCCTCAAGGGCATGAGAAATAACATGATTTTCCTAATGCTTTGTTGATTGCAGGTATAACATGGAGGAAGATGGCAAGAGGAAGAAAACAATACAAGTGTAGCTCAATAGAGCATGTGAATATGCATGAGAGACTAGTTGTAGTAGTAGAGAAGAGAAAAGTATGTATACATTCCTCAAGTATGCCTTGGGATCTAGGAGGCCATGTAATGAAGATTAAAATCCATCAAGAAAGAGAGCAGCTGAAGCATATCAAGAAATACTTGTTATAACTTTTAGGGAAAGTTTTTCTTTCCCCTTGGTAGTATGATGTAGGGTCATCTTTAATGGTCTCCATTTTTGAGTTGTTTTGGTTAGTATAAGTCATTTATAATGTGTTTTCCTAATTAGGAGTTTTAGGGGTCTTTAGGATTCAAATTGTTTCTTACATGGAATTTTCCTGCCATTTCTTCAATTTGAATATTTGAATGCTTTTTTGTCAAGTTTGAGTATTTTAAGCATTAGTGAAATGACCTCAATGTTTTAATCTTGTTGATGAGATCATAGAAAGTAATAAGGTTATTTCACTAAGTACATGAGTCACTTAATAATTCATTTAGACAAGTGTGTTAGGTATGATTAGTTTAGCTTTGACAATGTTGTTAAGAGGAACAAGAACCATTGGGAAAAGTAGTTACGAACTTATATATACTTGTAAATGTTTTGTAAAAGGTAGAATGAGGGGGTTGGATTTTAACGGATAAAATTTAATAACCCCAAATAAAGTGAATAAATATGATTTTTATTCTTCTGAAGACAAGAAAGTAAAGATTTCTTACATATGTGCTATGACAATTGACTGTGCTAGAATGTTTAGGGAAGGAAGAGTAATCAAAGCAAGTTTTGATGATTTATGTGTTGTTTAAATTTTTGAATATTTATTATGTGGTAAAATAATTTAAGTTTACTTTATGACGAATATAAGGTTCATTGTCAAAGAAATCAAGAAGGGAATTGTATACCCTATTTTCTCGTGCATGCCCATTGGTAACAATTAATGGATCAATGAAGCATAGACACAATAAAGATAAGTTATGATATTTATTGTGGTATTATTTAATGTTTTATATTTTATTTAAATTTATTTAAGCATTTTGTGGCATTTATTTTAGGCATATAGATGAACAATCTAACACAGACTTGTAGTGGATTAGGAAATTTCAGACAATCAACTTAGAAATTTTTAAAAGGAGTAAAAATAATTGAAAAAGGAGGTATTTCATGGTTTAATTATGCATATATATTCATAATTTTTTAAAAAATCCTCCATAGATATTATAAACCCTTTTAAAAACCTAAAACATCATTATGACTCCTTATAGGTGTAAACAGTCATATCTTATAACATAGTCAAACACAACATGATGTGGAAAATGTGAAAAAAGGTTACAAAGTGGGATTAAAATGTTTGTAAAAGTGTATAATGATTAAAAATACCTTAAAAAACATTCTCATTGGTTTTAAAGTGCATTAAGAATTTGTAATTTCAAATTTTACCCTCTCGGGCTAGAAGAACAAATGTAAATTGTAGGCATTTCCATTGATGAAAGTAATTAAAAATTGGTAGTTTGAAAATTATACATGCATGTTTAATTATTTTATATGTTTTGTTACTATTTCATATGTATACCTACTATGGAGGAGGATTGTGTGTGCTTTTACATAAGAAAGGTTTAATTAGGCCTAAATAATGGACAAAAGGGACAAGAAGAGTGGTATAGGAGTGGAGTTAGTGTACCAAAATTCATGGATAGATAAAATAGGATATATGGTCATTTAAAAGGTTAATATTTTCAAAATATCCAATTGTACATGACCGTACTAAGGGAAAATCCTTAAAAAGGTTATTAGGACTGGGTGGGGACCTTGTCAAGGTGACAGAAATTGTACAGAAGGTGAAAGAAGTTTAGAAAAGTAAAGTGGGAAAGAAAAGGAGGATGAGAAGTTGAGTATTTTTGGAATGAGTGGAAGGTGAGAGGTGAATGGATAAGTTGACAAATGTTATTATATTTTGACCAAAGGATCTTAGTGTATAAAGATACTATTGAGAGAAATCTAGGACCTAGTGTAAACCAATAAAGGAGTGATGAAACATGAAATGAGATAAATATTATGAGGTGAGGTGTGAAAATATTATTAAAGGAGAGAGATAAATTCAAGAAAACTAATCCATATATTCATGCAAGGAAAGTGAAAGTAAACTGATGTAGCAATAACCTTTGTATGTAAAGATGGAAAATGGACTTGTTGAACAAGATCAAAGTTGGGTGTTAGTAGAGGTAAGTGGATGAGTTATGTTTGTTTTCCATATTTTTCATAAATAAATGAAGGCCTCTACATCATAAATCATCAAAGGAAGTCTGTGACTCACCTTTAAGAATTAGAGAAATGAAGGTGCAACTATTTTAAATGAGATTCTTCTACAAGAGCCACAATATCCTTGCTAACAATATCCCATAAGGTTTGGAAGATAGAAGTTGGGAAGCCATTCTACCTAGAGATTTATCTCTCCCCATGAATAAAACCACTTTTTTAATTTATTCTGATGAAAATGGAGCCATTAGCAATCTATTTTTCCATTTTGATACCACCTTGGGGATGTGTCTAAGATTATGGGATTATGCCTGCAGGTCCACCAATTTAGTGTTAATGATATGGTCTCTAATATAGGTAACTACTTCATCCTAGATCTTATATTTTTTCTCAAAGTGTCTACCATCTCTCACCTTCATAGAGGAAATGTGATTGGTATTTCTCTATACCCAAGTGGAGTTATGAAAAAACTTTGTGATATTATCCCTATCCTTATCTAGGTCTTGTGAGACTTATGTTTCCAAAAGATTTCTTCCCTAGCATACAATTCAACCATTTCATCTAGAAGATCCTTTTCCTTAACATATAGGTTTGCATTTGTACCAACATCAAAAACAACCTGATTGAGGGCCCTAAGGTCAGCCTTCATTCTTGGAATTTATTTTAAAATATTTTTGAAACATGCTTTATTCCATGTTTTGAGGCAAGCCTTGATGTCTTGGAATTTTTTTGTTAAAAATGAAGGACTTTGTACCTTTTCCAACCTTGGCCTTTGACCATCATTTATTGACTAGATTGAAAAGGGAGGGATCCTAAATCCACATTAACTCAAAATTTAAAGGACATTTGGGGTGAGTGCCATCTTCTTTGATTTTGAGTTCAATTAGAGCATAGTCTAATCCCAAAATGGGAGAATGTAAAATTAGAAAGCCCATTCCATCTCCATACAAGTTAGATAAATCATAAAGTGATTCAACCAATCATTAATGTTGCTTAAGACTAATCATCTATTGGTCCAAGATAACTATACAGATTTGGGAGAAATGTCCACCAAACTAGAGGATTGAAATCCTTATGAGATTTAGATTCAAATTTAACACCCCCCACCCATTTGTCCTTGCTAGACATGATATCATTGAAGTCCCCCCCTAAAATACATAATGTTGATCTGGTAGTAGGGCCAATTGTTGTTGAATCTCATTCCAAACTTGAGATTTACCAACCATAGAGTTCATCCCATACACATTAAATAAAAAGAAAGAAATGTTAGAAGCAAAGATCAAAACCTTGCACAGTTGTCATCATCTCCAAAGTTGATAGATTTTACTCTTGCCTTAGTTAGTGCCCAAATAATCACTAGTCCACCTAAAAATCCCCAAAAGAGTCAACAAAGACCCCTCTCCAACTATTATAACTTAGCCCTAGTAAGGATTCACCCTCAACCTTACTGAGCTTCATTTCTTAAAGGAGAAAAACATCAAGTATAATTACTGTAGCTAACACCTGACCAAGCACCATTTGTTAGGGGCTTTAAGGCCCCTAACATTCTAAGAGATGATCTTCATTGATGCTCATCTAGGCATTTTAATCCTTGCCTTATAGAATGTGCAAATTTTGTGATGGATTTCTATTTTCTTACTACAACTTTTGTATCAATCCACTCCTTGTTTATTTTTAAACCTCTCTTACTAGACATTCCATAGATTGGCTAAGATATTTTATAGTTAATTTGGGAGAAATAAAGAAAGGCTCCATTAAAAACAACTCCTCTTCCTCAAAATTTTCCAAGAGGGGAGACAACTAAAGGTCACCCACTTTCCCTAAATCCCTCATAATGGGGCTAGTCCTATTAAGATCCTCCATATCTCCCATTCATGCTTTCATTCCACTATCTAAAGTGATAATAGATGAAACATTCTTAGCTTCCACAAAGATGATGTTACATTCTTTTAGCATGGATTTTGGTGAGATAATCTATCCACCTTAAAATTTGATTTTGAGTAGCTCAGTCATTTCAAAATTGATCCTTGGCATTTCAAGAGTAAATTCATCTGCCAGCTCCTGAAGGGAGGGCTATTTAGACCCTTGCAGTATGGGTTTCGACTGAGGAGTTGCCAAGGCTCTCTTGGCTTCCCCATTATCCTTGTCTCTAAGTAATTTTAGGTACTCATAGTGAAAGTACCATATTTCTCTACACTTATAAAATTTAAAAGGAAACTTTTTTATGTCAATTCTTTGGTCCCAAATTCCTTCCTTAGTTTGTATATAAAAAATTCCCAAAACTTGCTCATCCAAATTGAACATGACACAAATTCAAGCATAAGAAGACAAAACCCCCTCAATAGATTTTGGGTCTATTTTGATGAAATATCTTTGAACTACACTGATTTTCTTGAGATAGTTCTCACTTCAATATTCCAATGGTAACCCATATAGCCTAACCTAAATGGGAAATCTTCCATTCCTGGATGTTAAAGGGTTAAATTTGGATTGTCAATTTTGAATTCAGAGACCTATGCCCTTGAGAATCCTATGGGCATAGTGTTTTCATTGAGGTCAATCTAATGTCATTAATGTCAAAGTGTGTTGTCATTGATGTCTAGATGTATCTGGTAAAGATGCATGGTGAGTGGTCTTTAAGGTATGCCTGAGTGAAGATTGATGTCCAGGTAAGAAAGGATAGTTGAGGTATCAACATGAAGTTGTCAAAGGTGATCAATGGTCAATGTTGTTTCTCAGTGTTGTCTTTGTTTTTGGAAGGCTTGTGTCAAGGTTGGTGTTGCTCTAGTGAAGGATGATTAAGGTAAGTTGTCAAGTGCTTGAGCCTAGTGGTGTCTTGAGAAGGTATGAGCATAGGGTGCCTAGTCTTATGCATGAATAGGCATGGTGGCATGGTTAGTTATATGGTCTCAATCCTGTAAAGGCTATATAATTTTGATATCAAGTATCTTTGAGGACAAGGTGTCTTTTGAAACTTAGTTATGATATGAAAAAACCTTATGTAAAGGCATAAGTTTGGTTGCATGGTGAGATAATTTTGTATAAGGATGTTTGACATTTTTCAAGAATGAGAGTGATTTTATGACATGAGATTAAGATGATGAGCATGATAGTGAGGTGTTGAGAACATGAAAAGAGGCATGAAAATCAAATACTTAAGTAGCCTAAGACTAGTCATGGCATGTAGAGACCTTATGAGAAGGTATACGTATGATGGCTTGGTGAGATAAGTGAAAATAGGAATGAGTAGTTTTATATGGTTTATTAATCATGCATATGAGGCATTGGATCACTCAGGAGAGTTTCAAGGTGAATCTTATATGGGTAAGTACTTCAGTCTAAGTCTACAACTAGACTAGTTCTAAAGCCTGCCTGGCCCAATGAGGCATCATGATTGATTGTCAAGGCACATGAAGGATGTATGGCTATGTTTGATCATGGTAATAGGTTTTATGATATGTATATGAGGTTTTGATAGCTTGGATAGTGGTTAGAAGGCAGTTTCAAGGACTACTGTGGTTTATAGGTCAAGGTCTAGAGAACAAAGAGAGAGATGGTGGCCAAATGAGGTATGAGATTCAAATTTCAAGATAATAATGAGCATGTGAGAATTTTTAGTGGTGTGATAGATTTCACCAAGTGTTTTTACCAATTCTAAGGTCAAAATTTGAAGTTTTAGGCTTGAAAAAGCATTTTAAGGTCTCTCAAGTGTATAGGATGAAGATTTGTCTACTCGAGAAGGTTTTTCAAGTGATCATTGGTATATGTAGCATCTACATGAGGACCTAATATATTCATGGTATATGGGGAGGTTCATATCTCAAATTTATAGGCATTATTTTTTGGAATGAGGGGCTAATATTTATGAACGATTGTTAATAGTGGAATATGGTTTAAACCCTCAAAGAACCCTAATATTGACCTGATATGAAAGAAGTTGTTATAAAGTGATCAAAATGGATTAGTATGGCTAATTTAGTGATTTTATGTTTTATTAAACTCTCCCAATCATTTCTAGGTGTGATTGATTCTTCAGGTGAGTGAGTGGACCCTCCATGAAAGGCTTTGTTTCTCAAAGATTTGTTGTAGTAGTCAAAGTTGACCAAGTCAAAGTTTATAAATAAATGGAGGATAAAGGTTGAGACTTGTATTTGATGTCCATGTTGATATATATATATATATATATATATATATATATATATATATATATATATATATATATATATATATATATATATATATGTATGTATGTATGTATGTATGTATGTATGTATGTATGTATGTATGTATGTATGTATGTATGTATGTATGTATGTATGTATGTATGTTTGTATATGTGTGTGTGTGTGTGTGTATATATATATGTATATGTATGTATGTATGTATGTATTTATGTATGTATTTATGTATGTATGTGTGTGTGTGTGTATGTATATATACATATACATATGTATATATACATATACATATGTATATATACATATATATATATATATATATATATATATATATATATATATGTATATATACATATATGTATATGTATATATGTATATATACATATACATATGTATATATACATATATATATATGTATATATATACATATATATGTATATATATACATATATATGTATATATATACATATATATGTATATATATACATATATATGTATATATACATATATATATATATATATATGTACATATACATATGTATATATATACATATATGTATATGTGTGTGTGTGTGTGTGTGTGTGTGTGTTTATCAAGTGTGCTAAACCGGTCATCTAAGATAACATATTGCTAATAGGCCTAATGGTACAAATAGTGAAAAACCTAGGTAGAAGTGAAAAGATGATTAGGGATGTGTTATCATGGAATAGGTATGAATCCAAGTGCATGGATACATTTTTAAATAATTTTAATACATGTATATTTTGTATATAAGTTTTGGAGATCATTTTATATATTAAAAAGTTGCTCACAAGTTGACTTGTCTAGCTCAATGAGGTTTGTGTATAGTAGGGTCATGAGATTGGTCTGCAAGACCAATATTGCCATTTGACCATATTATATTTCTATCTAATAATGGTATAATTCTATCATAATATCATCCAAATTCATTAGGAGTATTTTTAAATGGCCATTCAAGTGATTGAAGGTAATTGTCACCATGATTGTGCTTTAAGGTAAACTGGCAGTTTTGGGTAAGCAAGTTGTAGTGATGAATTTGAGACTCTATGCCCTAATTTTAAGCATATAATGTACATAGTTTTACTATTTAGGACTTTTATTTTATATCCATAATTTTTATAAGTTTTTGTAGTTAGTGAAAGTAGTGAAAATTTTGAAGCCAAAATGGCTTGCCTAGCTGAGTGAGGTCTGTGAGAGAGAAGGTCAAAAAATTGGTCTAAAAGACCAATAATTACCATTAGATATTATGATATTTTTGTTTTATGTTATTTTTATTATGGTTTAGTATAATTTTAATCCATTTTAATTCCTTGAGTGTGTTCTTTTAGGTGTTAAAAGTTCAAATTTCCATGGTTGTGTTTTGAGGCTAGTTGGTAGTTCAAAGTGAGCATTTGTAGATAAGAGTTTGAGCCTGTATACCCTAAGTTAAAGTATATAATGATTTTTTTGATGAACCTAAGGTAATTATTTTTATGAATATATTATTTAATTCCATGTTTTATTATCTAATTTGTGTTTTATCTTCAGTAGTTCAAGATAGACTTTCTAGGAATACAGAAGCCTAATTATGAATAATACTAATGGCATACTTCAAATGGTCGTTGGAGATAAAAAGTTTCATGGACATAATATGAACTTATTATAGGTATATTGGATTTTATATGAATTTTTACTTCTTTGTATGGTGTTTTAATGTGTTCCAAGGTGATCAAAGGGTAACGTGTGATAATGAAGGCCTAATTGATTTAGGTCTCCTTAAGGCTTAAAAGAGGTTTTGGTCCTATATGCTATGACCGACATATTAAAATGTTTTATTAATGTATGAAAATTTTTATATGACCTATTTAAATTATAATACAATTATTCAAGTGTATATGGCCAACCAAGAGGTGTATGATCAAGAGGCTTGTATATATACAAGGCAATTTTAGGCTTATTTGTGGGTGTTATGAGTGCAAGCGAATGAAAGAACATTTTGAGGACAAAAATGAGTTCATGTATACCATAAAAGGGTTTTAGAGAGATATTAATGAATATATAACATAAATTCTAATTATGAATATCAAATTCATATGACCTAACCAGTCTTGAAGAGACCTAGATGAGTGATGAGGCTTAGAAGGCAATTTGAAAGGGATAAGAATGTGAAGAGTTGAAGAGGTGGTCATCATCTATTGGTTGAGAAATATAGTTTTATAAATGTGAACAAATATTTTAGGTGGTTGAGTTGGTGTTGAGTCATCTAGGGGGTTGGTGCCTCCTTTCAAGTGGGTGGTTGCTAAAGCCTAGTTGCGTTGGTACTTAGCTAGTTGGGGTTGGTGTTCCATGTGAAGTTGGTGATTCAATAAATATTGATTTTTATCTTATATGACTATAGTCAATTTAAAGATATCAATTATTTTTCTTCCCCTTGAGGTTTTCCCACATATATGATGTTTTATCTTATTTCATGTTCTTGTATGGTTGCTTATGTTTTCTAGATCTATGTACTTGTATAAGTGGCTCATGAGTGTTAAGTTGATTTAAAATAATATTTTGAAGACTGATAGACCCCACCTCCCCCACCCCACTCTCATTCATTGTGATTAAAAAATTGGTATTAGAGCAAGGTCCTTTGGAACAAGCTTAATAGCTGAAAGGTGATCCTAGAAGCACAAGATGGCTATACAGTTAAGGAAAGAGAATCAAGAGTTGAGATATGTGGTCAAGGTTTTTGAAGAGAAGATATGTATCCTAAAAGAGTGACATGACCAAAGAATCCAAAAGGGATGAAAAGACCATCAAGGACCTTAAGAATCAATTAGAGGTTAAAATATAAGTTTGAGATCAAAGGAAGTTGAGTGTGATCAGTTGAAGTCTGAGCTAGGTTCTTTGAAGGTTGAGCATGAGCAGCTCATAAAAAAGATGAGAAAGTTTGAGAAAGGTCATGATAAGATATATCAAGCCAAGAATAATGACAACATAAAGAGTAATATGAGAAGAGAAATCATATAGCTTAATGCCATAAGGTATTCCACTTTCTCCCATGGTCATTATTTTGATTGTTATTAGTTTGGACATAAAGTAAAGGATTGTAGAAGGATGCCACCCAAGAATGATTTTTCACGAGACTATGGTAAAGGAAAAAATTGGCCAAGAAGATATCATAGACCACATCAATCAAGAGGTAGATCAGATATGGATTATGGATCTCAGAAAAGATTAGAAGAGATCATTTTCATAGTGTGTGAATGGATAATGATATATTTAGGAGATCAAAATGCTTAAGAATAACTTGGATGAGCATGTTTGTGTAGTTATATATGATCTTTCCTTGTTGATTTGTTGCATTGATTGATATATGCTTGGTCGAAGGCAGAGATCAGTAGCTCTGAGTTATTTTTCAAGAGAGTGGTTGCCTTTGCTATCTAAATATAGGTAAGCATGGAGTTAGGGGGAACATGATTTCTAAAATGTTTCATGATTTTTTTTGTTGAGCTAGTTATAAGAGAGAAAGTTTAGTGATTGGGGATAAGTTTATTTGAGTGGTTTCCATGAGTGGTTGCCATAATTTCTGAAGAATTTGTGTCATCTAGTGTATTTGAGATATATCATCAACTCAAGGGGAGAAAGTGAGTTTACATAATTTGTTTGCAATAAATGGTATGAAACTAAGGTGAGTTATGAAACTAAGGTGAATATTTCATCATCATTGCATTGTGTGGTTTCTTGAAGTTCAGGTCCAAGGATCAGATAGTTATTTGTGGAAGACCCTTTGTCATTAATGTTAAAGGGGGACAAAGACCATTTTGGGGGAAAAGAGATTGATCAGACTATAGTGTGTTTTGTCATCAATGACAAAGGGGGAGTTTGTTGGAATAGTGTTGTCATTGATGTCAATCTGATGTCATTAATGTCAAATTATGTTGTCATTAATGTCTAGATGCATTTAGTGAAGATGCATGGTGAGTGGTCTTTGAGGTATGCATGAGTGAAGGATGATGTCCAAGTAAGCAAGAATAGTTGAGGTATCATCATGAGGTTTTCAAACGTGATCAATGGTCAAGGTTGTTTCTCAATGTTGTCTTTGTTATTGAAAGGTTTGTGTCAAGGTTGATGTTGCTCTAGTGAAGGATGATCAAGGTAAATTGTTAAGTGTTTAAGCCTCGTGGTGTCTTGAGAAGGTATGAGTACAAGATGCCTATTCTTGTGCATGCATAGGCATGGTGGCATGGTGATTTAGATGTTATTAGGATTTTAAAGGTTATATAAGTTTGATAGCAAGCATATTTGAGGACAAGGTGTCTTGTGAAGCTTAGTTATGGTATGAAATGACCTTGTGTAAAGGCATAAGCTTGGTTACATGGTGAGATAAGGTTGTATAAGGATGTTAGACATTGTTCAAGCATGAGAGTGATTTTATGACATGAGATTGAGATGATAATCATGATATTGGTGTGTTAAGAACATGAAAAGAGGCATGAAGGTCAAATACTTAATTATCTTAAGACAAGTCATGGCATGTAGAGACCTTATGAGAAGGTATAAGTATGATGGCTTAGTGATATAAGTGCACATAGGCACGAATGTTTGTATAAGGTTTCTTAATAATGCATATGATGCATTCAATCACTTAAGATAGTTTCAAGGTGAAGCTTACAAGGGTAAATACTTTAGTCCAAGTCTACAACTAGACTAGTTCTAGACCCTACCTGGTCTAATGAGGCATAATGATCTATTGTCAAGGCACATGAAGCATGTATGGTTATGTTTTATAATTTTAAGAGGTTTTATGGAATTTATATGATGTTTTTATATCTTGGACAGTGGTTAGAAGGTCAGTTTCAAGGACTAACGTGGTTTGCAAGTCAAGGTCTAGAGAGCAAAGAGAGAAATGGTGGCCAAATGAGGTATGAGATTCAGATTTTAAGATAATAATGAGAATGTGATAAATATTAATGGTGTGATAGAGTATCTTAGGTTTTTTGACCAATTTTGAGGTCAAATTTTGAAGGTTTAGGATTAAAACATGTTTTAAGGTCTCTCGAGTGCACAAAATGAAGAGTTGTCTACTTGATAAGGTTTTTCAAGTGTTCATTGGCACATTCAACATATGAATGAGGACCTAATACATTCATGGTATATTGGGGAGGGTCATATCTTAAGTTTATAGGCATTAATTTTTGTAATGAGGAGCTAAGATTTTTGAATGATTGCTAATAGTGGAAGATGGTTTAAACCCTCAAAGAACCCCAATAGTGACTCGATATGAAATAAGTTGTTATAAAGTGATTAAAATGGATTGATATGGATATTTTATTGATTGGAGGTTGTAGTAAAATCTCCCAACCATTTACAAGTGTGATTGAGTCTTCAAGTGAGTGAGTGGACCCTAAAATAAACGCCTTATTTCTCATAAATTTATTGTAGTAGTCAAAGTTGACCAAGTCAAAGTTGCTAAATAGATGGATAACAAAGGTTGAGACTTTTATTTTATGTACATGATAGTTTATGGACATGTTTTAGTCCTAAAGTGTGATAAACTAGTCATCTAAGACAACATGTTGCTAACAGGACTAATGGTGCAAACAGTGAGAAACCCACATAGAAGTGAGAAGATGATTAGGGATATGTTATCATGGAATTGGGATGAATAGAAGTGCATGGAAAAAAATTTAAATAATTTTAATAAATTTTTATGTTGGATAAAATTTTTGGAGATCATTGTATATAGTAAAAAGTTGCTCACAAGTTGACTTGTCTAGCTCAGTGAGGTTTGTATATAGTGAGGTCATGAGATTGGTTTGCAAGACCAATATTGCCATTTTAACATATTATATTTCTATCTAATAATGGTATAATTATATCATAAGATCATCCACATGAATTATTATTCTTTATAAATGGTTGTACAAGTGATTCACTATCACCATAGTTATGCTTTAAGGTAAACTGGCAGTTCTAGGTAAGCAAGTTGTAGTGATGGGTTTAAGACTCTATGCCTTGAGTTGAATCAAATAATGTACATGGTGTTTCTATTTTTTACTATTATGTTCTATCCATGCTTTTTATAAGGTTTGGTAGTCAGTGAAATTAGTGAAAATGTTGAAGCCAAAATGGCTTGATTGGTTGAGTGAGGTCTGTGAGAGAGAAGGTCAACAAATTGGTCTACAAGACCAATAATTGCCATTAGAGCTTATGATATTTTTATTGGAGATTATTATAAGGATGTTTTATGATAATTTTCATTCATTATAGGTCCTTTATTATGTTCTTTTAGGTGTCAAAAGTTCAAATTTCCATGACTGTGTTTTGAGGCTAGTTGGTAGTTCAGAGTGAGCATTTTACAACGAAGAGTTTGAGCCTGTATACCCTAAGTTGAAGTATATAATAAATTTTTTGATGACCCTAGGTCATGAATTTTTTGGATATGTGATTTATTTCCATTTTTGTTTATCTGATTGGTGTTTTATCTTTAGTAGTTCAAGACATACTTTTTAGGTATGCACAGGCCTAATTGTGAATAATGCTAATGGCATGCTTCATGGACCTAATATGAGCTTATTATAGGTATATTTGAGTGTAATATTAAGTTTTAATTTAGTGTATGTATTTTTAAATTCTTCCAAGGAGATCAAAGGGTAATGTGTGCTAATGAAGGTCTAATTGAATTAGTTCTCCTAAGAGGTTTTGGTCCTATATGTTGTGACTAACATATTGAAATGTTTGATTCATGTATGAAATATTTTATATGAACTATTAAAATGGTGATAAAAGTGTGCAAGTGTATATGTATAACCAATAGGTGTATGAGCAAGAGACTTGTATATATACAAGGCAATTTTAGGCCTATTTGTGGGTGTTGGGAGTGTAAGTGAATAAAAGAGCATTTTGAGGAGTAAAAGGAGGTAATGTAGACTACCATAGGGGTTTAAATATATAGTCATGATTATATAATATAATTTTTGAGTATGAAGATCAAGGTCATATGACCTAACTAGTATTGAAGAGAACTAGATGAGCGAAGAGGCCTAAAAAGCAGTCTGGAAGGGATAAGAATGTGAAGAGATGAAGAGGTGGTCATCATCTATTAGTTGAGAAACATAGTGTTCTAAAGGTGATCAAAGCTTTCAGGTGGTTGAGTTGGTTCTGAGTCATCTAGGGTTTGGTGCCTCCTTGAAATTAGGTGCTTGTTAAAGCCTAGTTGGGTTGGTGCTTAACTAGTTAGGATTAGTGCTACATGTGACGTTGGTGCTTCACTAAATCTTGGTTTTTGTCTTATATGAATGTATTCCATTTGAAAATATTATTGGTTTTATTCCCCTTGAGGGTTTCCCACTTATATGATGTGTTATCTTGTTTCATGCTCTTGTATGGTTACTTATGCTTGCTAGATCTATGTACTTGTATGAATCACTCATGAGTGTTAAGTTGAATTGAAAGAACATTTTGAAGATCAATTAAGCCCCATCTCAACCATTGTGCTTACAATAGATCTAGGGACCCCCTTTAAGAATATCTATCTTTGCCTATTCAGAGGGGTAGATGACTGAGAAAAATCCTTTAGGTAGTTAAATAATGGAGCAATCTTATCCCTAGTTAACCTTTACCCAACCTCATCCTGTAAACTTCCCAATAAATCCTCTACTCTTTAGAACTTGGATCTTCTCTTGAAAGTCTAAGTTGGTGAAGGATACATATTGCATGTCAAACCTGTCATCATTACCAAGAGTCAGATGTGGTGGGTCTTGGACTATAGGGAACTCCCTGAAAGTGTGCTTCCCTTTGGAATGCTTAGGCAAAGGGCCCATTATAGTGTCATTTCTTGGAGAGACCCAATCCTCAACATGAAACCTAAAGGTTTCTTTTCAACATACTAGCTAGTCCTCACCCAAAAATTCTCTATAAGCATCCTAGATCTCTTACCAGATCTCCATTTTATTGAGTCTCAATCTGTTTGTCTTGTATTTTCCTTTCCCCTAAGGTAGATGCCTCTCCTGCTATTGCTACTACTACCATTATTCCTAAACCTTCACCATTTTTTAAAAAAAATTGCATAACAATATTTTTTTAATTGGATCCAGAACTAGATGTGTAGAGAAGCCCTAGTCATAGACTGTAAACTTGCCTCATCGCATTTAACACAACTTTCAAACCACATACTAAACTCCATCATATTGAACATAGAATCACTTACTCTACTGTATCAAGAACCCTCATGATTGACCACTGGAACCTAGTGTGGGAATGACATTATAAAGGTGGTTAGCTTAGGGAATTGACTCCAAGACCTCCCACTTATATCACTAAGCTCACACACCACTAGGTTATCTCATAGGTATAAAAAATGTTGGGTAATAGGCTTTATTTAATCACAACCAAAACTAACTATGAATATTAACCCTAACTATGGACTATGGCTTGCTTCATCATATTGAACACATGTTTCAAGCCACCTAATAAGCCCCATTGCATTGAACCCCAAGTGATTAGTCTACTGCATCGAGTACCCTTATGGCTAACCCGTTAGAGCCTAGTGTGAGGATGATGTTATAGAGGCATTTAACTTGGAAAATATAATCAAATGTTATAGAGTGTTTCCAATTCATTAATAAAAAGAAACAATTTTTCTTGGATTTTGAGATTCTTTACATTCTATTCAAAACACTTATTTCTCTAACTAAAAGCTAATCAAATATAAATGTGAATATTAAAGTTAATAAATATCATAATAACTATAAAATATATATAAATGAATTATATTCATACTCTCTCGTATCTAACATTCTATGTAGTTAGATATAAATGGCTAAATGATTGTGAAGAAACATGCACAATTTTTTCCTCTTTATTTATATTTTATTGAAAAATATCATGTTCACCTATTCACACCATACAATAAATAAAACATAAAATTTATTTTATCAGTTGAATTAATATAAGGATATACGTATTTCATATAATATTATTATTTTTAGGATAAGATGCACTACTATTTTGACAATGCTTATTATATAATTCTTGTTTGTCAATATATTACAAGTATTTTCTATTACATAAAATATATTAAATATAATATTATTATATTGAGGATAAGTAACAACCACTATTTCAATAAAGCATAATGAAACAAAGATAATCTTAAATAGTTTTATTCAATTTAAATATTCTAAGTAATGTAAGAGTATACTTTGAGTTCAGTATAGCTAGCGATTGCTAATTCAATAAAATAATGAGTCCACTTGATCTTTTACACATTTTTTAAAAAATAATAAGCAGGCCCTAGTTTATATAAATTACCATGAATTTATAAAATTTGTCATTTTTTAGTGTATAAAATAAAATAAATTAACATTAAAAAATGATAATAGACAATTCATTATTTAATATTTTAAAAACTTTGGTATTGATTTATTGTACTTTTTACTCAGTGTAAATAAATTAATGACTGTTAGTTCATTTAAATTAACAAGATTGTATTGTTTATAGAACAAATTGTGACATCTAGTTCATTAAATATTTACTTTAGTTTTGTTATCTTTTACTTTATTCTTTGTGTGAACAAAGTAGCGGTCACTAGTTCATTTAAAATAACATAATTATATTGTTTACGAAAAAAATTGTAGCTTCTAGTTCATTGAAGCTTTATGATACTTGTATTCTTATTATTTCATTCAGTACTTTTTATAAAATAAATCACAACCACTAGTTCATTAAAGATTTACATCTATATCTTTATTTTTTACTTTGTTCTTAGTGTAAACAAACTAGTGATTGTTTGTTCATTTAAGATAACATAATTGTATACCCTTGCCTCCTTAGGTCTCACCCTAATGTGGCATTTCCTTGAGATGTTTTCCATAATAAAAACATAATTATATTGTTTACAAAATAAATCATGGGTGCAAGTTCATTAAAAATTTATAATATTTTTATTCTTACTATAAATTGTAAATAATATAAATTTTAAATTTTAAAATTGAGACATAAAAATACATATATGTTCTTTGCAAAACATTCAAAAAAATTATTGAGCATGAAAATATTATTATCAATTGCTTTGTATATTTTTAGTCTGAATATAGTTTAATTAGTGAACACTAGTTCAATTACAATATAAAAATATTTTTTTATGTAAAAAAAATGTCATTTATTTAGCACTCTCAAAAATTCTCTACAAATATTATGGTTGTAGTTGGTTAGATACCCCTTCATGAAATTTTATTTTTTAAAGGATATACTAATTGGTTCAATTAGGATGGGAACTAGTTTGTTGAGATATATTCTCCAAATAATTGCCATAATGATTTGTAGTTGTTTCATATTAAAGATTAATTGTATAAGTTGAGAGGATAGATAACGACACTCAATCTTGCACTATTCTCAAGATACGAATTTAAATTTATAAATATAAAAAAGTGTTATTTATCATTTTGAAAAATATAAAAGCGGTCATGCCATTGCTACGTTTGGATGATTAATCTATATAGAGGTGATAATAATATAGGGGTGAACAATAGTGAAAGCATTCAAAATGGCATCATTACTATTTTCCAGTCTCTCTACCAACAAACATTAACATCCTCCATTTCCAATTATATGAATATGAATATCATGATTGAAAATCATTTTTCAAGGAAAATTGTTCACAATGTATAAGCGACTATTCTTAAAAAGTCTAGAATTAGAACTATCTAATTCTAAATTTTGACAACTTAAAATATATTCAAATGAGAAGAAAATGATGAAACAAGTTGAGAATGCATTTTAAAATGTGGCAAATTCTACATTACAACAATCTGAGCTTTTTTTGTTTGACAAAAAATGTTTCAACATTGAAATTGAGTGTTGCCATCAAATCCTCAAAAAAATATTAGTACCGACTATTGGATAGTGCTAATGTTAATAGATTGGTTAGTTCTATGTTAATGTATAGCGTGACCACATAGTGAGATGATATATTTCTTCCTTATAGATTATCACAAGTAATTTTAATATATGAATTGGTATCTTAGTTTGAATTATTTAATTCAAATATTTAGTTTTGTGTTTTTATGGTAACCAACCATCGAACCAACAAAAATATCTATAAGAATCCAAATTTTGATGGTGCATATGAGATAATTAAGAAAAGATTTTCTCACATTATTTCATCTAAAGCAATTTTCAAGCCAATAATCAACATCTACATACATAAAAATGCATCAAATAAAATATGGGTTGCAAAAAAATTCATCAACCAATTATATAAGGTTAGGACTATATAGATGGATCAAAACATGCTTACATGACAAGGAAGTGGTGATAGAAAGACAAATGAAAGGAATGTATTTACCATTTATATTTAAATTTGTTTATAGTTATTACTCAAAATTCTAAATCTTTCTTTATAATCTAGTAATATGAATTTTTATTAGGTTGCAATCTGAATCTCAAATTTTGAATATTTTTGAGAAAATCAAAGTTGAGAGCTTACCAGTAAAGCCAAAATCATTTTACTTTTAGAAAACATATGGAAAAATGTGATATTGTATTTAAATTGTACAAAATGGGTGTACTATAATGTTGTATTAAAAGAGATTTTGATCCTAAGTTCCCTGAAAATTCATTGGAACATTATATAATGTATTTTTTTTAGGGGGACAATTGGAATGACTACTAATGAGTTGTCACAATTGATAGATAAAATATTTAAAATGAGGTTTGTATTTTCACTATTGTCACTATATGATATATGGTAGATACATTGGAAACCTATTAGAAAATAATTAAGTAACATTGGGTTACAATGACAAAAGTGCTTGAATATTTGTGGGAAAGAGATACTGATCATTTTTAAGTAATGGATTGCAATTAATCCAATGTGATTACAAAGTGCTAAATTCATGAGATACAATTTGATAAACTATCTAATGTTGTAAGAGATTAAAAAATCCAAGAGAAATAGAGTAAGTATTGGTGAGAATACTAATGGAAGCATAAAATGGAAGATCATAGAGTTGGAGACTATGTTGAAAAGGGAAGCGGAATTGTTGGATATGCATATCATGGATTCAACAAAAACTTTGCTTGGAAATGATGAGGATATAATTGAATTCACTTGTATGTGCTTATTTAATTTTTAATTAAAAGGAAAATAAACTTGCCTCATAAATCATGTGATACCACTAAATGTTAAGGACTGCTTTTGTGATTTATGTAATATGGTATCCCAAATAAAATAACAAGATATAGTTGATCTGCTAACTTGTGTTGGTGAAAAAATAATGAATTATGTATGTTTTTCTTGTTCCTTTGCTCATCACACACATTGTTTATAAGGATGTAAAATTATACATGAAAGAGGAAAAAATTAAATGATAGCATTACTATAAGATGCTATAAAATATACAATAAAAGTAAGGACTTTGACAATCTGTTAATTTTGTACACTATATTTGGTGTGCACAATGATGATGAAATAGTGGAGGAACAATTCCTAATGCATTGGTATCATGATTATTCATTGAATCTTTTGAAACCAATGGATATTAGTCTCGTGGAAAGTAGACATCCATTTAAAAATAGAATATCTTTAGATTTTGGGAGCATTTTATTTACAATTGTAATACAAATTCAACTCGTGTTTTTATTAAATGTGGTGGAAGCAGAGCCATTCAAATAATAGTGAAAACATATAGGAGTTTGGATGAATTGTTTGAAATAATTAACAAGATTTTTTATTAACATATTACCGCAAAAAAATTATTCAAAATTAATCTCTATTAGTTAAACTAATGGTCACTAATTCTCTAAAAAAATAGTTGTTGAATAATTAAAGATTTATAACTCAATTTTGTAGAAACTTTTCTATTTAAATCACCTAATTAAAGTGAAATTCAAGAGTATGGAATGACTATAAACCAAATTCATATAATTAAAGAGGAGAGTGATATTCCTTAGGTAGATGTGGGTGCCTCATTCACTAGGCAGGGACATATACATGTATTAAAATAGTGTTCTCTAACTCTATTTACTTCATTCTAATATTTATGATTTATGGTGTATAATTTAAATATGTCATTGGGTTTATGTTAAATCAATTATATATGTTGAAATTAGATCTAAAACTTTGGTACAAATATTTATGAGGTTTGAGATAAATTTAGTTAGATCTAACGTAGTATAGAGATTAGTATCAAGAGTTATCACTTAGCGTAACATTCATTAAAGTTTGAAGTAGGTACATTCATCCACATGAATAGTACATATTACAAAAATATTTGATACTCTAATTCTCTTTATTCATATATAAAAACATAAAACATCAATTATATTTTAAATACATATTTAATCAATACCTCCACACTCTCTATCACTATAATTATTATCTCATATATTCACTTAAATTTTATTCTATCCACCTATATCTTTATTGATTATAATACAAAAATATAAGTACCAAATAGGTACTTTTACAATCCAATGGTCATGTCTTGTATAACAATCCTCTTCTTTATAAATAGGTTCTTTTGTTACAATAAAATTCCAAACCTTATTGCATTACCCAAGATGGTAGAATTCATGGTCTCATTGTCCTAGAGATGTATTGTGTTATTACATTAAGTATGGAGTCTTTGCGATGATTATTAGTAAATCTATCTTCTACTAAATAATCCTACCAACATTTTACTAGATTTATAAAAATTTAATGTCCTTGAGACAAATTTGAATAATCATGATAGGTTCACTCACAATCAACTCATTATCACCTTGTGCACGAACTGATAAAAAATTATTGTGGAAGGGAAACATGATAAGAAAAACTAAAAACTTAGATGTCTAGCTTAGGATATAAGGTACGATTGCTCTACTAACTTGACTAGATTTATATGACAATGCTACCCATTTATCTCAAAATTTTAAGATTTTTTTTGGTTGTTCATCCCTCCTTGGGTAGATACTTTTCATATTTTTCTACCATGGTTTTGGAGAGTGTCTCTCAATTCAATATTATGGCCTTGGCATCTAGAATCTTTTCCTCTATTGTGGTATTCTACTTAGATGCACTTAAAATATATTTTGGTATTGGTGTAGATTTTAAAGTTTTTTAATAGGATTCATGTTCTGCTATCTTAGTTTCAATTTTGTCCATCTGATTTCTCAAAGTGATCCATAGTCCCTCTCTTCAAAAATAAATATCCATTGTGTTTTTTTATCCTTATATTCATCCCATAGAGTGATCCATTTATTATGATCTTCTTCTGAAGGGATTCTATTAGTATCATAACTAATGGAGGTTATATTGAGCTGCCTCTCTAGTCCTTACAATTATCTCCTTTTATTATAGGTCTATAGGGACTGACTAATATAATATCCAAAATACGTTGTTACTTCCCTCATGGTTTTCTACAGTTTTTCAATCCACATCTTATATACTTCCTTGTTTTTATGATTTTCTCCCAAGGGTTGTCATAAAATTTATGCCTCATATTCTTTTATTGCTTCCAATTTTATAATGCTTTGGTTAATTGTGGGTTCAACATGACTAATGAAGTTCTCCACTTTTTCTTCTAGATGTGACTCAATTAACAACGTTGATTATGGATCATATTATGGTCTAACATTAGTTAAGGTAGATATATTATTTTATATTACTTCTAAATTCACACACCTAGCCATCCAATCCACTCTTGCACTCTAAATCAATGTTTTCCTAGTGGTTTCTTTGTCTATTGGTGTCAATTTTTATAGTCACAACACAATCTATCCTCCTGATGTAGGCTTTAAAAAGATTAATTATGGAGGGGGATAGTCTATTTGTCTCTGGGTTATGGAGGGGGCTCAACTTTGATTCTATTGAGTTCTACTGAGGGGGTCCCTAGGTATTGTGAAAGTATAAGGAATAAATCCTACCTCCTTCAGAGCACCCTATACCTATCCATCAACTCCCTTCCATCTATCTTCTAAACTAGGTTGAATTTCTACTTCTTTTTATTTTATTTCTTTTTCCTCCTTGTCCTTATTTTATTTTTCTATATTTTCTTGATTATCCTTTCTTTCTTTTTCTTATTTTTCTTTCTTTTGTTTTACTTCTTCTTCTCTTCTCCTCTCTATGCTTTAGTTATTTTTATCTCCTCTACTTTTTTTTTTTTTACTATCTCCCTCTCCACTTCCTCTACTATTTTTTTCCAAAATTTACTTTTCTAATGTTTCTTTCTTTGCTTCCTCTTTTTACACTTTTTATTTTCCTAAAATTTGTTGTGATTGTTTTGTATCTAGTTCTACTATTCCCTGAATTCTCTTCTTTTCATCCTCTATTTTTTTTTAGTTATTCCTTTATTGCATTAAAGATTATTCCATCTCTTTTAGTGCTTGTAGTTGTCTTTATTTTTCTAATGTCTTTGCCACCAATTTAGTGTTTTTATTTTGTTCTCAATTCTACATGCTAAAGTTGGCATAGTATTTCTTTATCCTCTAAAGACATTTCTATTCACTCTATTACTTCTTCCAATGTAACTTATTGTCATTTATTCATTACTAATTTTTCCACTTTTCTCTTTTCCCAAGTGATAAACATCCTTATATTTTTATATTTTTGGGTCAATTCCTATGTTATATTTTTTTAACTACATTGATCTCATGATCTTGGACCTATTTTGGAAGGTGTTATCATTTCTTGTGTTTGTGGTGTATCCTAAAGTTCAACCACAAGTGGAACTTCTATAGTTGTGATTGTGGTTATTATAAGGGTTTTTTTATCATGTGTCTTATTCAATCACCTCACTCATGAGTTGTGACACTTAGGATCTATTGGTAATCTTCTAACCATTATTATTATAGTTTCAACTTGTTCGTTGGTTACTTTATAAGGCAAGGGAGGGAGAGGGAGGAATTTATTCACAAATGATTCTATGTAAGTATTATCAACATCTATAATAAACCTTTTTTCATTGAAATGTTTTTGTATTATTTTTGTAGAGATTCTTAATCTCCTAGTTATCATTCCTTTAATCATTCTCTGCTACTATAAAACGTATAAGATGTTCCCTCCCTCTATTAGTCTACATTTAAAAAGTACTTAATTTTTCCCCCTACCACTCTAAGTGGGTCCTAATGTAATAGACCTTGGTGGATTGATATATTATTTTTAAAGTATATAAATAATACTAGTAGGAGAGATCCATAGAAAAAATCATGAGTACATATCTTGATCTTTGTGAGATTATCCATATATTGTTAGAAGAGTGTGGTAAAAAGGTCATACTACATGTTGATCATGACCATGTTACATGTAATTTGCATATTTATAGATATTGTAGGATCCTCTTTATTTGTGTAGTATAATTTTCGTGTGATGGCCTTTGTCGTGGAACAAACCCTAAGGTTTTTGATGCCCTAGATGGAGAGAGCCCTCTGGTTGAAATGTGTTATAGTGAGCATTGCTACTAACTTAGTGCTCATCGATTTCTTGTTGTTGTACTTGTGGGTGTTGTTCCCTTGATTAAGAAAAATTGTCACTATATAGATGACCACTAGAATGATGTGGTAAGGTATATCCAAGTCAAGATATATTCATGTGTTATAATCAATAACACCTTGATTTCTCTTTCTACAATTCCTATAAATGGGAATTGACCTCACACATCTAGCCTCATCCTCTCAATTATCTTGAATTCTATCAAGTATTCCATCTCCTAAGTTTGGGGATTTGGTTTCAACATGGTTAAATATTTTAATTCATTATGAAGTGATAAATTTCTCCTAGTTTTAAATGAATATACTTCTAAGTCTTCAGGTAGTGGGATATCGTAGTAGGAACACTCGATAAACTTCTTGAGGGTTAGGTAGGTCAAACTCCATTGAATGTTTATTTTATTTTGGCCTCTTAATTTTATCAACTCCAATAACTACAAGGATATCCATTTTTTCTTGTGTTTCTAGGTCTAGGGTTCGAATGCAATATGTTTATTTGGTGGGAATTTTGAGCAAAGTTTAATTACTGTGGAGGGTTTTGTGATTATACATTAAGGATAACTTCTTATTTATAGATTTCATTATTTGTCCATTAGATCTACTAGGTAAATAACTATTTTTAGCCATATTTAATGTTTTTACTATTTTTCACCTAACTTATTTCCTTTTTTGATTTGGTTCTTTCTAGTTACTTTTAAAATTTTCACATATTTATTTCATTGGTCCCTATCCTGACATCATTCCATCCCCTTAATTATATTTTTAAAATACTTTTAATTTTCCCTCTAGTTACCATTTGTTCACTTAGTTTTTAATTTCCTTCCAAACTAATCCATTAATTTACTTCATGCATAAAATAAATGTATCTTCACATTTATTCAAGACAGTTTTGTTTACCGGTTTTCACTTCCTCTCTTCACTAAGTCACATTTTATCAATTTTTAATTCCCACTAGTATGTTATTTATTATTTATTTTTCATTTCTTATATATTTTTATTTGGGCTAATTTTTATTCTAACCTTTCCAATTTTTCTCCCAAAATTATTTTTTCTTAATTTTTATATTTTTTCAATTTTTTTTTTGTGTTTTCAAAACTGTTTTTTATTCTTATATTTTTTGTAACCCCTCTGTGTGTGTGTGTGTGTGTGTGTGTGTGTGTGTGTGTGTGTGGGTGTGTGTGTGGGTATGTGTCTGTGTCTGTGTGTGTCTTATTTTTATTCACATTTCAACACATTACCCTATGGTGTAGGCTTTTAGCCATGCACTATTCACATAGCTCTTTCTCAAACTCCTTGCTAGTGTTCATAATTAAATTGATTTAGAATCTAAAATTTATTCAATTATATACAGTCTTATCTATCTTATTTTTAGTTTCCCTATATTTTTGTACTTATTATTGTATAACAACACTTTGTTGTTTATCTGAATTTTTTTTTCTTAGTATGTTGGTCATGCCAAGCTTATTGTTTCTTTTCTCTTATGTCTAATTGTAGGTTGATATTTAAAAAAATCATCTGAATTCTATATTTCCGATAATATTTATTTCATATATTCTTGTTCATTCATCTTGGATGTAACCACCAATCTTAAGTTTGGTAAAATATATTCCATATGCATGACGACTTCCAATATGTATGCCATTTTAAAGGGACTATTCTTGGTAGGAATTTCTTAAGTTGTGTGGTAAGCCCAAAGTACCATAGGTATTTTGGTATCCTAGTCTCCTTTTTTTTGTATTAAATACTTTAGTTCAAACCTTTTCCAATACTTGTTAAATTCTTCAACTATTCCATTTTCTTATGGATGGTGTAAAGTACTATGAATGTGTTATATTAGAAAGTGCTTCACTAACTCCACAATTATATGATTTAAATTTTTTTTGCCTTGATCATTTTTAATACTAAGTGGGAATTCAAACCTAGTAATAATATCTTCATAAAAAATTTGCGACAATTTTTACTATGCAGTATATACTTGGTACTTCTTCTACCCATTTTGTTAGGTACTCTGGCTTTGTTATTATCAATAAAATGTTACTTATTTGTGTTTCTAGATTGATTGGCCCAATGAAACCAATAACCCATTTATAAAATTAGGATAGTGATAATAATTCCAAAGCAACATTTTGTCTCATGAGTTGGGTTTTCTTACCCATTTAGAAAATGTCAAAATTTCATGCATATTGATGTATATCATTAAACATAGTTGGTCACCATAGTATTGCTAATAATATTATATTTTTAATACTTCTCTAGAGTTTTTCCCCATAAATTTCCATCATACACTTCCCACATATTGTCTTCTTTTTAATGCAATAAGACTACTCTTCACAAAACCTCATCTCTTCCTTTTTTATATAGTTCTTCCTTTATAAGTATGAATGGAAAAGTTTGTATTAATAACCATTTGCAATCGGTTCTCCCATATCCTCCCAAAAATTATTTGTTTCTAATAATTTTAGTGTATTATCCATATCCTTTTGAATTGTCTTAATAAAAAATAGGTGAGATCCAGGTAATTCATTATCAATTGAGCCAAAATCTTCTCTAATAGTAATCCTTGATAACTAATTTGGTCTATTTCTTGTAAGTTCTAGTTTTTCCATAATTTTAAAGTTAATATCTTGAAAGAACATTAACCAGTGACATATTTTCCCCTGTATCATTGGTCTATTTATCAAATATTTTAGTGGTTCATGGTTTGTGAACAATATAAATGGTGTAGCTAATAGATAATGTTTATATTTATGCACCACATACACCATTGCTAATAGTTGAATAAATTATTTTTACCTTTTCCAAATTCTAAATTGTAAATGAGATAGAGTGGTCAATCAAAAAAATTGGTTGTACCAGTACTACTCCCATTGTTATTCTTGAGGCATCGAATGGACATGAAATGGTATTATCTAGTATGGAAAAAAAAGTATAGGTGCATTGGATATTTTATTTTTCAATGTATTGAATGATTCTTGACATTTGGAATCCATTCATTTGATTAGTTATTAGTTTTCTTGATTAATTATTTTATCAGGGTATTGATTGATGCATAGTTATGGATGAATTTGCAGTGATAGTCTATGTATCCCAATATTGGTTTAACCTCTTTATATGACTTATGAGGTGGCATGTTTACTATTATTACTATTTTTAGTGAATCCACCATGAGTCCTTCCTTACATATGATATGTCCTAGCAATGATTGAAATTGATTTGCAAAGACACATTTCTTTATATTCAAGGAATGTTTAATTTCTTGCATCATGCAAACATTAATCATAATGCTTGGATGTGATCCTTTAATAATCCATATATTTTATAACTATCCAAAATACTTCCAAAAATTAGTGGATAAATTCTCTAAATGCATCTACCATAATATGATTAAATAGTGTAGGTATATTTCCAACCCAAATGACATTACCATGTACATAAATGACCTCCATTCTATTACAAACATGGTTTTAATGTGGTATTTTGGGTCTATCTTCACCTTATGATATCCAGTGAATCCGTCTCTGAAATAATATAACTCTCTTCTTGCCACATTATCTAAAATTTATTTTGTATAAGGAGTCAAGAATGGATCATGTACACACACTTTATTAAGTTTTATATAATCAATAAAAATTCTAATTTCTCATTTTTTTGAATAACCATCAAGTTCATCCATTTTGACTTCTTGACAAGTGTGATAATACCACCAACTAGCATCTTATCTAGTTCAATCTTCACTTTTACTTTAGCATTTGGATTGAAGCAATAAGTTATCTTCCTTAATGGTTTAAAATATTCATTTACTTGTATTTTTATTAATCTCACTTCTTTTTTAATCCCTTTTAGTTCTATGAAGGTCCTAGGAAATAGGACTTTAAATTCTCATACTAATTCAAATAGCTTCTCTACCTCTGCTTCAGTCCAATAATCTCTTTATTTATCCTTCTTTGTGTTTATCTCTTAGGCTATATTTTCCTCTCTAATTTTAAGGGGTTGATAGAAGTATTGTGTTTTGTCTTTCATAGTTTCAATTAACTCTTGTTATCCTTCTTTAATTTATATTTTCAAAATTTCTGGTTTTTCCTCTTTGTCTTTACATGCTTTCTTAGTTAATTTCCTACAATATACTATTTCTTCACTTTCTATTTGTTTAAGTATGTGGTTTATCATTTATTTGTTCAAAAAAATTATGTACTTGTTTTTTTATAAATCCAATTGGTTCCCACTAGTCTGTATGCCCCATTGTTTCAATTTATTTTCTAGTTTTGCTAAATTAAATTTTTACAATGTTATCTGGCATGAACAAGAATGTTATATTTTCTGCAGTGCACTACATATCTTTGTGTTTGGATCTTAAAAATTGAATATTATGAAAAAAATTATTTTAGTTTCATTCTAGTGTTTCTTGACGTATATACAAATTCTTAGGTATGTGTCTAAGGTCCAATAGAAAAACTGTGTCCAAAGTCTTTTGTTTGTTTCACCTTCCGTAATCCAATGGTTTTCAAAATTTGAGATATGTAACTTTGGAATATTTGATCCAATATATGTTGTGAAATATTATTAATCCTTGATAAATATTATTTTTAATAGAATGATGAAGGATTTCTAGTTCAGATTAGTAGCTTAATGAGTATTCCACCACCTTGTAATAATGATAATGAGAGTATCATCAATAGCCTTCAATCTTATGTCTTTCATGAGAAATACACTTGCCATTTGTTATAAAAATTATTCAACATTTTTTATTCCACTAATTTTTGGTAATTTATCATGATAAGCCCCTCTCTTAATGTGGTATACTTTTATCACCTAGGGGATTGCATCAATTTTTGTGGTGACCTTTTGTATATTCTTGAGTAATTTTTTCATGTGATAAATTTTGCTTGCTCTTATCTCTAGTTCTCTATAGAGTCAGGCTTTAATATATTTGTCTGATTGTCTCTTTATTTCTTCACTTTATAAGACTAATTCATCGTCAACATATGGTTTATATTCCTAATTTAGGTTAGATGTTTTCTTAATTGTATATACTCCTGATAGTTCGTCAAAATTAGTCTCTCTATAGTCAAAACATAACTCTTCCACCATGCAACTGCCATGCTAGTTTCCAATGGGAAATGAACTACTAATCCATTCCCTTAAAAATGCATCTCCTCATCTTTGGAGTTTGAAATAATGTTACAGTAAAAAAACCATTTTAAGTTCAATATTGCAAGGTATCATGTGTTGTACATATCAATAAATTCAAAATCTACCTTTCTCTTTATTCCCATGAAATTGAATTGCACATTATG
This sequence comes from Torreya grandis, assembly GCA_037957365.1. NCBI lineage: Eukaryota > Viridiplantae > Streptophyta > Pinopsida > Cupressales > Taxaceae > Torreya > Torreya grandis. The sequence goes on along the minus strand of JARHVA010000123.1, from coordinate 2,532,070 downwards.
GAAAACTCCTATTATTGACCTTAGGTTCCCATCTGCCTTGGAAATATTGTAGTTTACCAAACGTAATTATAGTTTCCCTAATAGTTCCCAAGTACTCAATGGAAGGATGATTGTATCTTCCCCAAGGTCTAGTAATGTTTTATTAATTTCTTGCCATCTCATTTTTAAATCCAATAGAATGGATGTCTTTTTTTATTTGCAGTTAGACCTAAGTACATTTATCTTATTTATTCATTTCTTCTCTCATTAGTTGATGTATGTGCTCTTGCTTATTCTAATACTTGTATATTTGTGTTAATTTACTCAACAAGTTTTGTTTCTTTACTAACTTTAGTAATTGTTATAGGTTCTTAATCTCATTCTCATCAAAATATATTAATTTTGTATTTTCCTTATCATGTTTTTATTGTATAATAGTCTTACTTTTCTCCACTCCCTTGTCATGTTCGTATAAATTTGTGTAGTGTTCATCACTTTCTTCCTCGAATTTTATTACCGTTTCTTTCCCCTTTCTAGTGGTAATGCCTTTCCAATTAGTCATTGCCACCCTTTATTTTGGGTTGTTGATTCTTATCCCCAATTATTTTCTCTTATAATGATATATATTCTCTCTAAATGCTACATGAAATTATTTAATTTTATTTGATTAAGGTACCCTTATATAGGAACATTATGCTTCTTCAATAATCTTACCATCCTCATTACCATGTCTCACATCATTACACTGCCCTTTGGTTTTAGATGTTTTTGAAACTTTCTCAACATGCTTAACACCTTTTTGAAATGGTGAATTTTCTAGCTCTTCAGTCTCTGTACCTAAATTTTTATAATATTCTATGACTTTGAGATATGAGAATGAGTTTTTATTTTAAATTTAACTTGCATTCAACATGTGGTTATTTAATGCAATTTATTTATGTGTCCTATCTTTCTACCTTTGTGACATATGGGTGGGGATCATTCCTTGTTATTATCATTGATTGTATACTCATCCTCATTGATATCTACATATACCACTATGGTATTCTCCCCTATTACCATTCTAACCAACCCCTCTATAACCACTTTGGTTGTTATTGTAGTATTAGTTTTGTTTATTTTGTAGTGCTAAGTTTTGCATTGTTAGAGGGTTCTAGTATTGTGTTTCAAGTTGTGGTATAGTAGGGAAAACCATTCTCTATGGTGGTGATGTCATCTATTTAATTTTAGTAGTTCATCTTTGATTCATATATTTTATGTATGTCATTGCAGTGTGTCATAGGCACACATGGTCATAATGATTAAAATTCCACATGTCATGTAATAAAGAAGTTGATTCATCATGGATGCTGCTTCAATCATTGGACATTAATTTTGAGGGTTTTTATCATATAGTTGGCATATTCCAAAGTATATTCTATCTATATATGGGTTGTTGGATTGGTGGTGACATGTCTGCCACTGATTGTAACATTATAATTATCATTACTCTCTTTATTGTTTCTTGATGAGGATGTTCTATCCTTGAGTTTCTTTCTATGAAATAGATAGTGAACCATATTTATGGTCATTCATAATTTATCCTTAATTGTGATAGAATAAAATCATCTTCTTCATCTAGATCTCATGTTTCAACCTAAGTTATGCTAGTTCTTATGACAATCTTTTAATACTTTGTTAAAGGAGGAGTATATTCCCCTTCTCCAAGATTGAACTTCCAATATTGATGTCATATCCAATGCTTCTATGAACATATTAAAAATATTTATATCCATATTAGCTCTTAGATAAGGTACTGTGCTAAAAACAAACTATTTTATTAGTTGTTTTTCATTAAGGGGTTCTTCTTATTTCTATACTATTTCTTTAAATCATTGATCATATTCTTTCATGATCTCCTTATATTTTTGTATTGATTCTCACATCTTGTTAACACTCTCTATAGGGATATCTGGGAAGTAAAATTCTCCTTTAAAATATTTCTCAAATTGTGAGACATGTGAATATTTATGTCATATATTTGTTTTCAGATACCATTTAAGTGGATCATCTCGCAAAGTTCCCATAAAATTAAAAAAACATTATTTTTTCATTAGTAATATTATGACTTCTCTAGTAATAATATAACACAAATAAATGTTCTACATATTTAGTGTCTTTTCCAAACAAGGTCAACTTCATCTTATTTTGAGTCATTATCAAAGCAGTTGTTTTTGTACCTGAACTACTATTATGAAAATCACTTGAACTACTTGTTCTATAATTATTACTTGAAATTCTTTTCCAAGTGTATTTTTATTGTCTCATTGGGGGTCTACTCCTAACCTTTTCTCTTTTCACTTTCTCTTGAAAATAATGTTTCCATAATATCTCTGCCTGATTCACTAAAAACTCTCTTTTATTTTCAAAATTTTCACTAAATTGATTGTATCTACTTTCTATCGCATATCCTACATGTATCTCTCATGATTTCATGAAAGGGTATTTATTTGGATGTGAAATAACACTATGTATGGTGTTTGGTCCAAAGGGTTCATTTACTCATGAGGTCTCTTCTAGTTTAGAATTTGAAGTGGGGTTTTTCTTCCTAGCTCCTCTTCCCTATTTGTTAATCTCTATGTTTTCTTATTATATTTTTTTGGGTTAATTAATCTTTTTCTTTCCAAATTAACTTCATTAACTTTCCTTATTATTTCTTCTACATTAGTTTTGTTACTATCTCCTATTTTTTCATCATGTCTTATCTCCACTTTAGTCTCTTCAATGGTTTATTCATTTATTATATTTCCATGTAGCTCCACATTTTTATCAATTTTCATTATTTCATCATCCTCTACTATCGAGACATGTTCTCCCATCCATTATATATTTTATTGTGTTTCCCTATCCTTATCTTCTTCTATTGGTGTGCCACTTTTATCTCCTAGTCTACTTTATTCGTATGCTTCCTAACTATCTTTTATTCCTTGTCCACTTAGGGAAAAACTCCTTCTCACTAAAAGGTCTTTTTATCCTAAGGATTTTAAGATTTTTTAGGTCCCCATGAGTGTAATTAAATATGAAATTCCATTTTGCATATCCTCCATTAATTTTTATGGTGTAAATTATAATATTTATTCTATCATCTTCCTCTTCCTTGATTCTTGTATATCTTCCAATGGTACTAATGATAATTAATTTCCATCTTTGTTCATTTATCCAAGCAAAGCACTTTGGTACAAGACCTTTTATACTTTATTAACTATTTTCAAACTATCACTTTTAATGGTTTCTCTGGGAGATCTGAGCCTCTCATTATGCATAGCATTGTTGAGTCTCAGTTATTAAGGACTTTATTAGGGAGAATAGAAAAGGAAAATATATTAGGGACTTGGTCCCCCTTATGCCTAGGAATGGTGTCTGGGTTGATTCTTAAATCTCCTCTTTTCTCTATTTTGGTTACTGGTTCCTTATTCAGTCAAAATTAGGAGGGGATCCATGGGGGACCCTCATGACTCTATTACTAGCACTAATTTTTTGTTAGATCTATAGGGTTTTATACTTTATAAGAATGATTGGTCTGGTTACAAGCTTGGATATAATGTATTTTATTTTAATCAGAATTGTAGGGTGTGACCCCTTTCAAGACCCTACTGGTGTGTAAAAAAATGGAGACCTAGACCTCCTTATGTGTCTAAGTTGGTTCCTGATCTAGCCAAAATTGATCTATTAGTCCCCTTAGGACATGGAGGTTTATCTATTAGACCTAATCCTTTTGCTTCATTAGTCTAAGATGGATTTTGGTCCATCTAAAACTAGCTGGTTCTCACACCATTTAATAATAGTTGTGGCCTTTTTCACTAGATTTCTTATCTCAGTTGGGTCTGCTTTAATGCTTCGGAGACTTGGGCCTCTTTTTGTGCTTAGGATGATTTTATATCTAGTCAAATTCTATAATGTAGGGTCCCTTAGGGGATTTTGATGGTTCTTTTAAATACTTGGTCCTTTTACTCCTTTAGTCTAGGATGGTTCCTAGTCCATCTAAAACTAAATGGTTCACACATCAGGAAAAATTAATTATTACTCTTGGATACCTATACCTCCTATTGTGCCCAGGCTAGTTCCTGATCTAGTTAAAATTAGATGTTTTGGTTTTATTTGTGACCTAGGCCTCCACTTCTTTTGTCTAGACTAGCTCCCACACTAGTTGTTTGTGGCTTTATGGAGACCTAGACCTCATTTTGTGCCCAGTCTAGTTTTGGATCTAGTTAAATATCAGATTGGCAATTTATTTTTCATCTTTTTTGGGTTTAGGACCCTTGAGGACCTCAATGGTTTTTTTTGAGTCTCAGGCCTCTCTCTCCATTAGTCCAAGCTAGTTTTTAGTTTAGCTACAACTGGCTTTTTCCCACACTAGTTAAAAGCTATTGTTCTAAATACATGGGCCTTTTGATCGATTAGTCCAAGCTAGTTTCTAATCCCTCTAAAGCCTACTAGTTCCTGCACTATGTAAAATCAGATGTTTTTCCTTCCATAATTCATTCCTTCTTTAGTTGGGTCCTTTTTGATCTTTTCACTTTTGTTTCCTTTTCTGGTAGGGTCCTTTGTATCTTCTTGGTTAGTTATTTCTTCTTCTATCTTGTGTTTGTTAAGGGGAGATCCTAGCCTTATAATGCATCTAAGTTAGGTTGTACTCCAGTCAAAGGTGGGCTAACCTTAATTTGAACTGTATATTTTAGTTAGATTAGTCACATCTAGAATTTTAATATTGGGCTCTTCACTTGTGGAAGATATACTAATATCCTAAATGGTTATAGTTATTCATAAAATCACATCTAATCTAATTACTTCTAATCTAATTATTTCTTCTTCTATTTGTTTTCTTGTCTCCTCATTTGTCATTTTTTCTTTCCAACTGTTTAGGTTTAATTTCATACTACTCCACTTTTATCTCTCTTAACCAATCAATTTTTAATTTGGTATTTAATATTATTTCCCTCTATATCTTATATAACCTAACCTAACCATTTAAACTGGTTACTCATATGGGTCACATCCCTTTAGGATCTCCTTTCTTTCTACAAGCCATCACTTAAGTGCATAGCCCCTAAAGGAACTAATTTCCTTCCTTAACCAACCCCTTATCTACAAATAAATTTTCAATAAGGAGTGTACTCTTTTCATATTCTACCTTGTGAACCATCTAAAAATCTAATTTTATTTGTGTCAAAACTTATCCAACCTTGAAGATCCCAAGTGATCAAGAAGGAATCAAGTGTAATCTAAAATCAATAATCGATCACCTAAGACCAAGGCTTGTTAGTTTCTTCAAGGGTATCAAGTTTTTATACGGTCCAATTGATTGGTTTTCTAATGTAAAGTTGAGAGCCTTATATAACAATATTGTTGTAGATGTCACCCAAAATTATATGACCTATGGTTGGAAAAACGTTTATTTTATCTTAGGTAGTGACTTAGTAGTTTTTATTGATTCAAATAGTTTTTTTTAGTATTATATCTTACTACTCCTCAATTTATGTTACTTTAGGCTTCCATAATTCCAATGGACACTTCCTTTGGACATTAGATAACCAAAGTCCATGTGGTGCCACAAAATTTTGACATAAAATATGTAGCTTGGGTACAAATATTTATGAGTTTCAATATGACTTTAGATAGAGCCAATGTAGCACAAAGGTTATTATTAAGATTTATTACTTTAATTAGTTTAGCATTCATTAAATTTTGAATTAGGTTCATTCATTCATAGGCACATTAAAAAAAACATAGATAATTCTTACTCTAATTCTCTTTATTCATATATATAAGTATATATTAATTATTATAAAACATGTTCTTTACTCACACACACACACACACACACACACACACACACAAACTCACTCACACACACACACATTAGATCTATTTACTCATATATTAAAGCATAAAACATTCATTACATTTTATATATCTATTTACTTTCTACATTTGTACTATTTATCACTATACTCTTTATCTCATATATTCACTTATATTCTCTTCTATCCACCTATGTCTTTGTTGGTTAAAATACAGTAGTGTATGTACCAACTAGATACATTTACAATCTAATAGTGATGTCTTTTATAACATGCCTCTTCTTCATACATAGGTTCTTATATTACTTTAAAGTGTCAAACCTTAACGTATTTCCCAAGATAACAGAATCCTTTGTCCTATGGCCTATAGATGTATTTTCTACTACAGTAAGTCTGGAGTCTCCATAGTGATTTTTTATAACCCTATCTTATGTTGATGAATCTTACCAACAATATCAATTATATGTCTTGTTTATAATATTTATAATTGGCAATCACTAATTCCAATATATCATTGATTTTATCTTATTGTATACATTTCATTTTAATATAGTTTATATGTATTTAATTCTAGTTTTTATACTTAACTAATTTCAATATATAATTAACTTTGTATTTCATTCTAAAATAGATTACATGTAAATGAAATTGAATCGCACAAGAAAGAGACTAGAAAAACATACAAAGTATAAAATTTAGACTTATTTTATTACAATAATGTTCTCTAACTCTATTTATACCATTCTAATATTTATAATTAAATCTATATAATTTCAATGTCATTGGGTTTCTATTAAATCAATTACATCATTTATATGTCTTCATTCTAATATTTATAATTAGTGGCCACTAATTCTAATTTATCATTAGTTTTATTTTGTTGTATGTAATAAAATTGTGTGTGTGTGTGTGTGTGTGTGTGTGTGTGTGTGTGTGTGTGTGTGTGTGTGTGTGTGAGTGAGTGAGTGAGTGAGTGAGTGTGAGTGTGAGTGTAGGTTTTTTCCCCACTATGTGGTTTTACCTACATAATTTAATTAGCTTGCTTAGCTTAATAATATGTCATTGAGAAAAATGTATTTTAAGTGATTTTTTAAATGTGAGTTGAGTTAAATACCTTTTTGGGTGACCTAATTCCTTAAAATATATTGTACCTTCTTATGTACTTTTTGGCCAATGCTCATTGTTGTAAACCTTTGTTGTGAAGATAAGCTTCTTCCTCTTATGAGTTGTTCTTCAGATTTCACTACTCTATATAAATTCAACCTTGTGCATTCGATCATATCTAGTTTATCCTCGATTATGTCTCACTTTGACATGATATTATAGCTATATTTGTAGATGAATCCATCGACTCTATTGTGAGACTATAAAAATATACCAAGTAATACATTCTTGTTGGTTCTGGATTTTTATTGATTTTGGTTTTCTAGGGTTTATTGGGGTTTCTCATTAATCCATAAAAATATACATACATAAAGTCTATAAGTGAAAAACATATAGTTCAATTAGATTTAGAATGTGTAAAAACCCTAATAATGACTGTAAACATGATCTAGTTTCATGATAGTCCATTTTTGACCATTTTTGGAGGGTTTTAAGGCCATTTTTTATCTATAAAAAATATGTACTTTCTGATGACTTTGAGGAAAAACTAATTTTTATTTTTTATAGGTTTATCAAGAAACCAAGTTAGTCTATTTCAAATTTTGGAGAAGTTTCTTAGAATCCACTTTTTTAGAAATTTTCTAGTTAAACAAGATTTTGACTCCTCATAGGTAATTTTGATAGTTATCAAACTTTTCTCAGTTTAAAAATAAGCCTCATCAGACATTTCCACCTCAATAGATATTTAAGTGGTTGCATGCATGCTCATTAGATCCTAACTCTTATAAGATCACTTGTCATGTTCTAAGCCTTACAAAAACACCTATCAGATTCTAAGCCTTGTAAAATCACCTACTAGGTTATAGCTCTTGCAAAGAAATTGTTAGGTTTTGACCCCTACACAAGCACCTATCAAGTTATGACACCTGCTCAAACACCTATTGGGTTCTAACACCTGCTTAAAAACCTATCAAGTTTTGATGGTTTTTGGAACACTTGTTGGGTTCTAACACCTACTCAAACACATCCCAAGTTTTGACACCTACCTAGGTACACTATGGGTTCTAAATCCTACTTGTGCATGCCTCAGACTCTACCACCTACCCAAATACCCTCTAGATTCTACCATTTTTAAAAACACATTATGAGTTCTATATGCAATCAAAAATGCATCATGTTTATAAATCAATCCCAACTCAGAGAAGATAGATCATACCATACACTTTCAATTGGGGACACATTAGATAATTGAGAACATGATCAATATGGGGATTCTCTAGACCCAATTAGGGGATATCTTATCACAATACACAATGCTAGGGAGTGTTTCAAAGCCTCCAGTCAAACACAAGCATGCAATAAGCCTAAGGGATCCCTATGTTTTGATATCTCACTAAACTAATAACATGTAAAGCAACTCTAATTTAGTGTTCACCAAAGCTTGTAACACAATATGGGGGTTAATAAACAAACAAACATGTATAAAGGATCTGAATTAAGCTATGTATGATTAAGAACCTAATACATTGAAAAAGAAGACTAATATTATTTGAATCCAATACTTATGCTACTTTTATCTACTAAAGAGAGAAGCAAAGTTAAAGAATACTTACCTGAAAGATGAACCCATCAAGACTCAATCTCTCCCTTGAATAAAAGGGCTTCACAAGAGGTTGTTGTGGTTTTGTAAGGATCACTAAGAAATGTCAAAGCATCCAAGACTTCTCCATAAGACTATATTCTCTAAGTAAAAACCTTAAGCTAAGACTCCTCAAGTAGAATGGTGGAAGAGTAGATTGTAAAGAAGTGTACACGAATAATAACTCTTGATTGTTGGTAAATAATGACAAAAATGATCTTGTATATATAGGTAAATTTAACCCTAAGTCCTTTCCAAAAATTTATCTAATAGGGTCAACCCAGTCGACCCAGTATAATTAAGGACAAAAATTCATTAGGTCACAAACTAGGTTAGCCAAGAGCTGACCTAGACCATAAATGAATTTTACCTAAAATTTTACAAGGTTGACCCAATTTACGTAGTATATCCTATTGTCAAAAGGGGTTTAAGGTGAGGAAAAGAGGGATGGAAGGTGGGAAAAGACTAGAGGAGTATGCAAAAGAGGAGTAATATCTTAAAGAATGGTTTTAGGAGCTAGTTGGATTGGTAATAAGTGGCAATAAGGGACAATAATCCAATGAATCACCAATGGTATACCCACATCTTTCTTGGTACACCCCTTAGGGCTTGCATTTAGAGAGATTAAGTCTCAATGGGTTCCTATGAGATGTAAAGTGTTAGTATTTGATAAAAGTTAAAAATATTATATGTATATATATTTCCCACTCAAAGCTCATCACATGTCACTAAGGTGCAATAAGAGATGGTGCTTTGAGAAAGAACATAGTAACACACAACCCTAAGGCTAAAAAAATGTTTTAGTATTTTAAAGAAAAAAGAACTAAAATTAAATGATAGAAAGGGAAATAATTGAAAATTGAATGTGATGCGTACCTTGACTTACCTTTATTATTGGATGATTATCTGTTGTGTTTGTAGTTTTAATTATGGAAGGTTTAGAGACTACTTTAGATAGACCCAAGAATACAAAATTAAAGAGCAAAGACAAACAAATGTAGGAAATCCAATATAACTGGTGCTATGTGGATGGGACGTACTTAGAAATTTGGCAAGATTGTAGTGACAAGTGCTATGTTAGACCAAATGACCAAGTCAAAAACAAGAAGAAATTGGGTAACCAAAAAGTCAAGGCTACTAAATACCAAAAAACTCAAACAAGTAAACCTTAAGCAAGAAATTTGAACTCACCAAGTCAAACCAAGAATACATTTCAAAATGATGGTAATAAAACATTAATGTAAAAGTAGTAACAATCCTTAATTAAACAAAGATGGGTATGAAAAAATGGTAAAACAACATTGATGAGTGAGAAGTAACAATCCTAACACAATAATGTAAAAGTACATAAAAAGGGAAAACAACATTGGTGAGTGAGAAGTAACAAGCCAACCTTAATCAATAATGGAAAAAGTACATGAAACTTAGAAATAGACTTAGGTGTCCACAAAAAGGGTGGTACAAAAATGATAAATAGTAAAAAGAGAGCAAAACAAATCTAGGAATGTAAATCTATGGTACAAAGAAAGTAATCCATATTTTCTCAAACATATTGTTTTGCTTTAAGGATAGATAAAACTAAAACCAAGTAATGCTAACATGTTTTTAAGAGGTGAAGAAAAAAGAAGTATAAAAGAGGGAAAATGGATTTAGAATCATAATTTGCCTGTCAAGGGGGGAAATGAAATGGGTGGAGAGGAGAATGAAATAAAAACCAAGGTATAAGAACTATTTATCGAAGTCAAGACACTCAAATTAGGTTTGTCAAAACAAGATGACTTTTGATGTTAAGGATTTTGAAGAACTTTTCTTAGCCACATAAGTCGTAGGTCAATAAATGGAATATGTAGATCATCCCATAAAGGTTATATGCATGAAAATTAAAATGGACCTACCTTCCCACATCGTGTTCCCCATTCCTCAAGACCCCTTACAGAGATGTTGATCTACTGAAAAGATTAGGTACTTACATGAGAAAGTAGGTAGCACCATAGATTTTGTTAAATTTTCCTATTCCAATCTACTGGCCTACCACATCCCAATGGACCTTGACTCTATTTGAGGCCAATTTTGGAGTTTGAGCTTTGATTAAAGATAGGATATGTGCTTGTAATCATGTTTTTTGGTGTTATTTTAACTTTTGATATTGGTCTGTGACTTTTGTATATCATTTCCTTTTATTTCAAATGATTTGGATTTTAACTTTCTTAATGGTTTTTTTCTTGTTCCTCCTCCATACATATTGTGAAAACCAAACATGGGTGCTAAAGATGACTTTCATTTAAATACTTGGGACTTGGTTGCTAAGAGAGAGAACTTTAGAGAGTATGGGGTCTAAGAGTATCATAAATATAGGTGAAATAAAAGTGTTATCTTGACTTAAACTTTGTTTCATCCAATGAGGAGTGAAAGGAAATGAAATCAAGAGGAATGACATATGGAAGAATTTGAATTACTTTAAATCACAAAAAAATGTGACCAAGGGTGAAAAAAGGATACAATGATAGTAAAGTGTGATTCCTTATCATAAGAATGAGGCAAATGGATGAAAACATGCTATCATAGATTATTGTGAAAATTTCATCTACCAAAAGAAGTAAAAGTTAAATATGAGAACAAGAAAAAAAACACATTCTAGAAAAGGAAAAAATAGTAATTTTATGAGGAAGGCCAAGTCCTATCCATGGTCTTACACTGTAACTCATATAAGATAAAAGCCACAAAGGTGCCAAAAATCATTGGAAATAAATGGGATAATGTGAACAAGATGGTATTTGTGAGGAAGACCGGGTCCTATCCATGGTTTTAAAATGGGACTCACAAAAGAGAAACCTAATGGGTGATAAAAAAATGTGTAAAAAGAGTATGAAAACAAAGAAGACTATGGTACATCATGAGGAAGACTAGGTCTCATCTGTGGTTTTACAATTGAAATCATGAGAGAAAGGGGAAACCAAGAGATCAAAAAGGAAGGACAAAGGTTCGTGAAAAGAGAGAACTATTGCAAAGGGGAAGACCTGTGTAGGTATCCTAAAAAAATTGTTAGATAGATAGCATATATAGAAAGCATAAAAAGAAGGAAAGGTTTAGGCAAAATACTTCTTGACAAATTGTACATTGGTGGGCTTTTTAAAAACATGGCCTTCATTGGTTTGAAGGAGATAGTTACTTAGACCAAGAATATCTTTGACTAAATAAGGTCACCACCATTTTTTAGCCTATTTACCTTATTTATCATGAGTGTAATCTAATTTAATGACAAGATCACTAACATTAAATGTGTGAACTTTAACACATTTGCTATGTTGTTTGGTAATACAAGCTTTGTAATGGTAGTTATGTTGTAAATCAAAAAGTTAGTGTTCATCAAGGAGATCAAGGGTATAAAGGTGAGCTTCACATAATTCTTCATAAAGAATGATACCATGAAGAGATATACGAAGAGAAGGAAGCTCAACTTCTAATGGAAGAACTGATTCAGAACCATAGACTAGAGAGAACAATGTTGCCCTAGTGGCAGTACGTATGCTAGTCTGATAGGCCTAAAGAGCAGGTTAAAGATGAAGGTGTCAATCTATGCAGGTTTCATGAATTGTCTTTTGGAAAAAAAAATTGAGAATTTTTTTTAGTAGCCTCAGTTTGGCCATTACATTGTGGATGATAGGGTGTAAAAAATTTGTGATTGATCTTGAAATTAGCACAGAGTTGTTTGACATCCTTGTTTTTGAAATTACCAACATTTTTTGAAATGATAGTATGGGGAACACCAAAGCAAAAAATGATTTGATTAAGAATAAATTTGGCAATGGTGTTACCAGTGACATTAACAAGGGGTATGGCCTTAACCCATTTGGTAAAATATTTGATAGTAGTGATGATAAAAACATGCCAATCTTGGGAACAAGGTAATTTTTGATGAGATCAAATCCCCACATGGAGAATGGCTAGGTAGATTTGATAGTTTGAATTTTTATGGGAGTTGAATAAATTATATTGTCATGAAGCTGGCAAGGAGTACACTTTTTAGTGAATTTGATTGCATCTTTTTCAAGAGTAGGCCAAAAGTAACCCATACATAGGCATTTGTGGGCTATAGCATGTCCATTATAGTGACCACCACAAATGACCCCATGTGCTTGTTCAAGAATAGGAGGGACCTCCTATTGCATAACATAATAAAACAAGGTACCTTCAGCATTGTGATGATAAAGGATGTTCTATCAAAATACATACTTAAAATATTTTTTATGAGTGTAATTTTTTTTGTGAGAGTCTAAGTTAGGTGTTCTAAAAATTGAATGATATATTTATACCATAGGCTTTATTTAATGGTGAAAACTCAATGTGGTAGATAATCAAATCTAGTGGTTGAGAAGAGGATGAAGATTTTCTTATTTATATAAGAAAAGTGGGATCGAAAAGAACTTGGTGTGGATGAAAGAGAGAAGTTGAAGAAGCCAGGGAATCAGTAATGGAATTTTGATCTCGAAAGATAGGCTCAATAGTGAAATAGATGAAATCCTTGGTGAGAGTGGTTTCAATTTGATGGATAGGTAATGAGATTCTCACTTTTGTATTGGTAATCAGCATTGACTTGGTGGTAAATAAGTTGAGAATCACCTAGAGCATGTAGGTATTAGATGTCTAAATCAAGGGCAACTCTCATGCCTAAGATTAGAGCTTCGTACTCAACCATATTTTTGGTGACATAAAATGTTAAGAGGAAGGCTAAAGGGATGATTTTTCCAAGAGGACTTGTGAGAATGCAACTTGCCTCAACTCCTTGAAGGGGTTTAGCACCATCAAAGTGAAGGGTCCAAGTAAACTCATGCAAGTTGAAATTAATTTTAGGAAGCTCTCAATAACTACTTTTGGTTTATTAATATTGAAAGGAATAGTGGATTCATCAAGATTACTTGCCTCAAGATCAATGGTAAAGTTATGAAAATAATCTTTGAGAGAAATAGATTGATTGAGACCTTTAATATAGAGAATATTATCATTTAGAAGACTATCTTAAAGGTGATTGGTGGTTGGTATAGGAGTTATGACAAGTTGATCAATTATGACTTGTCCTTTGAAAACTTTTTGAGTTACAATACGGAGATCAAATTCCATAAGAAGGACCATCTATTTGCCAATTCTATCTCTAGGAAGAAAGGATTTGGAAAACAAATGACAAAAGGGGTCAGAATGAATGATGACATAAGTGGTCTAGTATAGCATTTAATATCAAAGCTTTTCAGCTATGAAATAGATGGTGAGGTAATCACATTTGACTTTGGTATAATGTTTCTCATAATCGATGAGGTCTAAACTAATGTGGTAGATAACATACTCTCTTCCAGTATCGTCCTATCAGGCAAGCATCACCCCAACTAATATAGGTGTGGAAGAAGTATATAGAATCAAGGGTCAATCATTGGAGGGAGGATAAAGTGTAGGTGGGTGAAGCAATGCCTATTTCATGTTATCAAAATCTTTTTGACAAGGATCTGTCCATTCTAAGGCATTACCTTTCTTAAGAACAGAATTGATGGATTGAATGCAGTAAGCCATTTCGAGGACAAATCGTCTAATTGCCCCAAGTTTTCCTAAGTGTGAATGCCTGGAATGGATTAAGGAATATGCATGTTGAAAATAACACTAATCTTAGCTGTGTCAACATTGATGCCATGGAGAGAGATAGGAATCCTAACAATTTTTTAGATGTGACACCAAAGACACATTTGTAAGTATTTAGTCTAACTTAGTATTTAAAAATATGATCAAAGATGATAGTAAGATTGGAGAGATGAGTCTTACAACTTTTGGATTTATCAATGAGATAATCTACATAGGTTTAAACAATTTTATGGATAATATCATGAAATATGTGAGTCACTACTTGTTGGTAAGTGGTTTTAACCTTTTCTAGGCTAAAGGGCATTTTGACATAGTAATAGGTGTCCCAGTCTGTGGTGAAAGTGGTCTTATGTTGGTCCTCAGGGGTAATGTGAATCTAATTATTACCTGAGAAGCCATCCATAAGAGATAACATTTTGTAACTAGTTTTGGAATCAATAATGGCATATATCAAAGGTAAAAGGAAATTATCCTTGCGACAAGCAAGATTAAGATTGCAAAAATCAATAAAAATTCAAATAACCATAGTGACCTTTTTTTTAGTGGGAATAATGTTAGAAACCCATTCAGAATAGACCATTGGTTTGATAAATTTAGCATCAAGAAGCTTGATTATTTCTTTGTGACATCAGGTGGAAACCTCAGGTGGAAATTTCCTTTGTTTTTGATGCACAGGCTTGGCATCAGGATAAGTAATGATGTTATGCACCACAATGCTAGGGTTAATACTAAGCATGTCCTTGTATGACCAAATAAAGATCTCATGATATTTATCAAAGAATAAACTAAAATTATCATGTTCAGTAGGTGAGAGTTCATGAGAACTATAATTGGTTGAGGACATGATGGAGTACCATATTCAATGCAAGTGGTTTCTTCGATAAGCATAACATTTCCATCTTGGAAATGATATGGTGCATTAGGTAAAGAAGATATTGGATTAGTTTTGGGGTTAATGCTAGGAGTAAAGTTTTTAAAACAAGGAGTTTTGGTTTAAAAATTCCCAAGTTTATGATATTATCAAGGAAGTTGAGGTTCTCAGGCATGAAGTATTTCACAAATAGCTTCATCACTAGGCAAAGTGGGAAGAGGACCATAATACTCAAGATCTACTTAGAGATCTAGAATTTTATTACCATGGTGATCATACTCATAATGTATCTAATGGACATCAATTGCCTTGGCATCTAGTGTAATTTCGAAAGAAGGAGAAGTAGATTGATCAGAAGGGATTGGATTTTTGTCAGTTTTGATGATGAGAGAAGGATTATATGCAATTATGAGATCCATAGGTGGTAAATAAAATGTATGATTTTTCAAAGGTTTGAAAGGTATGATTTGTTCTACCACCCAATGAGTATCAAGAAGAGGAGAATTAGCAGGAGGCACATGACCTTTAGGATCTAATGCATGATCTGTAAAAATGGTATAAACATTCTAGTTAAAAGCATGGATTTGAGATGAAGGCTTTTGATAATGTTGGAAATCCAAGTCTCAAGATTGAGCTTGGGCCAGATGTAATTATCATCATGTTTTATAGAAATTGTACATACTTGAGATTTATGGGGATTTTTAGAAGATGAAATTCCAATATTAATGAATGTATGTGGAGACATGATGAGAGGGTCTTGAAATAATTTGGCCACTCCAAATTCATTGTAAGTGAAGGCATCTTCAGGTAAAAAAGTCTCCTGAGCATTGCATGGAGGGGAAAATCAATAATCTCATCAATAAGAGGAATAATATGGTCCCTAGGTAATAAATAAGGAGGAAGCCATGCAAAAATATAGGGAAATAGCTTGGTAGTATTGCAAGTATATTTCAAATCATTAGGTTTATCATCATTTAAATCAACAAGAGTAACTTGTAAGTCAGGATTGATGTTGATGAACTTGGGTAAAGGAGCACTATTGATTTTAGGAATGGTAGGAATATGATACTAAGATTTGGGATTAGGAAGTTGAATACTTCATGGGTTAGGATCAGCCTCATGCTTATAGTATTTTCCATTATATAAGAATTTAATGCATTGTTTACAAGAAAAAGCAATGTCCCTCATTCTATGAGTCCATGGCCAACCAAGGAGTATAAGCTTAGTTTGAACGATTTATGTTTGATTTTTAATGGAAACCAAATGTAACCAAATGGCTTTTGATTAGTCTTATCAAAAACATGACAAGTAAGACATGTTTGTTTAAGATGATCTTTGTTATAACCAAGTTATTGGATAAGCCACAAGATTTCACATTAATACTAGATCCTTCATCAACTAAAAATTTACAAATAAGGGAATTATTAATGTCTATTTTAATGAAAAGTGGTGGATCATCAACATGAAAAATAATTTCATCATTGATCATGTCTTCTTCAAGAAATTCAATAGAAGTCTTAGAAGGACACATGGTTTCAATGGTATGTACGGTGGTAGATTGAGGTTCAATATAAGGTGGTTCTTGATTTATAGAGGATGGATCTTCAATTTCTTGTAATTGTTGAATAAGGAACTTGTGATGATAGGGGGAAGTATGAACCAACTCCATGAGTGGAATCTTACAAGGCATAGAGTTAAGTTCTTCAAGAAAGTTCCAATGAGATTAGAAGAACTAGTATGTTGTCTGCGAGGCAATGTACATTTTGATGGAATAGAAGTGGTTGGAGGTTCAGAAGGAGGAAGTTGTTCCTCAAGAGATTCCAAGGCTAGATTAGTGGTGGTAGTATCTTTGAAAATTTGTTCTTCTAAAGATGTCTTTTTAGGTTTGATAACAATATCTTTATGAGCCAACTTGTAATGATAATTGACCTTAGCAATGTTAACATATTGGGAATTGTTATACTATTGGTCATAATCAGTATCAATGGCACAAACATCCTTGGTATTTGGATTATTAGTTGTAGAAAATGAGTTTTGGTTATTTGAGGTAGAATCTTTAGAAACCTATCATTTTTGAGAAGTGGCGGTGAACTCTTGACAACGTAGGTTAATCATGGCTTCATGATTAAATGAATCACCAAACATATAGGAAATAATAAATTTACTAAGTCATCTACAAGATTTATAGGAGTGACTAATGTCATCATGGAACCAACAAAATTGGATTGTTAGGATAGGTGAAAGGTTTAGAGGGCTGTAAAAATTGTTTCATTTGTAGCACAGAAAGTGGTGTGCAAGAAGATGAAGGAATGCCAACTTTAGAAACTCTTGGTTTGGTTTACAGAGTATTACCAGTGATAGCATTAGTATATGTTTGAGAATATCCTTTTAGAAGTTTAGGATTAGGTTAGAATTGCTTCATGAGAAAGTCTTGATGCTTAGCTTGATCAAGAGCTTCATTAAGTGTTTGGGGAGCAAAAATTTGAACCATATATTGAACAAGAGTCAAAGCCGTTATAAAGAGTTTGAAAAAAGTATCATCAATCATGTTATGGTCAGCTTTATGGGCCAATGATTTCCATATTTGATAAAGTCATGAGCTGATTCAGTGGGAGATTATTTGGCATTGATGAAGTGGCTAAGATAATTTTTTGAAAGATCATTGTGTTGAAACTCTTTAACTAAAGGATTGACCAGATCTTCAAGTTTCTAAATGGAGTGTTGCATAAGTTGGTTGTATCATTATAATAAATGATTAGTTAAGGTTTTAACTAAGATTTTAGTTGTGGTGAAGGTATTAGTTTGGATCCACTATTTGTAAAGGTTACCAAAGGCTTTGATAAATGAGGCTAGGTTTTTAGTCCCATCATACTTGATAGTTGGAGATATGTTACCAATATCAATGGACATAATGAAGGGAGCTAAAGGCTCATTTTGAATAGTTTTAAGCATCTTGTTATTCATAATGGGTTGAGGAATAACATTGCATAGAGGTGGAGGACTAAAATTGGGATTAGCTTGAGTATGGATAGCTAGAGGTTGATTATCCATATTAATCAAATGATGTTGGAGTTGCATCATCTGACTAGTGTTAGAGTTTTACATTATGTTCATTTTTTGTATGACTTGTGCTAGAAGGTAAGTTGAATCAATAGGTGGGTTGGTGTTGGTAAGAACACTCTCCAAATTGGAAGTAAGGGGAGGTTATGAGAAGATGGGTGATTAGTGGGATTATTGAGGAAACGTGTGTCAATTATTCCCACATTATTTTAAATATTTTAAAGATGAGAGGTATCTTGGTAGGTATATAAAGGATCAAATCCATCAAATTCAGCTTGAGGTGTGATTTGTACCATGTTATAGGTCACAAATGGAGGGGAAGAGGTGCCCCAAGAGTGATGGTGATATTGGGAAGAAAAGAAAGGGAGAAATGAACATCCCATATAGTATTTGAATGGATTCAGGCTATCCAAGAATATTTTGATAACAGACTTCATGATGACTTGAAAAACATGAATAAAATGGTAAGAAGGTGAAACAAAAAACTGGGTCGGTAGATAGGGAAAGCAGAAAAAGCTATAGAGCTGACTAGGTCAACCTAGTACAAAAAAATGAGATGAAAAAGTATATAGAGTTGATAAGGTTGACCTAGTACTGTAAAAAAAGGCTAAAAAAGTGTATAGAGTCAATTGAGTTGACCTAGTACTATAGCCAAGGGAAAAAAAGATAGTTTTTAAGAGACTGTGTTGAGCAAAATGATTGTGTACTAAAATAGGAAAAGTTTTGCAAGTATTTTGAAAACCAGAAATGAAAGGAAACACACAATAAATTAGGTCAACAAAGTTGATCCAATTAAGGCACACAACATAAAACCTTGCACCAATACTATCTAATACAAGTTCTTACAATACAACATACAATTGAGAAAAGAGTAAGCAGTCAACTTGGAAAGTAAAAGCTAACTAAGTGGTCATCTTGAATGTTGTTAGATTATTAGAATATAATTTTAGATCTGATAAGAAGTTGTCTGTAAGCAAGGAATTAAAAGGTAATCTATGGATGGTTTTAGGATGTTTAGGTTGAAATGGATATGTATTGATAATGGTATTGGCTTGGTATTGAGGCCTACCCCCTCACTTCACACACCATAATGATAAGGGTGTCAAGTGTTTATCTAATATATACCATTAACCACGTGTTTATACTTGGCCATAAAACCAAGTTGGATTCCCCCTTGGTGATGAAATTCATGTAGGTAGGTGTTTGGTACACAATTGTGAAAATGCATTTTTAAGATTTTGTGATTTAGTAGTGTGTGCATAAAATAGAAAATAGTGCAAGTAAATGGTATATTGAAAAACCACATAATTAGACTATGTGATCTATTTTAAGCATATAAACAACAAGAAATGAAAGTGTGAGATAATTACTAGCATATAAGTGTTAATTCCAAATTTGAAGCATGGTATAATGTCAATTCAAATGAAAGTGTATGCAGAGATTATAAAGCAGAGTTGACAGTGTCACTTTTATACTGTGAATAAGGGTCTAAAAAATAACCATGTCGACAGTGTCGACCTAGTTTTCCAAATAGAATACATAATACATAACTACGTTGATAGGGTCGACCTAGTTGACTATACATGGGTAGTTTTAAAGACTATAAACTATGAAAAATATAACTATAAAGAATAATAGAAATGATAGATAAGGATAGAAAGGAACCTTGGGGGGTTAGAGGATGTAGAGGAAAATGAGATTGCTATTAAAGTACCTTGATTTATACTTGCAAATATTGCCAACTGTGTCAACTAGGTCAACCTAGCTTTGCAGTTCCCTATTTATTGAAAACTTGTAAAATGTATTGTGACAACAAGATCGACCTAGTATGTTTTTTAGAAGTATAGAAATGTATAGAATTGATAGGGTCGACCTAATAGCCTGATCTAGATGTTTGAAAGTGTACTATGTCAACGGAGTCAACCTAGTAGACTGTACCTAATGAAAAACTTGCATAAATAGAACAAATTCATATTGATGTGACTGTGTGTTAAACCTATGTAAAAAAGTCAGGACTATAACAATAATATTAACCCAGTATTGTAAATATAGAGAAATAAAATGATAAAATAATGAAAAATGAAAGACAAAACCTATAAGGATTAGATTCAAATCAAGTTCACCAAAATGTATGCAATCAAAAATGCATCATGACTATAAATCAATCCTAACTTAGAGAAAATAGATCATACCATACAATTATGATTGGGAACACATTTGATAATTAAGAACATGACCAATATGGGGATCTATTAGACCCAATTAGGGGATATATTATCACAATACACAATGCTAAGGAGGGTTCCAAAGTCTCCAGTTAATCATAATCATGCAATAACCCTAAGGGATCCTATGTTTTGATATCTCACTAAACTAATAACAAGTAAAATAAATCTAATCTAGTGCTCACTAAAGCTTGTGGCATAACATGGGAGTTAGTAAATAAACAAACATGTGTAAGAGAATCTCAATTAAGCTATGTATGAGTAAGACCCTAATACATGGAATAAGAAGAGTAATATTATTTGAAGCCAATACTTATGTTACTTTTATATACTAAAGAGAGGAGTAAAGTTAGAGAATACATACTTAAAAGATGACCCATCAAGACTCAATCTCTCCCTTGGCCAAAGGGCCTTCACAAGAGGTTGTTTTGGTTTTGTAAATATCACTAAGAAAGGCCAAAGCATACAAGACTTCTCCATAAGACTAGATTCTCCAAGTAGAAACCCTAAGCTAAGACTCCTCAAGTAGAATGGTGGAAGAGTAGATTGTAAAGAAGCACAAGTAAATAATAACTCTTGATTGTTGGTAAATAGTGATGAAAATAATCTTTTATATATAGGTAGATTTAACCCTAAGCCCTTCTAAAAGTTTTAGCCTATAGGGTCGACCTAGTTGACCTAATACAATTAAGGACAAAAATTCATCATGTCATGGGCTAGGTCAGCCAAGAGCCAACCTAGACCCTAAATGAATTTTTACTAAAACTGTATAGGGTCAACACAGTCGACCTAGTATATCTGACTAGAAAAAGGGGTTTAAGGTGAGGAAAAGAAGGATGGAAGGTGGGAAAAGACTAGAAGAGTATGTAAAAGAGGAGTAATATCTTAGAATGGTTTTAAGAACTAGTTGGATTGGTAATAAGTGGCAATAGGGGACAACAATCCTAAAAAGCACTAATGGTCTACCCATCCCTTTCTTGATGCACCCCTTAGGGGGTGCACTCAAAGAGATTGAGTTTCAATGGGTTCTTGTAAGATGTAAAGCATCAGTATTTGATGAAAATCTAAAATATTATGTGTATATAAGTTCCACCCACCTTGTTTTCATGCATAGTGATGTCTTATAGATTATAAAATTTAACATAGTGAAGATTGACATTATTCATTTCAAAATAGACGTAAACACTCAAAATAGGTCTTATCTCTTGGTCACATGGGATATAAGCCCCTAGTCACTTCCAACCCAAAATTTCTTAACTTTGGCTCTAAAAGGGCATAATTTTTTTGTGTGAAGTTGATTCCTAAAAAAATTCAATATACTTTTGCACACCCAAAAAAATTTAAATTTTGTAAAGTGGAGGTTACCCTTGCCATCTAGAACTTCAAACATGCATAAATTTCTATCTGTTTCTCCTTTTTGAGATGCCTTTTTTTAAAACTACAAGTTTTTTGAGCTCTATGCATTGGTAATATTCTCATGCCTTATAAATTTAAATCTATGTAGATTCAAGGGGTTGCATATTCCTAATATTTTATCACACATAGTTCAACATATACTTCCTTTCGACACCATGGATCTAAGTTCTATTCTGATTCTTACACCTTTCAACTATCACGAGTGAAAATTTAGTGAAAATCCTCTTAAGAAGTAAAGGCTTATATTGAATCACTATGGGTAAAAAAAATGAATTGGAACCTGAGGCAAATGAGGTGAAGTGGTATAATAGAAGTGATGAAGCTTACTATCTTATATTCCTATTTATGTCTCTCAACTAGCGCTTTCATATTGAATCTACCACTAATCCTAATGAAGTCTGGACCATATTAGAAAAACTAGTTGGGAAAAAAGACATAAAGAGAGGTCATAAGTTGGAAAACAAGCTCATCAGTTTGAGCTTAAGCAATTTTGATACCATACAAGACTTCTTCACAAAGTTCAAATCACTTAGGTAATAGATGAAACTATGCAACATTGACAAAAAATATGATCAATTGATCCTTTCCATCTTTGCCAAATTGGGATATGACTATTCTATCTTGATTTTTACCTTCCATTCCACTAAGAATACCATTGGAGTTATGTGGAACATGCCATTTTTAGATGACTTTGCTACTGACTTGACTCAGGATTAAGGCAAGCTCATTCAAATGGGTACATTGAATTCATCTAAATCTCATGACTTAATTATGAATCATGATAAATAGAAGGATTTTGGTAGTAATGAGAAGAAACAAAATAAGAAGAAACTAAAGTAAAAAAAGAGTCATAAATCTAATGTTAAGTCTAAATCATACAAAGAGTCCTCCTCTTCAGAGGGGAAACTCGAGAAAGAATAACTCACATGTGGCTAATGTAATAAATCTAGGCATGATGAATCCAAATGCATGAAGAAGTAGATTGACCAATTGACTAAGATGATCGAGAAGCATAACATTAGTGTCCCTAAGTCTTCCAATCATATTTCATTATCACATGAGTCTGCTAAGGCCAAATAAAGTAAGAAGGGAAAATTACTTGTTATAATTGTATCCCATCTTTCCACATGGATTATTGATTTTGGTGCATTGCACTAGATGGATTCATCATAGGACATGTTCTCATCTTTGGAGCCTTGTTTTATGCCTTCCATCTTATTGGGGGATGATACTTATGTAGAAGTTAGTGGGACTGGATCTGTTGAAGTGAATGATGGGACATTTCATGATATTCTATGTGTTCCTTCTTTATCCACCAATCTCCTATCTATTTATTAGATCACTTACATAAATTTAGGTAAGATAGTTGAGTTCACACCTAGTTCTATGGTTATTAGAGAAGAAAATATTGACTCCATTATTTTTTAGAAAGCAAATGACCAATGACAATTATATAATTTCTCACATTTTTCTCATAATCAACCCTCTAGTGTATTGCTCACTCATTTAGATGGAGTGAGTAAATTATGGCATGAGTGATTCAACCATCTCAACTATCGCTACCTAGAGCAACTCAATTTTCAAGACATGGTTTCAGGGTTTTCACGAGTTAAGTTTTATAGATTTTCCCAAGGTTACATACTTGATAAAAATCATAAGGAAAAGTATGACAAGGGAAAATCATGAAGAGTTGAATAGATATTGGAGATTGTCCATAGTGACATTAATGGCCCAATTCCAAAACCTTCATTCAATAAAACAAAGTACATGCTTACTTTCATTGATAACTTTTTGAGGCATACTTGGGTGTATTCTCTTAAGAAAAAATTAGAGGTGTTTGATCATTTTTAAGACTTTAAGGCATTTGTATAAAAATAGTTAGGTAAAGCCAACGATATTTTAAGCACTGACAATAATGGTGAGTATATCAATAATCGATTTGAAAAATTTTGTATATAAGATGGGATTGATATACAACATATAACTCTATATAATCCTCAATATAATGGTGTTGTAGAGTGCAATAACATATCCTTAAAGGAAATGTAAAATTGTATGCTACACTCCAAGTCTCTTGTACCTTAGTATTGGGCCAAATCCATCAACTATGTGTGTTATATCTAGAATCATGCTCCTCATAAATCATTGAAGGAAGTCACTTCTTTTTAAGCTTGAAATGGTAGAAAACCCATAGTGAAGCACTTTTGAGTGTTTGGATCTCCTACTATGACCCACATTCTGAAGAAGAAACATAAGGCAATGTAACTTAAGAGTTAACCTTGCATCTTCATTGGATATCCTAAAGGTGTTAATAGATACGAGCTTCTTTATCCCACCAATAGTGAGTTTTTTATTGGGACGAGTGTTTGAAATCAAAAATGGTCTTAAGAATCTACACGTGGCATTCCTCCTTCCTTGGATTTACTAAGATTAGATGATAGTTTTGATTATTCATATCCACCTGAGTAGATTTCTCATGATCCAAATTCTTCTTCTAGTTCTTGATGAGAGTATTGATTAGGATTCCATTGCTCCTTCTCTTAGAATATATTTAAAGGCTAAGGAATATCCTCTTGACTCTTTGAGCACTAGTCCTATTTAGGCTAGATAGACATTGCAAAGTGATATCCAATGGGTTGGAGATCCATCAGACACTAAGCAAACCCATTCATAATTCTAGGATGTCTCACACGCTTTCATTGCATCTAATTTCAATCTAAAATCATTTCATGAAGCATCAAGAACTCCTAAATGGGAGATTTCTATGGAAGAGGAATATGGTTCCTTGTTGAGGAACAACACTTGGGATTTAATTCCACTTCTTAAGGTAAGAAAACTTGTTCAACATAGGTGGATATACCAAAAAAAATTTACAATAGATGGGTTTGTAGCCAAGTTAAAAGCACATTTGGTAGCAAAAGATTTTTCTTAGGTATCTAACATTGACTATACCAATCCGTTCACCCCAATTACCAAAATGAATTTAGTCCAACTCACTCTCACCATTATCACATCAAATCACTAGAATATTCATTAGATGGATGTGAAGAGTGCCTTTATTGAAAGTGACCTCAAAGAAAAAATCTATATGGAACAACTACAAGGATTTGTGGAAGATTTATGCTTAGTTTAAAAACTTTAAAAATCTATGGCCTCAAACAAGCTCCTCAAGCTTGATATTTCAAGATGGACTCCTTTCTTCTTTTTATTGGGTTCACCAAATGCTTTTTTGATCTGAATGTCTACATTTTGTGGTAGGATGATTCACTATTGATTCTAGTTCTCTATGTGGATGAGTTATTGATCCCATAGAGTTATTTATCTGCCATTACAATAATGAAAACTTCTTTGTCTGATAGGTCTTCAATGACTGACTTAGGCTTATTGCACTACTTCCTTGGTATTGAAATTTCTATGTCTCATTATGGGATCACTATTTAAAAATCTAACTATGCTCTTGATTTACTTGAATAATTTAACATAGATGACTCTATGCCACCTCTGAATATTTTTATATTTGGTGTGAAGATTTAGGCTAATTATTAATCTCCTTTGGTTGATGTTACCTCATATCGACAAATTATTGATAGTCTCATCTACCTTATGCACACTAGACTTGATATTTCATATGTAGTGGGCATGGTATCTAGATTCATGCAAAAATAACATGAATTGCATTGCAAAATAGTTAAGTAGATTTTCCACTACATTCAAGGTACTCGTAGTTTCATGATTCACTATGAAGCAAGTATCAACATTGACTTGATTTTTTATATAGATTCAAATTGGGTTGATGATATTCAAAAATGTAAGTCTACTTTAGGGTAGAATTTATCCCTCAATTCAAATCTAATTATTTGATCAAGTAACTAACATTAATCTATTATTTTATCTTCTAAAGGAGTTGTTAATGTTACCACTGAGACTATTTAACTCTAAGAGATTCTCACTAAGTTGGGCATCCAGATTCGATGACCAATATTCATCTTATGCAATAACCAAAGTACAATCTATATTTGTAGGAATTTGGTCCTCCATCAAAGGATCAATCATATCGATATTCATATGTATTTCATTCAGGTGCTCATCCATGAGCAAGTCATTGATCTTTGTTACATCCAGACAATGGAGCAAATTACTAATATATTCACCAAACCTTTCATTGAGAGCAAGTATTTTCATTTGTTGGCTACTCTTGTGGTTCAAATAGCTCCATATTCTTCCTCCTCTAGGGGATCATTTTTATGTAATTAGGTATCTCATCAGGCCTCTATGATGGGACCTAATTCTTCTACCCACCTAAGCTATGCTTAAGAGGGTGTTAGTGTAGGATTTTTCCCACTATGTGGTTTTACCTACACAATCTAATTAACTCTAAGGTTAATAATAAGTCATTAAGAGAAATTTACTTTAAGTCATTTTCTAATTGTGAGTTGAGTTAATTACTTTTTTGGGTGACCTAATTCCTCAATATATAATGTACCTTCCAATGTAATTTTTGGCCAATGCTCATTGATACAAGTCTTTATTGTGAAGACAAGTTTATTCCTCTTGTGAGTCATTTTTCAGATTTTACTACTCCATACATATTTAGCCTCGTGCATATGATCCTATCTAGTTAATCCTCGATTATGGCCCCTCTAACAATTTATAATTAGCACAACAAATCTTAATGAGTAACTAGTTTTATTATTGTATGCATTTCATTCTAATATAAATTAAATGTAAATGAAAAAAAAAACAAAGGAATCTCAAGATACACAATCATTAATTGGAGATGGAGAAATTATACTAAAAAATAATGCTTATTTTAAGTATGTAACCTTTTAAATAATGAATTTAAAATTTATAAACATTTAATATTTTGTGTTAATCTTTTATATGTTAATTTTTACAATTACACCAATTTTTTTTGTTATTATTCTAGATTTGGAAGGTTTACTAATAATTAAAGTCTTGAACAAAATTGATAAGCACTCATTCCAAATGAACAAAGAAAACATACTTATAAAGGACCCAACACTAAAGTTATTAAAAACTATCTCCAATAAATTTCAGTTTTCTTTTTTGGTGTGTTTCTAATACAGAAGCAACTATCAAAAATATATATGAAAAGCTATATACTAAAATAAAATTGATAAGATTCTTTTGTTCTATTAAGATACTAACAAATATGTTAAAATATAAGAAATATATAAAATAATTATATATTTTTTGGAATGGCATTAATAGTTTTGGGTTTTCTACATCAACTACTATTGTGGTCGACTATGAACAAAAAAGGATACTAAAAGTAAACTTTGTTACATCAAAACTTTCATAAAGATACGTGACTATTTTCAACATTGTTTACTCAATTCTGATTAATTAATGATGACAGTGGTGTTAGAGATATTGTAAAAACACAACACTCTTCTATTTTATAGTTATTGTCAAAAAATTTAAACAATTTCTATAAGAATACATGTTATATGTTTTTATTGTTATTTTTATAATTGTTGTAATTTTTTTTTTTGGGTACTTTATGTAAAAATTTTTAATAATTTTTAAAAAAATCATATATAGACTACAAAAATATTGAGTGAAATTATTTGTTATAATTGTTTTAGGTCTCATTCCCATTAAAAAAAGTTATTGATATTAGGAGTAGAAGAATTGTAGTTTGGAATTCTGGAGAATTCTAAAATAAAATTTACAAAAATAATGTCATAATTTTCATCTTTATGTTATACATACTTTCAACGCATAATTGGATATGGCTTATTAAGGATTAGAATGAAATACTTGGATGTATAGTTGTGGTTTACTCATCTAGATTCAAGTGTTATCTGCTCTTTCATTAACCAATTTGAGTTTCTAAAAAATCTTGAGATTTACTTTTACAATGGGAACATCAAATTTCAAAACAAGTGATAGATTTCTAATATTCAAGAGTGAAAATATTGCTCAAATATACATTAAAATATGAAAATTACTACATACAAATACATAAGTGTTTATGGGTCAAAAAATATATTATTCATAGATAAGAAGAAATATTTTTCTCTGGATCTTAATGTTGCATTTTGCTTTAAAATTCCTTCTAGTTGAATATTTGATGGAATATGGGGTTCACATAAAAAATAAATATTTGTACTTGTGTAAATAGTTAGAACATATGGGGCTACATTCAAATATGTGTCATTCATTAAAAATATTTAAACTCACCAATAGTAACTATAATTACTAAGTGTGAGTTTCTTAAAAAGGAAAAAATTAAATTCATGTGTTAGTAACATTTGAATTTTTTTATAGAAAAAAATAATTGATTATTCACTACTTGTAGATGTAAAGTGGAAAAGATCAACATTGATAATATTTGATTTGAATGGTGTTATAATACATTCAATGCATAAAAAGGAAGTGACTACAAAAATATTAGATTTAACAGATGATATAAAGCTTAAAAATAAATTTTATTTTTTATTTTTTGACACTAGTAAGAAATGATATCTTGGGAAGAGATAGCCAAAATGTCATGATCTACTACATTTGTAATAAAATTACTTAGATGATTCATAAAAATAGAATTAGGACCCTCTGAGTCTGATCTGAGTGCTTACGGATCCAATGGAGGTTACTGCCTTTGGCAGTGTCTCTGGGGACCTGAATTTGATAGATGACATTCCCTCCAATGGATGGAAGAAAACATTAATGGGGGAAAAGATGTGTTATACTAAAAGCATGTCAAGCCTTCCTGTCAAAAAAGATTCCATTGAGGGTATGGCCCTGACTATCCTAGATGATCTAGTTGAGGAAATCATGGCAACCATGGACCTTGCGCTGGTAGGTAATTTTTTCTCCTTCCGTCCTAATATTGAGATGGTTAGGAAATGGGTAATGTCTCGATGGAGAACTAAAGGTAGTGTCTCAATCACTACTATGGCAAGAGGCTTATTCCTATTTAGATTTATGAATAGGGAGGATATGATAGCTATTCTTGTTGAAGGACCAAGGCTGTATGGCCCACATTCACTTGTTTTGTGCTCTTGGAAATTGGGGTTCGACCCCAACTCAAACCTCAACAAGTCTACTCCTACTTGGGTAAGATTGCCAAGGTTCCCATTGGAATTCTGGTATGAAAAAATATTTATGGCTATTGGAAACTCTATTGGCCAATGCGTGACTGTAGATCATACCACCAAAACATAATACAGATGTGTGTATGTTTGGTTGTGTGTCAATGTAGAGATTAATCAGACCCTTCCCACATCTATAGAGCTAAACTCTAAATATGGGATTTGGACTCAGCCAATCATATATGAAAATGCTACCACTTTTTGTCAAATATGTAGGAAAAAGGGACATATAATGACCCAATGTAAGGCGAAGCAAATGGGAAGGAAAGATGATTCCCCTATTGAAGGTGAGGATTAGCCTCACAAACCTAGAAACTCTGGTAGTCAGGGAATGGGGGGCAATGTGGAAAATGTTGATAATACTGAAAAGGTTAGGGGAAAAGCTGGTTAGGAGGAGGTCTCTAGTAATGGGGAAAAAGTTGTCCTAGAGGAGAATAACAAGAAGGTCATGGACAATGATAGTTAGAAGGTTAAAACAGACACAGATAAATCTTTGGATCAATAGACCAACATGTATGAGGAAGGGGAAATTTGTGCCCAACGGATAGATGGCGATGATGTAGAAGGCAAAGTTTTAAGAGATGATTAGTTAGAACTACCTCCAAAAATATTAAATACTGAGGGAGAAATAGCCTTACATTCAAACATAGATACTTTCCATGCTCTAAAAGTAGGCGACCAATCAGTCAATTATTCAGTGATAGGTGAAATAGGACAAAATGGCAGTAGTAATGAATAAGAAGAATGGATTACCCCAAAGAAAAAGAACCACAAAGGTAAAAAATATACAAATGTTGGCACCGACCCCAAACAAGGGAGACCAACCCTAAGAGAAACAAGACAACGAGAGATTTCTAGGGAGATTCCCAGTGGTAAACAGAAAATACTGGAGACCCATTCCCTCAAATCCTCTAAATGAGAATATTATCTTAGAACCTGAGGGGCTTTAACAACCCCTCCAAATAGTTTGAGGTTAAAAATTGCATACTAGATAATAAATTAGATATTTTATTACTCCAAGAGGTCAAGATGAATGAGGAGAGTTTTAATAAAATAGCTAACTACATATGGCCTAAGGCTGGTTTTTGCATTAGTCTGGCTGAAGGGGCTTCAAGTTGGATTGTAACTATGTGGAACAGTGCTAAAATTTAGGGTTCTCTTATTTCTTATAATAAACATTATTTGATTTTTAACTTCTCTTTGTCCTCTTTGAACTGGTTGTTGATCAATGTCTATGGCCCAAATAACAGAGCATTGAAATAAAATTTATGGACCGATTTGAGTAGCTCCAGGACTAACTCCCCGCACACTAGATGGATGTTGACTGGAAACTTTAACACTCAGTTATACCCTTCTAAAAAACATGGTGGGATTATTAATTACTCTAAAAGCATGTTTGAATTTGCTAAATTTATAAATGATTGGGGATTGTTGGATGTTGAATTGCAAAATCAAAATTTCACCTAGTCTAACAGAAGAAGAGGAGACCAAATGATCCAAGTTAAGTTAGATAGATTTCTTATTTCTAGTAACTAGGATGATTATCATAATATGCTTTTACAGGCTTTTCTTAGAACCATAATTGATCATTTCCCTATCTTCCTCAGTTGGAAAGATCAGGGACAATGTGGTCCTTTCCCCTTCTATTTTGAAGCTATGTGGATTAAACATAAAGACTTCAGACAATTGGTGGCCCAATGGTGGAAAATTCTTATCCAGGGCACTCTTATGTTCAGATTAGTCAAAAAACTTCAGCATATAAATAGGAAGTTCATAGATGGAATAAATATATCTTTGGTCAGGTCTTCCTATTGACCCATTTTGCCCACAGGCAAAATTTTGGTCACCTTCTTCACCTGCTATTTAATGCTAGTCATTTTTGGGTTCAGCAAGTTTAGAGAGTTCTTTTCATGCCCTGGTTTAGTGGTTCGACCACCCTTGGTCCATTCATCACTTGTTTCAAAGCTGGCAGGTTCAACCAAAAGTTCAATGCTTTAGTTCAGTACAAAAGGTTCAATCGAATGGTTCAAAGGGGCGTTCAAAACATTCAATGGGACCATCCGAGGACTTTTCCAAAAGACCGGTCGAAATAACAAGGAAAGGAGTGCCTGACTAGATGCTAAGACTAAGCAGGCCACGAAGAAGTTTAGAAAGAGAAGCCAACAGGCCCAATGACATCTTTGAGGACGTCAAGTTTACAAAAAGGAGATAGCCATTTATTTTTAAAAGGCAAAGGGAAGCGCTAACTAGAAGAGCCAAATTGAAGTGACCTGCCCAGAAAGTTCACCCAAGGGGCCGACTAGGCCAAATAAGACAAAATAGACAAAGGACAAAGCAAGAGGTGACAAGGCAAGAAGAATGACGAGGCACGGAGCAATCAAGCAGTCTAGGTGGCATAGAGAGAAGGCGATTTATTACTCGATAGTCTCCAAATGGTGCAAATAGCAAGTAACACGGCCCGTGCATTTAAAAGGGGACAAATTTTAGTCTGTTGGTAGAAAAGAGGCACGATCCATGCTTCCACATTAAAGCTCAAACACCAAAGTCAAATTTGGCAATTATACAGCATGGTTCCAGCAGGCTTTTTCTAGGATGATGATAACACAACAGTGTTTCTTCTTTCCAATGGGACGCGACAGGCCAACTTGTCAAAAAAAAAGTGCCAAGTTTCTTTATCCTTTCTTCTATATATTTTAACTTCTCATTTTTGAGAAAAATTAGTTCTTCCACTTTTGCTAAGGCGCAGCCCTAGCAAAATTTCACCTGAATCAAATAAAATGTAGTTTTTTACCTCCATTTGGATAGATATTTCAGAGTATGCCTTGAGTGTTTGTCTGTGTCCAGTCATTATTTCTTGATGCTCTCATAGGTTCGACACCAGCAGACCTGTCATTTACAAGGTGCCATTTCTACCACTGAAAGGAGAAGAGCTAACATTTAGAAGACTAAAATAGAGGAAGTTACTTACAGTGCACATTTCACAGTGCCTTAGTGATTTTCTATTTTTTGTGTTTTCATGAAAGCCTCCCTGTTAGTCTTTTACAGCCTGGTCCTTTCTACCAAATGTGTAGAGTATGTCTATATTTGTCTGATTCTAAAAGTGGATGTGTGAAGGTCGACCTTATTTTTTGGTGCATCACCTCTTTAGAGTAGGTTTGTTTTTCCTGCATTCTCTTTCTCCCTTTTCATCCCCCCCCCTATATATATATATATATATATATATATATATATATATATATATATATATATATATATATGTATGTTAGCACTTGCTGGAAAAAACACGATGCATCAAAGGGAGCTAGCCCTTATTTAGAGACTCTCTCCTCCAGCTTCGTCGGTCCCACAGGCGAGAGGAGAGTTTCCATGTTTCATTGAGAAGACAGGAGTTAGGCCTCCTTGACCCGGGTGCAATCTCCAGCGTCAATAGTTTTGGCATGCCTGGTGGGACCCAGCTTGACAACGAAGTAAAGTTTTAGGATTGATGTTGGTCCTGTTACAGTAAATCAAGTATCTTCAACATCTGGTGACTCTAAGTTAAATTCGCTGGTTAAGCAGCCTGGTGCCATTCAGAAATCTACTTTTTTATGTATAATCCCTTTGCACAGAATCATGGGCCTTGTATTCCTTCACATTACCATGATCAAGCTTGTTGGGGATCAGCCAACAATATGATTACACTTATGAAAGCAATAAACCACGGAATTAAATCAGATAGATAAGTAACTAGAATCAGATAATAGCAAAGAACAAGAGATACAAGAAACCACCCTGAAAACTTGTATTAAACTCTTTACAAAAGGAATACAATTGAAGAAACTTTTTTCTTCCACACCTCTCTCAGATGTATAGATCTCTCACTAGATCTCTATCCCTCAAGAGCTCTCTCTCTATCAAGAATAATCAACTCCAACAAC
This sequence comes from Torreya grandis, assembly GCA_037957365.1. Taxonomy (NCBI): domain Eukaryota; kingdom Viridiplantae; phylum Streptophyta; class Pinopsida; order Cupressales; family Taxaceae; genus Torreya; species Torreya grandis. The sequence goes on along the minus strand of JARHVA010000123.1, from coordinate 2,499,276 downwards.
CTGGATTGATTCAACTCTGTACTGTTCTTCAACATTTATTCACACTAAGCTAAGAAGATCTAATTCTACATATAGTATTAGGAGACTTGAGCATGCACTTACAACCAACAGTTAAGCCTCTTGAACAAGGGCTCTAAAAATAATCTTACTAATAATAGAGATGCGAACTTAAGACTACAACTTAAACTCATCATGCAAACACTCAGTTCTATCCTCAGAAATAGCTTTCTGGATGCATAGGTAACCGATGCTGGTTCCTACCTGCTTGCCTATGACCGACGTCAGCCGATCATCTACCGACGTCGGTGTCTCTTCAACTGCACCTGACCGATGTCAGTCACTCCTGACTGATGTCGGTGACTGTGTAGACCTGAAACTATCAAATGTGCTCATATGTGAAGCTTTTAGGCTCCACACCTTAACAATCTCCCACTTGGAGATAAACAGCTGCACCAGTACCTGTACAGCAACATCTTCTAGCTCCTCCATCTTCAACTCAATCATGAAGACCAACAGAAGTTGAATGAAGATTCAACTTCTCCTTTGTAACCAGCTTGGTTAACATATCAGCAGGATTCCTATCTGTATGGATCTTTTCCAGCTTCAAATCACCATCCTCCAATACCTGTCGTATGAAGTGGTACCTTAGCTGTATGTGTTTGGTTCTTGAATGAAAGGCTAAATTCTTAGCCAAATGGATTACACTCTGACTGTCACTATACAATCTGCAACTCCCATGCTCCCTTCCAAGCTCTTCCATGAACCGTGTCATCCATATCATCTCTTTGCTAGCTTCTGTGGCTGCAATATACTCTGCTTCTGTAGTTGACAAGGCAACAACCTTCTGCAACTTAGATATCCAGCTAACCGTCATTCCACCTACAGTGAAAACATATCCTGTGGTGCTCCTCCTGCCATCCAAATCACCTGCCATATCTAAATATACATAACCATGTAGAGAAGTATCTGAACCTCCATAGCACAAGTGCCTACTGTTGGTTCCTCTCAGATATCTAAGGATCCACTGAACTGCTTTCCAATGTTCCTTACTTGGATTGGCCATATACTTACTTACAACTCCCACTACTTGGGCAATATCCGGTCTAGTACACACCATTGCATACATCAAACTCCCTACTATGGAAGAATATGGAACCTTACTCATGTACTCTACCTCATCATGTGAATTAGGACATTGTTCTTTACTCAACTTAAAATGTCCAGCGAAAGGAGTGCTTACCGGTTTAGCATCTTGCGTATTGAACCGTTTCAACACCTTGTCCACATAATCCTCTTGAGACAATATCAACCTGTGATTTTTCTTGTCTCTCTTAATGCTCATGCCAAGGATTTTCTTTGTTGCTCCCAAATCTTTCATAGCAAACGTTTGAGCTAATTTCACCTTAAGCTCAGAGATATCCTGCATGTGTGATCCTGCAACCAGCATATCATCTACATACAACAATAGGATAATATATCTACCATTATCCAATCTCTTAAAATACACACAATGGTCAAATTGACACCTACTGTAGCCATGCTCAGTCATAAACCTGTCAAATTTCAAATACCACTGTTTAGGAGCTTGCTTGAGGCCATACAAGCTTTTCTTCAATCTGCACACTAACTTCTCCTTACCTTTGACCTCAAATCCTTCTGATTGTTCCATATAAATTTCCTCATCCAAATCTCCATGAAGAAACGTTGTCTTAACATCTAGCTGCTCAAGATGCAAATCCTCAACAGCAACCAAAGACAATACAATCCGTATAGAAGTCATTTTAACAATAGGAGAAAAAATCTCACCAAAATCAATACCTGGCTTTTGTGAAAATCCTTTCACTACCAATCTGGCCTTATATCTCATCTGTCCATTCTCACCTTCCTTCAACCTGTAGGTCCATCTGTTCTTCAGTGTTCTCTTACCAACTGGCAATTCAACCAAATCCCATGTTTGGTTCTCTCTTAAGGACTCCATCTCCTCAACCATGCCATGCTCCCACTGACTCTTGGACTCCACCTGTATTGCTTCTTCAAAACTCTTTGGTTCTCTACCATCAGTTAGCAATAAATAGAATAATGAAGGAGAATATCTAATTGGAGGCTTACTTACCCTTTCAGACCTCCTGATGGGTGTCTGAGACTCATTCACAACACGCTGTCCACCCAAATTCTCTGACAGTGACCGACCTCGGTCACCTCCAAACCTGTTACTAGCTGATGTCGGTTCTGCCTGATCGACGCCGGTGCCTGTCCTACCGACATTGGTCTCTGTATGACCGACATCGGTTTCTATTTTGCCGATGCCGGTTCTTATCCTACTGACATCGGTCTCTGTGTTTTCCTGCAAGTGATTATTTATTTTTCCTGCGAGCTCATTTTGGACCGTCACCTCATCCAATTCACTATTGCTCTGCCCAAATTGATTCAGCTTCTTCAACTAATCACTATACATCACTTTTTCATTGAAAACAACGTCACGGCTCCTAATTATCTTGTTAGTTCCTAGATTCCAAAATTTGAAACCAAAATCATCTGAGCCATAGCCAATAAATGTGCACCTCATAGAATTAGCATCGAGCTTCTTTCTATTTTCCTTATCTACGTGCACAAAGGCTTCACAACCAAAAACTTTGAGAAAAGAGAGATCTACCTTTTTACCTGTCCAAGCCTCTTCTGAAATTTCACCATCCAGAGCTGTAGAGGGTCCTCTGTTAATCAAGTACACTACAGTGTCAATAGCTTCTGCCCAAAACTCTAAGGGAAAACTAACATACAATCTCATACATCTTGCATGCTCCATGATTGTTCTGTTCATCCTTTCAGCAATTCCATTCTACTGAGGTGTCCTTAGAACCCTCCTTTGCCACAGATTCCATGCATGTAACAATACCAATTGAACTTATAACTGCAGAACTCTCCACCATTATCAGATCTCAGGCACTTTAATCTTTTGCCTGTTTCATTCTCAACCATAGCTTTCCAAATATTAAAAGTCTCAAATACATCAGATTTCCTCCTAATACAATAGACCCATACCTTTCTTGTAGCATCATCTATGAAAGATACATAGTACTGTGATCCTCTAATGGAAGCAACCTGAGCCGGTCCCCACTGTCTGTGTGAACAAGCTGCAACTTATGCTTCTTCTTATTAAACCCAGTCTTGAGAAAACTAACCCTTTTCTATTTTCCAAATACACAGTGCTCACAAAATTTTAGATCCATGCTTTTCAAATCTGAAAGCTTACCTTTAGACTTAAGAATTGACATCCCCTTCTCACTCATGTGGCCAAGCCTTGAGTGCCACAATTTTGCATCCACATCTGAAGTAGATAATACAGAAGGAGAATTGTTAGTAACACAATTACACAAATAGAGAGTGCCTACTCTCTTACCTCTGGCCATAACAAGTGCTCCCTTGGTCACCTTCTAAGATTCTGTTGTGAGAGTTACTGTACAACCCTCATCCCCTAACTTTCTTGTAGAAATCAAATTTCTCTTCAAGCTAGGAACATGCATAACTTCTCTCAACACCCATGTGTTGCCATTCTGAATTTTCAGCTGCACTTTACCTTTGCCAATTATTTTACAAGGCTCGTCATCCCCTAGATACACTATTCCAAAATCTCCATGGATATAGTCACAGAAATATTTCCTATTAGGGGTAGCATGAAAAGATGCACCAGAATCTAACACCCAAGATTCTATATTATTATGCAAAGAGAATATTAAAGCATCTTGTGCAATACTTGCAACCTTTGCTTCTTCTTTTTCTTCGTGCTAATTGTCCTCCTTAGGCTTTGACCAGTAATCTCTACTTATGTACCCCATCTTTCCACAATTCTAGCATTGTGGCCTTCTGCCATTTTTGGATTTGGATCTACCTCTCCCCTTAGACTTAGATCTTGATCTCCCTTTCTTGATCTTCTCTTTTTGCCTTCCCCTGCTCTCAAAACTTAAAGCATTCCCAGATGTCTCTTCTGTGTTTTTCCTGTGAATTTCCTCATTCAAGATAACACTAACAACATCCTCTACTTTTAAAATATTTGATGCAGATGTAGTATTGCTAACTGCCATTTCTAAGCTATGTCAGCTTTCAGGCAAAGAACATAATATTAAAAGATCTTTTATTTCATCATCAAATACAATTTTGACTGAACTTAATTGATTTTCAATACCATGGAAATCATTCAGGTGATTAGATACAGATCCACCTTCCTGCATATGCAAATTAAATAGCTGCTTCATAAGATATACCTTATTAGAAGCTGAGAGTTTTTCGTACAAATTTGCTAGAGTAGTCATCAACTCTACCGTTGTTTTTGTCTGTGATAAATTAGATATCACAGTAGATGCTAGACTCAGTCTTATAGACCCCAGAGCCTTTCTGTTAATAACTTCCCATTCTTCATCCTCCATGTCTGTGGGCTTCTTTGCAATCCCACCTAATGGTAAGTATAGATCTTTTTGATACAGATAGTCCTCTATCGGCATCCTCCAATGTTGATAGTTTTTGCCATTGAACTTCTCTATTCTCAGTTTACTTTCATCTGCCATTGCTTCTCCCACTCAAATAGAAATTCCTGCAGAAACTCCTGTGAGCAACCTGTAATCAGTACACACTACACAGATCTGAACCACCTGTTAGTGAACCTGAGCTTTGATGCCAATTATTGGATATCAAACTCTAAACCTACAACCAAGGCTCTGATACCACTTTTTGGGGATCAACCAACAATATGATTACACTTATGAAAGCAATAAACTGTGAAATTAAATCAGATAGATAAGTAACTAGAATCAGATAATAGCAAAGAACAAGAGATACAAGAAACCACCCTAAAAACTTGTATTAAACTCTTTACAAAAGGAAAACAATTGAAGAAACTTCTTTCTTCCACACCTCTCTCAGATGTATAGATCTCTCACTAGATCTCTATCCCTCAAGAGTTCTCTCTCTCTCAAGAACAATCAACTCCAACAACCTGGATTGATTCAACTCTGTACTATTTTTCAACATTCATTCACACTAAGCTAAGAAGATCTAATTCTACATATAGTATTAGGAGACTTGAGCATGCACTTACAACCAGCAGTTAAGCCTCTTGAACAAGGGCTCTAAAAATAATCTTACTAATAATAGAGATGTGAACTTACGACTACAACTTAAACTCATCATGCAAACACTCAGTTTTGTCCTTGGAAATAGCTTTTTGGACGCATAGGTAACTGACGCCGGTTCCTGCCTGCTTGCCTGTGACCGACGTCGGCTAATCATCTACCGATGTTGGCATCTCTTCAACTGCACCTGACTGATGTCGGTCGCTCCTGACTGATGCTAGTGACTGTGTAGACCCGAAACTGTAAAATGCGCTCATATGTGAAGCTTTTAGGATCCACACCTTAACAAAGCTCAAAATATTTATGGCATCCCCTCAAGCAGCTCTCCTAGTTGCCCTGCAACTATAAGGGAGGTGAGGCTAGAATTTGAGAAGCAGATAATGGAGATCAATGGACTGTAGGACTAGTACATAGATCAGCAAGAGCTGATGTATAAAGAGGAGTGTTTGTCTAGGCAAACACAGGCTGTACAGTCCAAAGAAGAGGAGGTAACAAAATGGAGAAATCCATCTTTTCAAGGTAGCTAGCCTTTTGTGCCCCCTCATATTCTGAAAAATCCCCCTCTTTTGCACCAAATCCTTTCTATCACATTGCACTTGCTCACTCCAGCTTATCAAATATACCTGCCCCCAACCCAGTGTGCCTGGCTTTCCAACATTAAATGATATCAAAACAATGTTCCATTGGGGAAAATACCATCAACCAGCATGTCCCTCCTCTAAAGTCTCCTCCAACGCACCAACAGTGTTCTCCTTTCATTCCCCAACCTCCCCAAGTCCTTCAGCATGATGTGCAGATTCCAAGTTGGAGGAACGAATGCCAGGAACCAGCTCTGAGCTTTAGAGAGGATCATGCTGGTGACCTCCAAGAAAGACTCTTTTAAGACAACCTAGCCAAGCAAATTGAAGATTTAGAGGCCAAGATGAAGCTACTTCTTGAAAGAGAGATAAAACTTACAGACCTTGTAGAGGAGCCTCAGGACCTTATGGAAAACAAAGTTGCTACCTGTTCGCAGGAGCAGAATTTTAATTCAGAGATCTTGAACTGGGGAGAAACACTAAAATCATGGGGTAAAAAAGAAGAAGAAAAGCAAGGTTTTTCTCAAAACCTTGAAGAAGCTGAAGCTGAGCCTACTCATGATGATGCTGGCAGCCTCCAGGAAAAGCTTTTCTAAGAATATCTGGCTAGAAGAATTACAGAGTTGAAATCCAAAGAAAAATTCCTCAGCCAATGTGTGGTGGATAGTTCAGACCAAATAGCACATTCTATGTCTAAACACACCCCACCTACACATTTCCAAGAGAGATATCAGGCCACACCTGATATTGATGAAGTGTTGACCAAGTGGAAAGAGGAGAATCATTTGATTCTAGCTCAAGGACTGCTTCCTCTTCCACATGTTTTCTCCACTTCACCCCTTCTCAAGGAAGAACATGTTTTGTAAGAGGCAGGTGAGGAGCAAAAGATCCAATCTACAAGTCTTCAAGAGGCTGTAGTGGGCGATAATGAAGAAGAAATCATCATTGATGCTCCTTGTGAAGACCTTATCAGTAATGGAGAAGATGCAGGTCTTGCATATATGCAAATGTTCCAGCAACTCGAAGAGGAACAAATACATGGTAAGCTCTTTTCTCCTCTATTTAATGAATTTCCTTGTTGTTTTGATGATGAGGTTGACTACACTGAAGAGCCTGAGTTGGAGGAGAAAAAATAGAGGTCTATCTTCCTTGAGGAAGGCCTTAAAGAAGAGCGCTTTGAACAAAGAGGTGATGTTCTATGGGATGAGCAATCAATTTGTGAGTCCATTTCAGATATCACCATAGTCACCCTTCTTCAGGAAGACCAAAAGGAAGTAGAGGATGAGTCTGATAGAGTTTTTAGTGAGGTAGAAGGAAACAAATCAGACCATGATACATTGCAAAGGAATTGTGCAGGTCAAGGGGCTTATGATGATGAGTCAGCAGCCATTGATTTCTTGGTGAGGAGCACCAATATAAAGGACCAGCATTCAACAGGCCTCCTGGGACAAGAAGAGTACATTTATGTTGGAGGCATGTTTGAATCTGATCCACTTAGATTCCAGCTGTCAGGATCTTGCTCCACCAAAAGAGCACAATATGATTACCAAACCAAGCAACTTAATATGCGGAAATTAACCAGATTCACCAAGTAACTAGAATTTAGAATAACACAAGATATGAGAGACAATACACAAATTGTATTAACACTTTATACAGAAAAGAATACAATAAAGAAGATGCCACTTCTTCTCCACCACCTTACAGAGGTTTCCCACACCTCAAGTGAATAGTAATTCTTCTCCCCAAAGCTCTCCCTCTCAGGTCCCAACACCCAACTCAAAATACAGAGTTGGTGTTCACCTCCTGTGCTCCACGCACACCACAAGTGCTCCACACACTCAAACAAGTACTCCACGTATTTCAAGTAGATCTCCCATGAACCTGCAACAACCTGCAATTCAACAGACCATACTTATGGAAGGAACTCCCTTGCCTTCCTCTTTGCTCTATCCGAGTACACCCCTGTACTCCAAGTAGATCCTGCCTGATACTGCTCCCTGTTGTGTTTCTGTCTATATGATCCTGCACACCTGCAAATCAAACACGGTTCTGCTCACCTATGAACCTTGACCTTGCACACACATACACCTGCAGATCAATGATCTTACTTACCATGTAGATCTCCTATATAGGCCATGCAATTGTGACCAAGATCCTACATACATGAAGAACCCTGCTGATTCTCCAATCCAACACCTACACCTGGTACTGTGGAACTAGGAGGAACACCCTTGCTCACCTCACACACAGAAGGAACAAACTTTGCTCAACTCAAACTAGAACGCTTTTCCAATACAACCATGAGTCTATTATATAGATCTCATCCAAATAATGATTAGACATCTAATTACAATAATTAGATCCGCAGCTCTCAGTCTAAAAATAGATCTCTTCATGCAAACACTTGGTTCATTAGCTAACTGCCCGTAATAAGTGCAGTCCGAACCACACAGACGACTGACGTCGGTCCCTGTCTGCCTGGGGGTCACCGACGCCGGCCGATCCATGATCGACGTCGGTTGCCTTCTTGTCCAATACTACCAACGTCGATTGGCCAGACCAAACGCCAGTCTCCGTGACACTTCTGCAACTCCCTGCAACCTCCTCCATGTCTGCATTAGTGAAGCTTTTAGCTCCACAACCTAACAATCTCCCACTTGGAGATAAATAGCTGCACTGTACCTGTACCTGTACCTATACTCTGTCTAATCTATTTCCTGGTTTGTATCCCTCTTCAAGATCAACCCTGAAGACAACCCACCACACAACCCGTGGTGTACCTCCTGTCATTCGAGTACCCTGCCACATCCGAACCTACAAATACATGTAGTGAAGTCCTGACCCTGCATAGCATGAATCCCTGCTGCCGGTCCCTCTCAAATACCTGAGAACTCACTTCCCCGAATTGGCTTCTAACTCTCTGACAGCTCCCACTGCATGGGAATACTCAGGTCTATACCAGACCTCATGTGATTTTAGACACTGTACCTGTCCAGCCCTTAGTGTGCTCCGGCTCTGCATCCTGAACCTCGCCAACACCTGATTCACATCAGCTCCCACTCAAGACAAAATCAACCTGTGATCTCCATGTCTCCCATGTCAAAGAATTTCACTGCTCCAAACTCCTCTTGACATGCCACTAAACTAATCTTACCCTTAGCTCAGCAAAACCCTGTATGTACAATCCTGCTAGCAAAACATACCATCCACATACAGCAACAGAATGATGTCATGACTCATCATCCTCCTGGTAAGACAAAACCACAGTAGTTACCCTGACATTGACTGAAGCCATGCTTCGTCCTCCACCTGTCAAAACCTGTACCACTGTCCTGCAGCTCCACAAGACCATATACCTGGTCTTTCGTCTCACGTATCCGTTCTCTCTATTCTTCTACTAAGGTATCCATTCATCTCTGTGCTTTCATACCAGCTGGCAACCCTACCAAAACACACCTGTTTGGTTCTCCTCCAAGGAATCACATCCTCATCCATGCCAAGCTCACACTTGTTTCTTGGATCCTTCCTGCTCTACAATCAACAACATGTATAAAGAAGAGGAACAATGAATTTGAGGGCCTACTTACGTCTTCAGTCCTCCGTATGGGTGTTTGAGACTCCTTGACAGTGTGTTGTCCACCCAAAATCCGTTACAGTGACCGACCTCGGTCACCCCACAGTCTGCATCTGACCGACGTCAGTTCCATGCGTCTGTCCCTAACTACCGACCCTGCAGTGTCCCTTCTACCGACATCGGTCCTCTGACTGACATCGGTCTTACATACTGCCGACGTCGGTCCCATGACCGACGTCGGTCTTACCCTACCTGACATCGCCGGCTTCGGTCTGCACATAATCAACATCGGCACCTGTCTGTTCGACGCCGGTTCCTCCTGACCGACATCGGTACCTGTGTTCCCCTGTGAGTGATGAATTTTTACCCGCGAGCTCCTTTGAATCAATACCCATGTCCAAACTGCCCTGCTCAGAAATATCCAGCCACATCCACTGGGTTCTGTCCACCATCTCCTCCATAAACACCAAGGCTTTCCAGTTCTTAAGCCTGTCAAATATATCTGTCTTCCGCTTAAGAACATGCATCTCCTTCCTGCTCATGTGACCAAGCCTACGAAGCCACGTCTCCGCAACAAAAGAAGAATCAGTAATATAAACAAGTAGATAAAGGGTACCTGTTTTCTTACCACCAGCTAATTCAAGTGCATCCACTGTGAGAGTTCTTGTGCATCTCTCATCACCCAATCTTTCTGAAGAAATTAGCCATATCTCCAAACCTGGGACCTGCATGACCTTCATCAACACCTGTGTGTTGGCCGCCTGTAATTTCAGCTTCACTTCCCCTTTGCCAATTCTTTGGCAAGGCTCACCAGCTCCTCTACCTGGAACTGCATGGAAAGAGGCAACTGAATCTTTTATCCAAGATTAAACTTTATCCAAGAAACCTCCAAGAACATCCTGTGCAATAACACCTGCAACATCTGCTTCTTCAGTTCCTTCATGCTGATCTGCTACCAACCAACAATAATCTTTTACCTGCTCTTTCTTTCCATAGGACCGTGAGTAACCATCTGTGCTTTTCAACTCCTCCATTCTTAGCTTACTTTCATCTGCCATTGCTCTACTCCCACTCAATCAGAAACCCCTGAGAGTGACCTATAATCAAAACACACTACCCAGATCTAAACCAATCTGTTAGTATCCCAACCAAAAGCTCTGATACCACTTGTCAGTGGTATCAAGCTATGAGCCAACAATCATAGCTCTGATACCAATTGTCAGGATCTTGCTCCACCAAAAGAGCACAATATGATTACCAAACCAAGCAACTTAATATGCGGAAATTAACCAGATTCACCAAGTAACTAGAATTCAGAATAACACAAGATATGAGAGACAATACACAAATTGTATTAACACTTTATACAGAAAAGAATACAATAAAGAAGATGCCACTTCTTCTCCACCACCTTACAGAGGTTTCCCACACCTCAAGTGAACATTAATTCTTCTCCCCAAAGCTCTCCCTCTCAAGTCCCAACACCCAACTCAAAATACAGAGTTGGTGTTCACCTCCTGTGCTCCATGCACACCACAAGTGCTCCACACACTCAAACAAGTACTCCACATACTTCAAGTAGATCTCCCATGAACCTGCAATAACCTGCAATTCAACAGACCATACTTATGAAAGGAACTCCCTTGCCTTCCTCTTTGCTCTATCCGAGTACACCCCTGTACTCCAAGTAGATCCTACCTGATACTGCTCCCTATTGTGTTGCTGTCTATATGATCCTGCACACCTGCAAATCAAACACGGTTCTACTCACCTGTGAACCTTGACCTTGCACACACATACACCTACAGATCAACGATCTTACTTACCATGTAGATCTCCTATATAGGCCATGCAACTGTGACCAAGATCCTACATACATGAAGAACCCTGTTGATTCTCCAATCCAGCACCTACACCTGGTACTGTGGAACTAGGAGGAACACCCTTGCTCACCTCACACACAGAAGGAACAAACTTTGCTCAACTCAAACTAGAACGCTTTTCCAATACAACCATGAGTCTATTATATAGATCTCATCCAAACAATGATTAGACATCTAATTACAATAATTAGATCCACAGCTCTCAGTCTAAAAATAGATCTCTTCATGCAAACACTTGGTTCGTTAGCTAACTGCCTGTAATAAGCACAGTCCGAACCACACAGGCGACCGACGTCGGTCCCTGTCTGCCTGGGGGTCGCCGACGCCGGCCGATCCATGACCGACGTCGGTTGCTTCTTGTCCAATACTGCCGACGTCGGTTGGCCAGACCAAACGCCAGTCTTCGTGACACTTCTGCAACTCCCTGCAACCTCCTCCATGTCTGCATCAGTGAAGCTTTTAGCTCCACAACCTAACACCAGCCAATGCAGGTGACAGGCAAGAAGAGCAAGTCACCAACTCCCTTTTCAATTTAGCTATTTGCCTAGCACCATAAGTCTTCTTGCCAGGAAGGGGACTTGAGAAATTTTTCTTTTTATCTAGGAGGGAGGCGAGCATTCTTGGTTAGCTATATATAGTAGTTTATTTTAGTTTCTTCTCTTACTTTCCCTAAGTGCAATTTGCACAGGTAGTGTTTTTAGCCTTGTGTGTTTCCCTTTGCGTGGGGGTAAAAGCTTCATGTTTGATTCTCAAATCTTTCAGGCTATTGATAATTCTTTCATAGCTACATCTGACTCCGCACCCAATGGATTTTAAGGCAACTGGTTCTAAGCATAGCAGGCATGCTTCCCGTGTGAGTCACCAATTGTTGACTCATTTTGCCCACAGGCAAAATTTTAGTCACCTTCTTCACCTGTTATTTAATGCCAGTCATTTTTGGGTTCAGCAAGTTCAGAGACTTCTTTTCATGCCCTGGTTCAGTGGTTCGACCACCCTTGGTCCATTCATCACTTGGTTCAAAGCCGGCGGGTTCAACCAAAAGTTCAATGCTTCAGTTCAGTACAAAAGGTTCAACCGAACAATTCAAAGGGGCATTCAAAACATTCAATGGGACCATCCGAGGACTTTTCCAAAAGACTGGTCAAAATAACAAGGAAAGGAGTGCCCGATTGGGTGCTAAGACTAAGCAAGCCGTGAAGAAGTTTAGAAAGAGAAGCCAGCGGGCCCGATGACATCTTTGAGGACGTCAAGTTTACAAAAAGGAGATAGTCATTTATTTTTAAAAGGCAAAGGGAAGCGCTAACTAGAAGAGCCAAATTGAAGTGACCTGCCAGAAAAGTTCACCCAAGGGGGCGACTAGGCCAGATAAGACAAAATAGACAAAGGACAAAGCAATCTCCACCGTCAACACTTCCATTAGAAGAAAAACATAGCTAGAAAACTTGCAGATATCTAGCAGTGGATTGCTCAAGGAGATGATTCAGAAGACACTTCTAAAGAAGAGAATGCCCTGATTTATGACTAGAAGAATCTTATGGACAGAGAAGAGGTTTTTTGGAAACAAAAATCTAGAGTTCAGTGGCTCAAAGAGGGGGACAGGAACATAGCCTTCTTCCATCTCTCAGCCATGAAACACAGGAAGGCTAACTCCACAACGAAGCTATGTTTGGAAAATGGAAACATTATAACTGAAGATAATGAGATAGAGGAACAAGCGAGGATATTCTTTCAGAATTTACTAACTAAACAAACTAATGATGATGGGAATGGTGGAACTATGAATCAATTCATTGATAAAATCCCTTATTTGATAACTGAGGAAGACAACCTGGAGATGTTAAGGCCTATATTCGAGGAGGAAGTCTGAGCTATTTTATTCTCTATGGGTTCCTACAAAGCCTTGGGTCCTGATGGCTTCCCTCCTATATTCTTCCAGGAATAGTGGGATATAGTGGGAATGGATCTTACTGTTGCTATCCATGACTTCTTCAGATCAAGTAAACTTTTGAAACAAGTTAATAACACTTTTATAGTGCCTATTCCTAAAAGTTTGCAACGCACACACCTTTTAGAATTTAGACCTATTAGTCTGTGTAACACTATTTATAAGCTCTACACTAAAGTGTTGATTATGAGAATCCAACCTTTTTTAGACAAAATTATTTCCCCTGTTCAAAAAGGCTTTATCCCAGGTTGACAAATTATTGATGTTGTGATCTCCACTCATGAGACTATTCATTCCATGGATAAGAGTAGAATCCCTAGTATGGCTCTTAAGCTAGACATTTCTAAAGCATATGATAGGGTCTCATGGACTTTTCTATTTCAAGTCATCAAGACGTTTGGGTTTAATGATAAAATGTCTCGCCTTGTATAGAACGTGGTTTCTTCTGTTAAATTTTTGGTTCTAGTCAATGAGGTCCCTAGAGATTTCTTCTCTTCTTCAAGAGGAATTTTCCAGGGGGACCCTATCTCTCCTTACTTGTTCATCATAACGGCGGAGGCACTGGTAAGATACATACAAGCTAATATAGCCTCTAAACATTTAGTGGGCATCAAACCTGCTTCCTCCCTTCCCCCTATGGCAGTGCAGTAGTTTGTGGATGATACCATTCTTTTTGGCATCTCTTCGGTGATTGAAGCTAGGAGATGGAAGAATATTTTAAATAACTACGCCATAGAGTATAGGCAAAGCATAAATCTCTGAAAAAGCAATGTGTACTTCTTTAATACTCCTAATGACCTTAGACAAAAAAATCATTGAGATCTTGGACTGTGCTGAAGCTGATCTACCTGCTACCTATTTGGGCCTTCCCCTCATGGTCAAAGAGGTATCTCTAGGTTTTTGGAATGGAATATTGGAAAGAACTCAGAAGAAACTACTTGGTTGGAAAGAGAAATTTCTCAACAGTGCAGGCAAACTACAGCTTCTTCGGGCTCTCTACAAGGGATTCTTACCTACTCCTTGTCTCTTTTTAAAATAACTACACATTTTGCTGACAAATTAGAATAGATTCAAAGAAAATTCTTATGGATGGGACTAGAAGATATATAGAGAATGTCTTTGGTCAGTTGGGAAAAAGTGTCTTCCAAAATCACATGGTGGCCTCAATATTAGATCCATCAAGAACATGAACAAATCCCTTATCTCCAAAATCAACTGGAATCTGATTCATAAAAATAAGGATAGGGTTGAAATCATGTATGCCAAATATATGCATAGTTTTGATGGCTCTAACTTTCTCCAACAGGTAGGGCTACCCCAGGGATCTATGATATGGAATAAAATGCTAAAAAGTAGAAGCCTTCTTAAGCAAGGAATTAGATGGAAATTGGGAAATAGCTGGCATATTAAATTCTAGAATGACATTTGGGTTAAGGATAAGGATCTTATCGCACAGAGAAACTATGGAGAAATTTCTGACATTGTTACTCAGCTTTTTGGAGATAAAGTCAGCAATTACATGGATAATAACAATGGCATAAGGAGCTAGAAAAATCTATTGGATTGTTGTGCTCATCGGCCTGAGATCTTCCCTAGAGTTTTAGATATTTAAAAGTTGATTCAAGGGATCAGATCCCTCTCTTCTCATGAGAATATGAATAGTACTGGTGGCCAGATAAGAATGGATGGTTCTCTGTCAAGTTTGCTTATCATTTGTTGATTCCTGAGGTTTAGAATAAGGAGATATGGAAAAAAAATTGGAACTATAAACTTATACCAAAAATCAACATGTTTTGGTGGGCTGCTACTCAACAAAATTTTAACCCAAGACAACCTTCAGAAGAGAGGGTTTACCCTAGTCAATATATGTTATTTGTGATGTGATTTTGCTTGGAAACTTTGGGGCATAATTCTAAATAATTTTGGTATTGAGTGGGTCTATAATTTTGACCTCAAGGAAGTCATTATCAGCTGGAATCCTACCTTTTCTCATCCCTGGCTCATTGAATTATGGAATCAAACTCTACCCTATTTGAGTTGGATTTTATGGAAAGAGCGCAAGCACAAAATTTTTAGGGATACTTTTAGAAATGCCTCTTAGGTGTTTCATTCTTTTGTTAAGACTCTTTTGGAAAGTGTCACTACTGCTCATGTTCGTACTATAGAGAAACCCCTAACTCAAGAAGAAGAACAAATTGCATCCAAATGGAAGGTATTGTTGATCATTTTTTGCCCAACAGGCCAAAAATTCAGTCCCCCTTTTTTTCATGCTGTTCTGAGCTAGTATTTTTGATTTGGCATGAGTTTTGCAGTTTCTACAGACTCTATAGGTGTAGTCTTTTAGATGAGGAACTAGTTCAAAGAGTGCAAATTTTTACAAAGATTTTTCAGACTCTTATCTGAAGGAATTCGCAAAGAAGTTTGGCATCTTTGAACTGTTGAACCATTGAACTGGTTCAATGCCTTAGTTCAATGCCTTGGTTCAATGCTTCGGTTCAAAGCCTTGGTTCAATCAGTAAGGTTCGACACTCAGTTCAAAGGGCTTGGTTCAATTTAGTGGATTGAACATGTTGGTTCAACGCCTTATTTCAATTAGCAAGTTCATCACTTTGGTTCAATCAAATAGTTCATCGGCTTCGTTCAATGTGTTGGTTCAACACCTTGGTTCAATGTTTTGGTTCAATCGGATGGTTCAACCACTCAATTCACTAGGTCGATTCAGTGGTTGGTTCAAGCAGTTGGTTCAAAGGAACAGTTCAAACACTTCGTTCAAGTGGCAAGTTCAAAGGCTTGATTCAACAAAGGAGTGGCGTGCAGTGTTGAACCATTGAACTGTTGAACAATTTCTGGTTTAATCGATCAGTTCAATGGCTTAGTTCAATCGTGCAGTTCAAAGGAGCATCCCAAAAAGATAAAGGACAAGTGCCCTTGTGGAGGGCAGTTTCAGGTTCAAGAGCCCTTGCGAAGGGTAGGGAGCACTTCAAAGAGGCCATAAAGAAGCGGCTAAGATCTTTCAAAATTTTGTTAAGGCAAAGTCATGAATTCTTTTGGACTTTTGTCTGAAGGATTTATTTTAGACATAAAGTTTGAAGGAATTCAGGGAAAATCACAAAAAAAAAGCTCACAGGGAAAAGGCCAAAGAAGAAAAGCTGAAGTAGGAAAAGGCTCAAAGGAATTTGCCAAGGACGATGACGTCTCGAAAGCCATCAATTTTAAGAAGATAGATGAGCCGTTGGAATTTCAAATGCAGTGACGGGCTCGTGAACATCAAATTTTACACCAAGAAATCCAGAGTGCGGAAGGTGCCAAGTGGCAATTACGGAAGGTTTTGAAATGCTTTCTAGGAGTAGTGAAACATGCCATGTATCCCCTGCAAGGCTCGGTGGAAGCTGACAAGTGTCAACACCCACAATCTCTCTCTTTTGTCCTATGAGAACTGTGGTGGGCCCTGATGAACTGCTAAAGAAAGTGAAAGCCGACACATGTCCTCTTCTACAGGACCTTCAAAGGGTGCCTAAAGCTCCTATGAGTCAAGCAGATGTTGCCACGTGTCCTATCTATTTCCCAATGGAATGCGCCATGTGTCACTTATTTGAAAATCAACGAAAAGTGGCCAAGACAAGCAAGAAGAGCCCAAGGAATACAGTGACCTACTAGAAGAAACTAGAAAGCGATGAAGCCAAAAAGAGAGAAGCTAGAAGAAAGACCAAGTGCAGAAATGAACGAAGCATCCAAGTGGTGAAGAAGGTGTCAACTCAGGGAGTTACTCCAATAGGTGATATAGTGTATGCAAATTAATCATTGGGAGGTGCAAATGGCTAACGGCTGGACCCATTTTTCTTTATTTTGCATTAATGAGCAGACAAGCCATGTAATCGCCTTGAAGGAGAGGTCTTGTAAGTAGACAATCAGTGTGGCCCATAATTTCTCATATGATGTTTAAGTGGCTTGCTCTTCCCAATGATCGAAATGCACATGGGTCAATTGTAAAAAGGGTGCCAAAAGGCCTCCTTTATTCCTCTATATATTTTAAAGCTTCTCATTTGAGAGGGGATCCACTCTCTTAGCCTTAAGGTAAAACTCTACCCAAAAATCTCTCAGGCTTGTAAGGCAGAGCTGCCAGATTTTACCTTGAATTAGGACTTAGCATTTTTACCTCTATCTGGACTTGCACTTTAAAGTATATGTCTATGTTCTTATTTTGTGTTAAGTCATTGTCTTTCATTCTTTTCACAGATCGATTACAGCATGTCTAGTGTATTGTGAAGTCTCTTTTCTGTAGGTCTGCTAGAAGTGTCTATAGCAAGAATATAGGCGCATGTGAATAGGTTGCCTAAGTGTGTCGTAAAGCACCTTTGGTAGTTCCTTCCTCCCTATATCTCTATGGACCCCTGACTCACTGAAACAGAAAAGTTTTCCATGTCAGATGAAGTGTATGGGCACTTCCTCTTGGTGAAAAGTGTATGTTCAGGCCTGAGTGGATCAAACTTTTCTGGTGTATCACCTTTTCATTTTTTAGGCTTAGGTTCTATTTTCAGCATCTCTCTCTCCCTTTTCATCCCCCCTTTTTCATTTTATTTCTTATTAGTAGGAGAAACCAAGGCCTAAATGATACATCAGAGGGAGCTAGCCCTTATCTAGATACTCTCTCATCTAGCTTTGTCGGTCCCACAAGCAAGAGGGCAGTTTCTATTGTTGCGTGTGGAGGGGCAGGAGCTAGGCATCCTACCCCGGGTGTAATCCACTGTGTCAATAGTTTTTGGCACACCCGGTGGGACCAACTAGGACAAGATAGGTCCAAAGAGTTGAAGAATTTTTGGTGTGTTCTTTAACTAAACAGCCTTTGGAGGCTTTTGCATCAACACCAATGGTGACTCTAAGTTAAATCAATTGGTTAAGCAATTTTTGGTGCCATCAAGAAAATATATTCTGGTATGTATAATTCCATCATTCAGAGCCATAAACCCTATTTTCCTTGGCCAGTCTGGCTATGATCCTTACTAGCCTTATGTTGATCCTTATTAGGTCTAATATGACTGGTCCCAGCCCTATCATGAGCTATATTAGCCTAATGCCTAGTCTTCTCAATGTGTTACTTCTCCTACTCAACCCAGTCTCTTTACCAATCAACCTGTCTCCACCTTCAAATGAGCACTATCGGGATATGAAAAGTATTTAATAGAGCTCAACACTAGAAAGGGATGTGGACAAGAAATTCTTGATCATGTCATCCATCAAGTGAGAAATGCACTAGATCTAGTTAAGAGGGAGTGGACTCTCATTGAAAGAGCCAATTAGCACAGGCTTACAAGTGAGATGTTGGATGTGAGTGGTTTGATTGCATCTTTGGAAGAGAAGTTGAGTATTCATGAGAGGCAGCCTTACCAAGTCTATCAACCTGCATACTCGCTGCCCCACGTATCATATCAGTCATACATAGCCCCTACTTATGAGCCAAGTCAAGCCTGTCAAAGTCCTTTCCCCAATCATGTTGAGGAGAGTTTCGAAATAGTAAATCTTGTGTTTAAGGCTAATCTTGATAAACAGATTGAATTGGAAAATCTTCAAATGCAACAATCTATTTTGGTAGTAAGGGAAGTGGAATCCAAACCCTCACTACCCTCTCACATTATGGCCCCATCACCCCAAAAGGAGATGCCCAACCCGAATATCTTGAGCTAGAATAAAGAGGTTGGGTCATGGAACAGCAAGGAGGAGAAAGACATTGTCCAAGAGTGTGAGGTACAAAATGAGGTTAGTCCTTTTCAAGTCCCTCTCACCCTTCCTCCAGAAGCTTCTTGCATTACATGGAAACCTTTATGCACTCCCCATTTCTATGATGATTCCTATGAGCTCCAAGAGGTACAAAATGAGGATAATTTGGCTAAGCAGATTGAGGAATTAGAGAAGAAGATGAGACTGCTTAGAGAAAGAGAGATGGAGTTACTGTGCCAAAAGATACCCTTTTTACCAATCCTCAAGCTGATTTCAATATTGATGAAGTGTTGGTAAAGTGGAGGGACGAAAATTAAGAAATTTTGGCCCAGGGTCTACCCCCTCCTATTCTAGAGAAAACTCCCTCTTGTGTTCCAAATACTTTCTATTAGATGGCACTTGCTCATTCTGACTCATCTAATGCATCAATTGATCCTACCTTTAATCATGTACACCTAGCTTTTCAGCATGCCTCTTTTCAGACAGCTCTTCCTATACATGAGCAGACCCTCCCAAATCTTCCCCAACCTCCTTAAGTCTTTCAACATGATCTCCAAATTCCAAGCTGGAAGAAGGAACATCATGAACCAGCTTAAGACCTTGAAGAGGATAAAGTTGCTACCTATTCACAGGAGCAAGATTCCAATCCCAAGATCATGAGTTGGAAGCAAACAGTGGAATCTTGGGGTAGAAAGGAAAAGGAGGAGAAAGGTTTTGCTCAAAACCTTGAAGAAGATGAGGCTACTCTTGCTCCCGATGATGATTTTAACCTCTAAGAAAGGCTCTTCTAGGAAGATATAGACAGGCGAATTGCAGAGTTGGAGTCTAGAGCGAGTTTCCTCAGCCAGCGGGTGGTGGACGTTTCAAACCGAATAGCAAATCCCATGTCTGAACACACCCCATCTACACACCTCTACAAAAGCTATCAGGCCATGTCTAATATAAATGAAGTGCTGGCCAGATGGAAAGAGGAGAATCATTCAATTCTAGCTCAGGGACTGCCTCCTCTTCCACATAAGTTCATCTGTCAGCCTTCCATTTTCCCCTTTCTTGAGGAAGAACCTATCTTGGAGGAAGCAAGTGAAGAGGAGTATGCTCAACTCATGACTAATTAGGGAGACTTCATGAGTGTGGATGAGGAGGAGCTCACCTTAGAAGTCATGGAGGAGCATGGACAATCTCTTGTTCAAGTTTTGAATGATTTGTTTGAAGTCATTGGGGCACGCTGCACTATTCTTCAAGGAGGCTATGAGCTGGATAAGAGTGGAGAAGGCATCATTGGGACTCAAATAAGTATGCAAAGGGGTTGTAGGCTTTTAGATTTATCCCTTCAAGAGGTTGGCAAATCTAAAGATACTTTCTTTGAAATTATCAAGGAGGATGGTCATACCATGGAACCCGAGCATGAGGTAGAAGAGAACAATCCAGTCAATGATGCATATCAAGGGGTTTATGGTGATGAGCCAGCAGCGAATGGTTTCTTGATGAGATAAACCAGCATGAAGAGCCAACAGGAGGCAAGCTTCCAAGAACAAATAGAGTACGTATATGTTGGAAGCATGTTTGAGATCCACTCAGATATAAGCCAACCCAAGTGGCAAGCAAGAGGAGTGGGTCACCAGCTCTCCATTTCATTCAGCCACTTGTCTGGCACCATAAGTTTCCTTGCCAAGAAGGAAACTTAAGAAGTTTTCCCTTTGATCTAGGAGGGAAGCAGATGTACCTGGTTAGTTGTATATAGTAGTTGTTTTCATTTTCTTTTCCTGCTTTCCCTAACTGTAGTTTGCACAAGTAGCATTTTTAGTCTTGTGTGTGCTTTCCCTTGTGTCTGGGGTAAAAAAGCTTCATGTTTAATTCTTGGATCTTTGGGGCCATTGCTTACCTTTCTTCAAAGCTACATTCTGACTCCATGCCCAATGGACTACAAGGCAACTAGTCTCTAAGCATAACGGGCATGCTTCCCCTGGGAGTCACCAATGTGTTGACCATTTTTGCCCAACAAGCCAAAAATTCAGTGCCCCCTATTTTCATGTTTTTTTGAGCCAATATTTTTGATTTGGCATGAGTTTTGTAGTTTCTACAAACTCTACAGGTGTAGTCTTTCAGATGAGGAACCAGTTCAAAGAGTGCAAAGTTTTACAAAGCTTCTTCAGACTCTTGTCCAAAGGAATTCACAAGGAAGGTTGGCATATTTGAACCATTGAACCATTGAACCGGTTCAATGCCTTAGTTCAACACCTTGGTTAAATGCTTCAGTTCAAAGCCTTGGTTCAATCGGCAAGGTTTGATGCTTGATTCAAAGGGCTTGGTTCAAATTAGTGGGTTCAATGTGTTGGTTCAATGCCTTGTTTCAATTGGCAAGTTCGTCACTTTGGTTCAATCAAATGCTTCATCAGCTTGGTTCAACATGTTGGTTTAACACTTTGGTTCAATGTTTCAATTCAATTAGATGGTTCAACCACTCGGTTCACTTGGTTGATTCAGCGATTGGTTCAAAGGAACGGTTCAAACACTTGGTTTAAGCGGTAGGTTCAAAGGCTTGATTCAACAAAGGAGTGGTGTGTAGTGTTGAACCGTTGAACCATTTTTGGTTCAATTAGTTGGTTCAATAGCTTAGTTCAATCAGGCAGTTCAAAGGAGCGTCCCAAAAAGCTAAAGGACAAGTGCCCTTATGGAGGGCAGTTTCAGGTTCAAGAGCCCTTGTGGAGGGCAGGGAGCACTTCAAAGAGGCCACAAAGAAGTGGCTAAGATCTTTCAAAATTTTGTTAAGGCAAAGTCATGAATTCTTTCAGACTTTTGTCTGAAGGATTTCCTTCAAAAAAAATGTCCAAAGGAATTTGGGGAAAACTGCGAAAAAAAAGCCCAAGAGGAAAATGCCAAAGAAGAAAAGCTGAAGTAGGAAAAGGCTTGAAGGAATTTGCCATGGATGGTGACGTCCCAGAAGCTGTCAATTTTAAGAAGATAGATGAGCCATTGGAATTTTAAACGTAGTGATGGGCCCGTGAACATCAAATTTTACACCAAGAAATCTAGAGCGTGGAAGGCACCAAGTGAAAACTGTGGAAGGTTTTAAAATGCTTTCTAGGAGTAGCGGAACGTGCCACATATCCCTTGCAAGGCTCGATGGAAGCCGACAAGTGTCAACACCCGTAGTCTCTCTCTTTTGTCCCATGAGAACTATGGTGGGCCCTGACAAACTATTGAAGAAAGTAGAAGTCGACACATGTTCTCTTCTGCAGGACCTTCAAAGGGTGCCTAAAGCTCCTA
Organism: Torreya grandis; assembly: GCA_037957365.1. Classification (NCBI taxonomy): domain Eukaryota; kingdom Viridiplantae; phylum Streptophyta; class Pinopsida; order Cupressales; family Taxaceae; genus Torreya; species Torreya grandis. The sequence continues at coordinate 2,477,188 of JARHVA010000123.1, read as the reverse complement.
TGAGTCAAGTGGATGTTGCCACGTGTCCTGCCTGTTTCACAACAAAACGTGCCACATGTCACTTATTTAAAAATCAGGATAAAGTAGCCAAGGAAAGTATGAAGAGCCCAAGGAATGTAGTGACCCACCAGAAGAAACCAAAAAGTGATGAAGCCAGAAAGAGAGAAGCCAGAAGAAAGACCAAGTGTAGAAATGGATGAAGCATCCAAGTGGCAAAGAAGGTGTCAACTTAGGGAGTTACTCCAGTAGGTGATACAGTGTATGCAAATTGATCATTGGGAGCTACAAATGGCTAATGGTTGGACCCATTTTTATTCATTTTGCATTAATGAGCAAACAAGCCATGTAATCACCTTGAAGGAGCGGTCTTGTAAGCAGACAATCGGTGCGGCCCATGATTTCTCATATGATGTTTAAGCGGCTTGCTCTTCCTAATGATTGAAATGCACATGGGTCATTTGTAAAAAGGGCACCAAAAGGCCTCCATTCTTCCTCTATATATTTTAAATCTTCTCATTTGAGAGGAGATCCATACTCTTAGCCTTAAGGCAAAACTCTGCCCAAAAATCTCTCAGGCTTGTAAGGCAGAGCTGCCAGATTTTACCTTGAATCAGGACTTAGCATTTTTACCTCTATCTATACTTTCACTTTAAAGTATGTGTTTATTCTTATTTTGTGTTAAGTCATTATCTTTCATGCTTTTCACAGATCAATTACCGCATGTCTAGTGCATTGTGAAGTCTATTTTCTGTAGGTCTGCCAGAAGTGTCTATAGCAGGAATATAGGTGCATGTGAATAGGTTGCCTAAGTGTGTCGTAGAGCACCTTTGGTAGTTCCTTCCTCCCTGTATCTCTATGGACCCTTGACTCACTAAAATAGAAGAGTTTCCCACGTCAGATGAAGTGTATGGGTGCTTCCTCTTGGTGAAAAGTATATGTTCGGGCCTGAGTGGATCAAACTTTTCTGGTGTATCACCTTTTCATTTTTTAGGCTTAGGTTCTATTTTTAGCATCTCTCTCTCCCTTTTCATCCCCCCTTTTTCATTTTATTTATTAGCAATAGGAGAAACCAAGGCCTAAAAGATACATCAGAGGGAGCTAGCCCTTATCTAGAGACTCTCCCCTCCAGCTTCGTTGGTCCCACAGGCGAGAGGGGAGTTTTCATTGTTGTGTGTGGAAGGTCAGGAGCTAGGCATCCTACCTCGAGTGCAATCCACTGCATCAATAGGTACTAAATCATATTCCTACTTATAATAATTTTAAAATTCTTCAAAGACTTAATACTAGATGGAATCCCTCGAAGCCTAATTGGTTGAAACTTAACTTTGATGGGGCCTCAAAGTCTGATGGTAAAGCCAGTGGGGGAGGGATTATAAGAAATGACAAAGGGTGGATGATTGTTGACTATGCTAGTGGAATAGGCTACTAGAGTAATAACTATGCTGAAATAACTACTCTTCTATGGGGGATAAAATTGGCTATATCCCTCGGTATAAGGAATTTGAGTATCCAGGGGGACTCTAAAATGGTTATCGATGCAGTTAACAAAGCATCGAGTGTGGGCATTAAGTTAAAAGATATAATTAGGGATATTCAATTTATTCTCTAGAAGCTCACCAGAGTTGATATTTCACATATTTATAGAGAGGTAAATAGTGTAGTTGATGCTTGTGCCAATCTCAGCCAACATTTTTCAAATTGGTGATGTTGGCACCAAATAGATCATATCCCTTTAAATATTAGGGATCTCATCCAAAAGGAAATGACATGTTAAGGATGAGTCTCACATATTGGAAGGATAGCTATATTACTCGGTCCCCTTGAAGGGTGCCAACCTGGATCTCAGAGTTTGGGGCCTATTTTACTCTTTTGATAATCATTTCTAATTTATCATACCATTTTGGTAAGGTGAGTAGATTGTTTCATCATTAAGGAGATCACCAGGAAATTATGTTTAAGCATGGGATGAGTAAGTGTCATCTCTGCATGATACTCTGAACTATGTGCTATCTCATCATCATTATGCATACTTGTGAGCAAGGGCTTGTAGCTACCTCAATTACAATGGTAAAAATTAGGGATTCTTCTAGTCTGCTCTGTAAGTCCAAAATGGGGGGCGATAAAATTTGAACGGAACCAATTTCTTGTTGTGAGTTCAAAGACAACCCAGTGGTCTAGCACTACTGCAAAGAGGGTGGGATTAGTCCCTATCTGGAGAGGCTCAATGGGTTTGATGAAAACCTATCTAAATAATTCATGAGGTTATGGCTAAACTGACAAGTCACTGTTGGAGGAATTAGCTTTGAGATTTCAAAAAAGGTAATAGCTATGGCTACTGGCATGTCTATGCAGGGGATGAAGCTTCAACAGAAAAAAAATTGTGGACCTTTCCAGCCAGAGGTTGTATCTTGGAGAAGGCAAAGAACTTGCACCTTACCAAGGAGGTTTTGATTGAGCTAAATTGTCTGAGCCTTGGGACGGAGTGTACTTCATCCTCATGAAGTATTTCATGCTAGAGGGAAATTTTACCAAGTTTTACAATTATCATCTCCCCCTTCTAAATCATTTTAGGCATAATGCTCTTATCAACTTTCCCTTTTATCTGCTCTCTTCCCTAGAGCATTCAGTCCTTAGGGTGAGAGCTAAATGGGCAAAAAAACCTGATATGAATCCTATCCCCCTTCATCAGGGCCTTATTTTTTGCTTGTATAATTTCCACCGTGCCCTCGAGCTATCCAAGACTATTCGTATTGATAGCGGGGAATTTATTTCTAACCCTTTTGATGGTGATGTTGTCAAAGAGCCCTGTCCATCCCCTATCTCTACTAAAATTAAATAAGTTTCCTTTTCTACCCCTAAGGAGACTCCCTTAGACACCCCAGGATCCTTTGTGAGTATGAAGGGCAAGAAGAGGCAGTTTTATGCTGGTGAAGAGGATATTAGGGGGACTACTATGGGGACCCCTAAAAATCCTTATAGGACCCATGGGGGTTAAGGTATTAAATCCCATATGTCCACTAAGGTTAGTAAGGAGGGCCCCTCCTTAGGAGTTTGATGGTTGGGGTGGATTGTTGGCAAACATACTCCCAAAGCTAGGCTTATTGAATACTCTGAGAGCACCTCCGAGGAAGCCACTCAGGATGAGGAGAACAAGGAATTAGAAGTTCAGGAAATCTCTGAGGATACTGAAGGTAAGCAGGAGACTAGAGAATTTGAGACTACCGTGGAGGATGTTGTTGACTTTGAGGAATATGCTGACAAAGAGGGAAAGATGTATGTGGAAGAAGTTGATGAGGAAACTGAAATTGATATTGGTTTGAGAGCTAAAATTGTTGCCCTAAAGGGTCGCATTCAAAAATTGGAGTAGAACTTTACCACTGGGCTCCATAATTCTATTCTCCTGAACATGTCTATGTTGCAGTACTTGGGTACTACTGCTTTTGCTATCAATGTAGAGAACATTGAGAAATTGGATGACCTCATTAAAACTATGTTTAAGTAAGGAGAGATTTTGCCTCCTTAGCTCTTATTTTTCTAGATTCTCTGCCTCTCATTTTTTCCTTTTCTAGTTTATTTTAGTTTTGTTGTGTTTGTTGGTCCACTGAAAGTGACATTCCTATTATAAGGCATTGTTTATGTTGATTGCCTTCATGGTTTCTATGCTTTTGTAAGGGTTTGGCCCCTAGTTTACCACCTTATTTAATTAAAAACAATATAATTATATATCACATAATTAAGAGTAGAATAAATAAATTCATAATAAAAATTGGTGAAAATGCAGAATACTCGAATATTATGATTATGTCATTTTGAGGGGGAAACCTCCACAACAATGCAATAAGAAAAAATTTCATAATATGATGATAAAATACTAACCATTATCTTATATATACTCTACTTAACTAAGGTTATTCCACAGGCCGACCATAATAAGAACATAGATAAATGCAACAAGATAATATGAAGGTGTGTAAGCCATAAGTCAGCCACACATATCCCTAAATGCACTATAGATTAAGGGCGTAGCATGTCTTTCCCTTTCAAAATAATGATGTATTAAATTTTTAATCAAACCAAGATGTTGTTGAAGGAATGCTTCATCCTCTCATGTTACATCTTTAGAATGCAAGTTATTCCATTTGATCAAATACTCCTTAATGGCTTTGGTCCAAAGTTGCTTAGTCCACATGTGAAGGATTGCTTCAAGATCTAAAATGACTTGGCCTTATTCATCAAATTTAGATAGCTCATTATGAGTGGAAACTCTATGTCTAATTACCTTCTTCAGGCAAGATACATGGAATACTAGATGTATAAGAGTGGATGGAGGTAATTCTAGATTGTAAGCCACACTACCAATTTTCTACAAAATCTGATCAGGGTCATAATACTTAGGTGATAGGTTATTATCATTTTTATATTACTTAAAATACATGATTATATGGATAAAATTTGACAAATACCCAATCACCTATGTCAAAATGTTGCTCACTACAGTGTTGATCTACTTGTTACTTCATTCTATTTTGTGTCATTACTAAATTTTCTCACAAATTAACTGACACTTCCTGTTGATGGTGAATGTGTTCCTCAACAACTTAAACCTTAGGATACATTGTCAAAGTTAAAGTGATGGATGGGGGGTGATACCTATAAAATTACACAAAAGGAAATATCTTGGAAGAAGTGTGAAAAGAAGTGTTATACCACCATTCAACAATTGGCAACCAATGAACCCATTTGTCATGTTTGTTAGAAATAAAACAATGAAGATATGGTCTTTCTAGAAATTTATTGACTACATTTGTCTATCTATTAATTTGAGGATGATAGGAAGAGCTATGGGCCAACTATGTGTGCAAACATCCATATAATTTAGTCCAAAAATTATTAGTAAATATGGGATCTCAATCACTTACATTGATATTTGAAGTACCATGTAATTTTTGAACTATATTTAAAACAATAGAAGCTACTATATTGGAAATAGATGGTTGTGATAATGCACAAAAATGAGCATACTTGGTGAGTTGATTAACAACTACCATGATAACATTTTTACCCTTAGACTGTGGTAACCCAATAATGAAATCCATGGAAACCTCCTCTTAATGTTAGCTAGGGATGGATAAAACCTACAAAATACTTGGGGTCTTAATGGTTTCACCTTTGTTTTGTTGGCATACCATACATTCAGCCACATATTTATATGCATCCCCCTTGATTCCTTCCCAAAAGAAATCTTGTTTGATTCTATGATATGTTTTCAAAAATCTAAAGTGACCTACAAGTGGAGAAGCATGAAGTTCCCAAAGAATTTTATGTTTGAAGAGAGAATGCTTACAAATATATAATCTATCTTTCAATCATAATGTGTTCTCTTTCCATGTAATTTTTTTAGATTCATCCAAACCCTACAGAATATTTTGAATCAAATCCTTGGTAGCATTATCATTCTTCCATTCATATCTTGCTTCCTTTAGCCAATCTGTCTGCCACATGGTCATGGTGCATAACAATGCCTCAACTGATTCATAATGTCGATAGAGGGCATCTACCACCACATTATCTTTTATTTTCTTATACATTATTTAAAAATCATATTCTAGCATTTAATTCACCTATTTATATTATTATTTAGATGAAAATCATTTCTTCAAAAAATATTTGAGGCTATCATGATTAGTCTTAATTTGAAAGCGATGACCCATCAGATAAGGTCTCCATTATTTCATTACATGTAGAATAACAATCATCTCTTTCTCATAGATTAGTTTGAGCCTATTTTTTCTCTTTAGTTTATTACTTTCAAATTCTATTGTTTTGCATTCTTGCATGATTAAAACCCCCATGCCCTATCCTAATGTGTCACATTCCACAACAAAAGTTTTTGAAAAATTAGGGGGAGTCAAAACTAGAGTTGTGCACATAGTCATTTTCAACTGTTTAAATTCCTTGATAGCTAAATCAATCCACTAGAATGAGTCTTTATTTAACAAAGAGGTGAGTGGGGATGGAATTCTACCATAATTTTTTATAAATCTATGATAGTAACTAGTTAGCCCCATAAATCTTCGGAGCTTCTTGAGGGTCTTGGGAACCTACCACTCCATCATCACTTGGATTTTTTTAAGATCAACTTTCACTCCTTCATGTGAAACAATATGACCCAATTAATCCACCTCTTGGACACCAAAAACACATTTGGAAGGTTTGACATATAGTTGATGTTGTTCCAAAATTGAAAGTACCTATTTCACATACTTCAAATGGTCTTCCCAATTTTTGTTATAGATGAGTATATCATCAAAAAACACTAATACAAACTTTCTAAAAATGATCTTAAAATAGTATTCATTAAACTCTAAAAAATTTATATGGTGCATTTGTGAGGTCAAAAGGCACGATCATAAATTCGTAAAGGCCTTTATGAGTTCTAAAAGTTGTTTTAAGTGTGTCCTCATTACAGATGTGAATCTGATGATGCCCAGAGTGAAGGTCTAACTTGGTAACATAAACAACACCATGCAGTTCATCTAGTAAATCATCAATTAATTGAATAAGAAACTTATCTTTGATGGTGTACTTATTGAGTTCTCTATAGTCTAGGCACATCTTCCAACTATCATCCTTGTTTTGCACCATGACCATAGAGGATGAATATTCACTTTGATTATGTTAGATGATTCTTGCCTCCAACATCTCCTATACCATATTTTCAATTTCACTCTTTTGGGCATAGGTATACCTATAGGGTCTGATGTTGGGTGGTGAACTTCATAGAATGAGCTTGATGACATGATCATACACATGACTTGGAGGAAGTCCTTTTGACATGTCACTAAAAATAATAGAATGGTCATTTATCACCCTTTTTAAATCAATATGTGTGGACTCCTTGGTTGGTTTAACCTCTATGGAAAATAAACATGCCAAAAATCCTTTTGTACCTTTTCTAAGAATCTTTGTCATCTAATGGGAATTAAGTAGTCATGGAGATTTATCCCATATTCTATGCAGTTCAAAGGTCCTACCTTCTAAATGTAACCTCATGAATAGTTTCTCAAAATTAATCTCAATAGTGCCTAAAGTGGTGAGCCACTGCACTCCCAAAACAATGTCATCTCCTCCCATGGGGATATCAAACAAAGGGGAATAGATCAAGTAGTCTCCCATAACAATCTTAATACTATGGCATTTTCTAAAACAATTGACTATACCACCATCTGCAATCATGATTTGAAATTTTGGAGTTGGGTAAATGAAATAATTCAAATGAGTAGCCAACTTACTATTAATGAATTTATATGTACTTCTATAGTTAATTAATACAATCACCTTTTGTTTCTTCAGAAAACTTACCACCTTAAGAGTTTGAGGAGTAGTAATACCTAAAAGTGTATGATAGGAAATAGTAGGTTGAGAATCTTCAAATTCAACTCTAGGTTCTTCCAAATCTGCCCCTGAAGCCTTATCATATTCTTCCTCCTCGTTGATACCTTCAATTTAAAACTTATTTTTAGCACATTGATGTCCTTTGCTCCATTTTTTATAGCATCAAAAACATAAACCTTTTGCATGTTTTTTTTTCAACTTGTTGAGGTATAAATATCATAGGATTTGGAAATGATGGTGTTGGGAAGGTGCATTCATGCACATTAGTGAAATGTATTAGTTTGATCAACTCTTTTTCATTAGCTAGACATGTCCTTGGTATGGCTTCAAATACATTACTAGGATGAAACATGAAAACCTCTAATTGGATGTTATCTTTAAGGCCACCCAAAAATAGGTTAATCATATTTTACTCAATGATATTTGCCACACATAAGGAGAGATTTTGATATTGATGAATGTAATTATTTACCATCCATGTTTGGTGTAACTTGGCTAATTGGTTGAAGTAGTTTTTTGAGACATTATTGGGATAGTGGAGCTACAGTTCTTCAAAAAATACAAATTAAGAAACAAAGAGACCCTTATTTTTATTTTGAGTACATAACCAATGATACCAAATAAATTGCTCAGGTTTTAGATACAAAGAGACCATGGCCACTTTTTTTGAATAGGGAGTCTAACGTAAATCAAATTAATTTTTAATTTGAATAATCCATGTGAGTGGATCATTACCATCAAACTTTTGTAGGTCCATTTTTGGCAATAATGGCTTCATACCATGGTTGGCATTATGACTCTTTCAAGGAGAAGAACCAAATTGGAGTGTTAGGGGGTCATTTTATAATTATTGAGCTAAAAATTTGGCCAATTACCTAGTGATTTGTTACAATTGATCCTAGAAGTTATTCAAGTCCACTCTCATCCCTATGAGGTCCCTTTTAATCATATCAAAATCATATTTATGTGTCATGCATTGTAACTATGAATTAGTTGTTAAACTATCTCTAAAATACTTAGATTAGAATTTTTTAACTCCATTTCATCTTCATGAGGAGTTTTAGGCATTTCTTGCCCTTTCTCATGACCATGAGTGTTAGGCCCTTCCATACATAAATCCTAGGAGGATTATGACCAAAAAAAATGTATCAACAGATGATACCCTTGTGGTCACCTCACCAAAATAAATCCAATGACTACTAATGTGCACAAGGGTGAAAATTCTTGACCTAAAAAAGTGTACCAATATAATATACCATTATAATCATCTTGCAGAGATGAATCCAATGAATGCTAATTTTTAAAAGGTAAAATAATTTCCAAACTTATTTATTATTATTTTTCTTACTCATTTTTTTTTCTTTTTTGTAAAAAAAACCTCACAAAAAAAACTGCAGTGATGAAAAAATTCAATTCCTCTCAGATCACAAGTTATGTTTTTTTGGCCTTCTAGTCCTCAAGATGCCAAATTTGAAAAAAAAAACCACATCACATAAACTTTCCCAAATTTAAGCTTTGATGCCACTTGTAATAAAATTACATAAATGATTCACAATAATAAAATTATATATCATAGAATTAAGAGCAAAATAAATAGATTCATAACAACAATTGGTGAAAGCACAGAATACCTGAATATCATGACTAAGCCACTTCAAGGGGTTAGCCTCCATAATAGTGAAATAAAAATAAAAGTCATAATATGATGATAAAAGACTAACCACTACCTCTTATATATACTCTACTTAACCAATATTATTCCATAGGCCGACCATACTAAAAACATAGAGAAATGCAATAAGATGATATGAAGGTGTGTAAGCCACAAGTTGGCCACACATATCCCTAGATGCATTATAGATTAAAGGCATAAAATGTTTCTCTATCTTGACACTAGGGTTTTTACGTAACTTGTTGGGTATTTCAGGGTGATAGATGGCCAAGATGTAATCGATAGTTTGGTAAATCATCAATGGTTATGGGTAGAAGATCCTCTAGTGACCATATGTCCAAAATCTACCTTAGGGCATCAAAGTGTGCATCTATGTCTTATGACTAATCAATATAGGCCCTTTGGTAGTAGTTTTAGTGTTTCAGCTTTCATTCCTACCCCTGTTAGGGTTGCTTCCTCTATGGCTGGCCTAGATGGTGATGCCAAATTAATCATAAAGGGTAAATATTTGACCAAAGTGTCTTCTCAGGTGGAGAAGATAATGAATTTAGTAGTTAAACATTTGGGCACTACAGATGCCACTCTTATAGTGTCTTTTGAGGAGGAGGCTCTCGAGGAGGTGCTTTGAAATCAAGAATGGTTTATAGATAGGGGTTTTATGTATAGATTTGATAGATTTTGGCCAAGCTGCCCTACTCTCCATCAGTGGGTCTCTAAATCATGGTGGACTTTAATGGAAGACAGATTGGAAATTTATCCATGTGCCAAAAGTTTTTTATTATGGTTTTTGATAGTCTTTTATATCATTAAAAGCTTATTCAGACTAAATATTGGAGCTGAGATCAATGTATCCTTTTTTGTAGCCTTGGTACCCTACCTTTAACCCTCTCTTGAAAACCTTTCAATCAAGCCCGTCTAGGTTTGATTTCCATATCTTTCCCTTTAGTTTTAGGAAAATTCTTGCCTCTTAGTGATTGGTGGAACCTTTGGTGATATGTTGGACATTGATGCTTCTACCTCTAACCTTTCCTGCACCACCTTTGCTCAAATTCTTATTTGTTTAGATAACTCTTAGGACCTTCTACTAGCCATTGAGCTAAGAGTCAAAGGCCAATGCTGGACTCAAACCCTTGATTATGAGGGGCTGCCCTTCAAGTGTCATAAATGCTTTGAAATTGGTCATTTGACTATGTCTTTCCATAGCTCCAGGTGTAAAGTGGATTCTTCTTGGTGGAAAGAGGCAAGTAATGATCTTCTGATAACACTCCTACTAAGCCTTTTAAAAAAGAAATTGTATAAATTAATTAGGAGGTGGATCTTAAAGATCATTTGCATCAATTTGTGACTTCATCTCTGACTCCTAAGGGATAAATCACTGAGGATGTTGGGAAGGTTGGGATTATTGATGTGGGTTTAACTAGTGGGAATGTTATATTTGAAGGCTCATCAGGTGATATGGGTACTCCTTTTGGTGTAGAATCAGGGAAATCATGTAATCAAGAAGATTGGATTGTAGTAAAAAGTGAGAAAAAACGCATTGCATCTCTAAGCCTTCTCTCAGGATTCTCCATTCTCATCATACAGAGGACAAGGGAGGGACATGAATCTATTGGATAGTCTTTATCTTAGTCTATTATGTGTTTTATTTGTCTTGATTCATCATATATGATGTCACGACTATGCTTACACTAGGTTTCTTATACCTTATGGTTGATGGTTCACTTTCTTTTGATTTTGGTGTGATCTCTTTTTTATTTTAGGACACATGAACCACTAACCTTGATATTTATCTAAAAAAATAAATATTATTTTCTACAACCAAGCAAAAATAAATTTTTTTACAAGTGTTTTTTAGTCTTCAAAATTAGAATATGGACTTCAACAACCAAACAAAATGTGGATGGATTCATGTGTTCGTTTCTTCAAAAAATATAATTGAATAGGCATAGTTTTCATTTATATACACCTATGAAGAATGTGACTTCATTTAATGTGACAATTACAAAAAATTTAGGAACCCAAATATATTTTATAAAGTGATACAATCATTTTGAAATTGTAATAACAATGCCTACAATCATCCAAACATAGTGCTTGTAGATGATGCCAATGAGTTTTTTTGAATGATAGAAGAAATTATATTATTGCAAATCTTTTAATAAAAATAGTGTGATTAATGGTAATTATTTATTAGATTATTTGTGACTAAGTTTATTAAGTCTAAAAGATTTTGATAATGTACAAACTATTGTAAACAAATTACATTGAATAAATTCTTAATCTTTAATTTTATGGCAATACTTAGTCATTATTAGAGAAATTTTGAATATATGTTCTATGTTATCGTTAAATATTTTTATATGTTTTTTGTTCCTTATATCCATTACTAATTTCATTTAATAAATAAATACTTTCTAAAATTGATTTCAAAATAAACTAAAATTATCAAATTATCAAATATTAACCCACTCACTCATTTATACTATTTATTTTTATTAGAAAAAGATATATAAAATCATTATTTGATAGAGATTGAATGTAAGTTATATGTTCCTATTGAAAGTTTAAATCTATTATTTGTTTTTTGCATTCATTATACCTGTAAGAATTATAGGTTTATAAATGGCCTTATTTTTTATTACAATAATTATTATGATTTGCCAATAAAAAAATATTATTTTATAAATTATGTATATCAGTTGAACTAATGGTTGACTTTTTATACATATAAAAAACAAGCTTGCATCTATTACTACTTTAAAAAATACAAGTGTAAGTCTACCCTAAAATTATTTTGATTGATAGGTAAATGAAAATTAATTTTTAAAATAACATGTACAAGGAGAACTAGCAGCCACTTATTTCTACATAAATAATTATTTCATAGATTATTTGCAAGTTATTTGTCTTATTTCATAGTTTATCATAGATTATTTGCGATTTATTTGTATTATACATATTTTTATGTGTTTTTGGTGATCTGTTACCATCTCTATTTAAAAATGTGTAAAATTACCCTAAAATTAATATTATAATTATTCTAATTTACCCATAATTTACAATATGAATTGATTGTATCACAATTTTTTGAATGGTAACTATTTTTACACAGAATGTTTTAAAATATGATCTTTGTTGTTCTCAATACTCTTTATGTCTATTTTAGTTTTTTTTTTTTCATTTAAATATACAAGTGCTCTTTACTAGTGCTTTAAAATAAATACAATTGTAAGATTATTTAAAAATTAAACAACTTGTTTATTATTATTTTTTAATTTTTATGATGTGAACCTAAACATAATTATTTGTTTAATAAGATATAGCTATATTTTTTCTGAAAAACTATTAAAAAAATATGTTATATGAAATATGAAGAAAATATAAAATATCAGGTATCTCCATTCATTTGTTTAACATAAGGAATTGGATCCTTAAGTGCCTATAAAAACAAACATGATCAAGAAATTTATAAATGATTTGTACAAAATTTATAGGGGAGTAGTGTTCGTAGTAGCAATCCCTAAGTTTGGAGTTTCAGAGTGCCATATACAACATAAAAATTAATTCATTTAAAAGATTAATATTTTGTTAATTCATATATTTTTTGGCATGTTGAAATGGAGGAAAACTACAATTTGAGTTAAATTATAATAAGAAATTTGAAATACATGTAAAAAAATTATCCAATAGTTGAACATGGTGTAAAAATATTGTACATTTGTGTACTAATTATTGAAATAGTGACATGTCATGATGTGATTAGTTATACAACTATCGCAACTATTAGGTAGTACAACATTGGGCATTATTCAACTATTGGTGCACACTCAACTACTGGCACTTCTCTCTTAAAATACATTTTTATTTCACATGATGTTATATTCCATAATGAAAATGTGGGATGGACACAAACTAGGTAGGGAAAGACTAGATTGACTTAAATATAAGGACCTTTGAGATTTTTATTATCACAAGAATAAAAACTATAATGGTTAGAAATGCTAGAAAATATAGTATTAGAATCTGATTATTGTGAAATTGGATTATGATATTAATAAAATTGAAATTTGATACTACTAAAACTAGATTCTAATAGATCAGTAATATTAAAATAGATTAATTATAATGAAATTGGATTCTAATATCAGTGAAATTAGATTCTAATATTAGTAATATTAAATACCAAAACAAATTATTCGTAAATGATGTGGACTGGAATAAGTCTACATTTATTGAAATGTTGGTTATATACATATGAAAATGATATATAATCTACCAAACATGTGATAAATAACATAGACCAATTTAATAACTAGTAAAACATGTTACTCTTAAGCTTTATATATATATATAAAGCTTAAGAGTAACATGTTTTACTAGTTATTAAATTGGTCTATGTTATTTATCACATGTTTGGTAGATTATATATCATTTTCATATGTATATAACCAACATTTCAATAAATATGTATATGTATATGTATATGTATGTATGTATGTATGTATGTATGTATATGTGTGTGTGTGTGTGTGTGTGTGTGTGTGTGTGTGTGTGTGTGTGTGTGTGTGTGTGTGTGTATTTGTATGTGTGTGTGTGTGTCTATATATATATATATATATATATATATATATATATATATATATATATATATATATATATATATATATATATATATATATATATATATATATATGTCACCAAAATCATAACTCATGGAATCATGTGTATGATAAGTAACTCTAGGGAGCATTTATCATGTGGAATTCGCTTTATACTAGAAACATGTGCATGTTTTCATTGTGGAACATGTCAAACTATTTGTCTTTTTGTATAAGGTGAATATTCATCATAGGAGATGAAGTGAACAACCATATTGTGGCTATAAATTTATATTTATCTTATTCATTTATTAATATAATACAAGTTTGTTTTGTATCAATCTCATTTTATTTTACATCTAAATACCCGACCTGACATTGGTATCAAAACTATGACTATTCTGATTTTTTTTATTCTCCACCATCCTCTCTTAATGAAAATTATTTTTCCAACCATTAATCTATGTGTACATTTTTTTTCTAATTCACCATTCTTTTTCCAGTTGTACGACATTGTCAAAGAGCTATGTTTTTTTATTGGAATTGCCTGAGAGTAGCACTACTACAATAATGGCATTGTGCCTTTATCTTGGGCAAACTAAATTTTGAGATGACTATTTACAATGACAAACAAGAGTCTTGCATGGTATGGGGTAAGTTAAAAATGCCTTGGTATCAATGTTAGAGAAATTAGTAGCTTGCTTAAGCCTAAAAGTTAGAATTTATGATTTTTCATCTACCAAAGCGCCATAGAACAATGTTCAAATTATGCAGGTGGAGATGGGAGACCATCCAAAAGTTAAATTAATATTACTTTTAATTTTTTTTATTTTTTTAAGTTTATTTCAAATAAAAACTCGTATTTATTTTAGAAATCTTTTCCTAATACGAGAATTTTATTTTTTTTACTTAAATAAGTGATTTTTATAATTAAACAAGTCGATTTTTGCAAACAAGATTCAAAATTAAAAAAATATTCATTTTTTAAAATAAAACAAATTTTGAAAAACAAAAAAAATTACAAAAATTGTAGCATTGAGTATTAATGATGTCTCTGATTCACATTTACAAGTAATATGGTTTTGATCAAACTATTGCATATATCACCTAATATAGTTGTAAAAATGACATTCAAGGTTGTTGGCCCCTCAATTTTGACTAAGTATTTGTTCTAATTTTGGTGCTCGATGTAGAGGGACCATTATCTATTTTTATGCAAGCACTGGTATGGTGCAAGAAAACCATGGCACAGGATGACCATGGCACAAGACTAGCAGTGTGAAAGTTGAAGGATGCAAAAGGACAATGGCACAAAAGACCCAATGCAAAAAGACCCAGTCAAGAGAACATGGTATGAGGAACCCAAGAACAGAGAATCCAAAATAAGAAGTAAAAGACGAGGGGCGCGTGAGGGAAGTGGAGCATGAGGAACATGGGAGTAGTTTGAATATTAAATCAAATATGACACTTTAACCCCTCCAATCAGAGGCCTTGTACAACCCATGAGGAATGAAACACTTGGAAATAAATGCATAACATAAAGCAAACATCTAGGGGCATAGAGGCCTAATTATATAGGAATAATTAATTTTAAGAGCCATGACTCTCAGCTTGTTGAGAGTCTGTGTGCCATGTGTCCATTCAGGGTTAAGAACTCGACACTGGGATAGGGCAAAATAAGTATAAAAACCTCCATTGTAAGCATTCATGGTGGGATTGATGTGTGAACCTTTGAATGGATATAAAGCATTTTGTCTTGTAATCCATAAGTACTTAATAAGAATTCAATGTTTATCATATGGTATTTTGAGCAATGGACTATGTTGAATATTGAAATGAGTTAAGTAAATAAAGTCATGAGTTCCTTTCTTTTATATTTAGCTAGTGATGGTAGTATAATATGTTAAGAAACAATAGTAGGATATTTGTTTGATAAGAAATGATTAAATGCACATCATGTTTCAAAGTCTTCAAGAACTAGGCTTTCACTATGCTCTTTAGGTGAGTGCACAAGACTCATCCCTCACGTGATAGGGCCAGTGTGCTAGCCTATTAGGAAGAGGTTTTCGCACATACCTAAAGATAAAACCCAACATTTTGGTTTTGTTGTCGAGACCTGAAACAAGTGGAGCATGATTATGGGAAATGTTTGAGTGCATTACATTAAATAATATTGAAGAATGGATTACCAATGTCAAAGACAATTTTGTGGTTCCATATCTTGAACCAAGAGTTTTTGTGTGATAGTGGATAAAACAAAACTTCTATAACTCATTTTATGAGACTTTCTTTTCTGAGGTCCCTATTATTTTGCATTCTTGGATCTTAGCATATGCTCAAGGATGATCATGAAACCTTGGATGAAGACAGTCATGGACACTTGAACAACAAAGGAGTTTAGCATGACAAAAAGTTTTTTGGATGTGAGTGGTTGATTACTAGTGGAAATGTGTTTGAAATAGTTACATCCTAGAATACGTCGTGACCACATATCATGTCCTAAGGAATAAAAGTACAATTTTCTATGAGAACCAAGGGGATGATATCTTTCATTATTTCCTTTTGAGATTAAAAAGCTAATTATTGATCTTGGGTTGGAAACACTACCCATAAAAGGCTAAAAATCTCATATGCATGAGCCACACATTTAGAGGGGAGACTACTGGTTGTTTCAAGATTATGGGTTCAACATGGTAGCAAGCCAGTGAGTGCTACAAAAATAGAAGTATGATGAATATCAATAGGGGATCATGGGATTTAGTGACATGGGAAGAGATTGGGAGCACTCAAGGAACATTGTGAAGAGTTGCAGGGAGCTGGATGTGTGTGAGGAATCCATCACTTATGGGCCATAACCTTTGCCACTTTTATCTTGCAAAGGAGAAATGAGTTGGATTGTCAGAGATGAACCAAGTATGAGTTAACCAAGCTCCCCCACCAAAATGCATGCTCATACCTTTGAGTCAGATAGAGTACATATAAGGAATTGGGATATAGATAGTACATATTTAAAAGCTAAATAGATAAGGGAAACTGAGACCAAGCCATTACCTAATAAATTAGAATCTATATCTTTCTCTTTTCAAGATAAATCTATAGCATAGCTTGGAATACCTAGAGGATCTGGCCCTCAAAGCTTTAATATAGACCCTAATCTAGGATGTCAACCCTCCACCATGCCTTTTCCCATGGGAACTACTACTAGAGGCATTGGAGGAGGATTAGGAGGAGGTACTAGAGGAAGCAAACCCTCTCCAAGAATAAGAGTTGGATTTTTTTAGAAATAATTTATTCAACCACCTATGATTTATTATAAAATGACATTGCACCTACCTGAGTACCAAGGGGTGGAAAATACAGTCAAGCATGTTCATAAGTGTGAACTAATTTGGAGGGTGCATGGCATCATGTCCTCTAAGTGAAAGGAAACACAGTTCATAACCACCCTCTTAGAACATGCACACAAATGGTATCACAAATTCAACCCTCAACAATTATTGGTCGACTATGACCAGCTCAAAGTAGCATTTCTACAAGAATTTGATATTCTTGAGTTTGAGCAACAGAGTATAGTGACACTGAAATACATAAAGCAGGAACTTATAGAGATCATAAGGGAATATGATGCATGGTTCAAGACCTTGATTTCTAAGTTGTCTTTTGAAATTAATCTTGTTCAAAATGCACAATGGTTTGGAGGAGGATTATTGTTACCGTTTTGATGGACCTTGTCACAAAAAACTTTCACTAACACACATGAGGCTCTAGAGGCTACCTTACATGCTAAAGTGGTTGGAAGTATGGATATTGAGATTAGTTACTTTATGGAGGCTCAAATAGTGTCCATGTATTCTCAGCTTGAAAATTTGTTGGTAAATAATACACATGAGACACATAGTGGTGTTTTGTGTATCAACTGTGAAATCGAAGGACACATAAGAATTAACTGCCTGCATAAGAACATCCATGCAGTCATAAAGTAAACTTTTGAGATTTGTCATGATGACCATGATGTCCACTCCTATCCACTTTTTCAATGGGCCATGATCATTAAATTATCTGCATATTGTAATATTTGTGATGCTTATACTCATGGCACCAATGATTATCATTTGATTACTGATATTTATGAAGCTTGAGCATGCGACATGTGACAAGCCTCAATCACTAGTTCACAAGATAATGGTGGATATCATGGGCATGAAAGAGGATGAGGATGAGGTGATAGTTAGTTTCCACCAAGGACTTATTACAAGTGTGGTTCTCTAGACCACTATCAGAGGGATTGCCTAAAATACCCAACCTGCACTTACTACAAAAAGGACCACCGACTAGAAGAGTGTCTAGATTTATATGCAGCCATCACAAAGGACTATAATGAAAAAGGCACTGGTATGATTTGTATAAACAAACCACAATGGCATGCTCGACCAACCATCCCTATTGTACAACAAGTAAATATTACTACTTGCAGTGGGGGCCAAATGTAATCTACACCCAACCCAGTTGAAAAGGTACGTCAAGAAGAACCACAGGCTATGAAGTACCCTAATTCACTTTAGCAAAAGGATGTCCTTCAAGATACAATGGCCCTTATACATGATCTTTAAGGCAAGATTCAATACCTTAAGGATAGGTATGTCACACAGTACACCATAGTGCAAAGAGAAACTAAACCTCCAGTAATGCGGGATAGTTTTCAAGAACTATGCAAATGCATGATTGATGAAGACATCATTCCCTAGCTTAGCACCTATTTTAAATATCAAGTGTACCTACCAAACAAAACTCACACTCAAATAGTCAACAAAGTGAAGTTTGATATTTAAACCATGCCCAACACCAAGAAAGTCCTAGTTCCACTTCCCCAAAAGATAGAGAAATATTAGTTAATGTTGTTATCAATGGATGGGTAATCCAGGATAT
Organism: Torreya grandis; assembly: GCA_037957365.1. Classification (NCBI taxonomy): domain Eukaryota; kingdom Viridiplantae; phylum Streptophyta; class Pinopsida; order Cupressales; family Taxaceae; genus Torreya; species Torreya grandis. The sequence goes on along the minus strand of JARHVA010000123.1, from coordinate 2,458,597 downwards.
TCTAGTAGATATTGGTGCTAAATTAAATATTTTCACTAAAGATCCCTAGTGGAAAATGTCAAGTCTAGACTTGCAACATTTACCTCGTGTCTTTTTCATGGCAAGCAAGACTCATGTGCATCTTATCAGAGTCCTTAAAAATGTCATTATTTAAATACTTGGGGTTTTTTTCAAAGCAGATTTTGAGGTTTTAGAGTTGATAGAGGCTGAGGACTACCCAACCTTACTGGGAAGGCCCTAGTGCTATGAAAATCATATAGATTTAAGCTTTAAAAATTGATACATTAGATTTGAGAATATCAATCAGTGTGTGATAATAACCTTATACCAAGAACAAGGACCACCCTATATCAAGATCGTAAGTGCTGATGAAGACATCAATAATCTATATAATGTGATTGTTTGACATTATGAACAACATGATGCAATGCTAGATAGTATTCTTTGATGGATAGACAACCAATCTATCTCAGATACAAAAAGCAATGTTTACAACTATTGGGCCCATGGTGATTAGGACCTCACTAGAAGATTATGTAGCACCATCAATAGAGAAAAAAACATCCCATGCCAGCTTCTTAAGCATCATAAATCTGTGCACCTCATGGGTTTAGCAATGTGAGGAACATTGGAGAGACTTAATGAAGCTCCATGGTTCCAAGGATAAATGGAGGTGTATGATTTTGTCTAGCACCTAGAACAGTTCTATGGTATCAAAAATGAATGGATGAGGTCATTAGACCACATTTTTTATCGCACTACCACCAGGCTGTGGTGTATGCATAAAGATCACCTTTTGTATTGGGATCAAGTGTGAGCTGCACTACATCATAGATTCCAACATGATAATAAGATCATTGGCACACTCAACTATAGTGTCATAGAATCACCTAAACCTAACCTTAAGGTGTGTGAAACAATATGGCGAGATGAGGAAACATTTTTACTAGAATACCTATAGGTCCATATGTTCTATGGAACTTTACGCAATTGGGCACAAGCGTGGTACATACGTGAAGAAAGGCACATGGGAACATGGTTCTGGTAGCTACTAAAGGAAAACATGACATCAGCACTTTCTTACTCTTCACCAAGGATGGACCTACACCTTACTCTTCAAACCATACAAGAAGTAATCATTGGAGATTTGAGTATGATGGAAGACTGCCTGCATCATATTCATCAAGAATTGGAAGAACCCTTGGGTTTATTCATTGAACCCCCTAGAAAATCAACTCTTACATTATCAACAGTCTCCAGTAAATAACATTATGAAGAAATCCACTCGGGAAATTAGAAGCTCATCTTCCAAGTAGATGAAGGAGAAGGGTCCACTCTATTCGATCCATTGAGTAACATCCTGCATGTTCCTATGAGAACTGGCTCATGAAATCTTCAAGAGACCAACTCCCCCATAGACAACCCTTATCATAGGCCCATTCAAACTGTTCAACTTAACATTGACACAAATTAGGAACCTAAGGTAGTAAGCATTAGAAATTATTGGACCAAGATATAAATTTTGAAAATATTTGAGTTACAGAAAGAGTATCAAGATGTGTTTCCAAGAAACTACAGTGAAATGAAAAGGGTTCACCCTTCTCTTAGAAAGATGCATATAAAGTTGATTGATGGTGGTCTCCCCATAAAAAAATGCCCATACCAGATGAGCCCCATGAAGAAATGCCCATACTAGATGAACCCTAACCTCTGAGCGCACATTAAAGAAGAGATCTATAACATGCTCCATGCCAAAGTAATTACTCTTATAGATGAATTTGAATGGTTGAGTCCTATGGTAATCTATATCAAGAAATATGGGCATATTCGTATATACATGGATCATCATGTTTTAAATGCATCATGTCACTAATCCTCTCTCAACACCTTTCATAGAGGAAATCCTAGAAAGTGTTATCGGTTGTGAGATATACTCCTTTATCGACAGGTTCTCAGGGTATCACCAAGTCCAAATAGTTTAGGAGGACCGTTCTAAGACCACATTTACTATAAAATTAGGCTCTTTTGCCTATACCATCATGCCTCTTGGGTTTAAATATTCCCCAACAGTATTCTCATAGGTAGTAGTGGAGGATTTCAAAGATTTTATCCATAAGTTCCTCCAAGTATACTTAGATGATTGGATGGTATACAGGCTGATCAAGGACCATTGTGCCAATCTGAGTCTCATGCTTGAGTTTATCGAGTATTAAAAATTTCCTTAAATTTGAAGAAATGCCTATTTATGACACCTTTGGGGTACTCCTTGGGCATATCATTTGTAAAGGGGGACTCTTGGTAGATCCATCCAAGGTCTCTATCATTCTTCATCAACCAGCACCAACAACTCAGTGTGAGGTGTGCACATTCTTAGGACACATGGGCTACTACAAGAAGTTCATTCGAGGTTATGCTAAGATCATAGCACCCCTATAATAAATATTAAAGTATAATGAATAATTTACATGTACTAGTTCTTGAAAAATAACTTTTCAAACTCTAAATAAAAAACTAGTTACCGCTCTTATCTTGTAATTACTGGATTGGACAAAACCCTTCCATGTCCACATTGATGCATCTAGCATAGTATTTGGCACAATACTTGCACAACTAGGAGAGGGAAATTTGTACCATCCTATATATTTCACCAATAGGAAACTCACATTGACTGAAAGGAACTATACCACCACTGAATGTGAAGCCTTGTCTATGGTTTATGCGCTATAAAAATTCAGACAATTTATTTTGACCACACCATTTGTATTCTACACCAACCATGAGGCTCTAAAGTATATCATCAATAATCCAGTTCTCTATGGAAGAATTTACTGCTAGATAGTTCTCTTCCAAGAATTCTAGTTTTTTTATAATAGTAAAACCTGGGAAAACCAACTGTGGACCTAATCACTTATCCTGAATTGAAAATGAAGAGCCTCCACATGCTATAGAACATGAACTTCTTGACGTACAAATCTTCTAAGTTTCTAGGGTACCTGAAGAAATAGAGGATATTATGACATTCCTCACTACTAGATGTGCACCTAATTCTCTCACTTTATAAGAAATGAAACAACTTGCGGTGTGTGTCACACCTTATCAACTAATAACAAGAGATTTGTATAATATGGACTATGAGAAGGTACTACACCATTGTGTAATGAAATGTGAATGCTTTGAGGTATTATGAGAAGTCCACAAAGGTATTTCTAGAGGACATTATACCAGGGAGGTTACTGTGTGTAAGGTGTTGCTCGTTAGACTCTCGTGGCTGAATTTATTTAAAGATACAAAGGCATATGTAAAGTAATATGATTTTTTTCAGTAAATTGGAAGACCTAATAGAAGAGATTCCATGCCATTATGACCAATTTATTCTCAATAACTATTTTAAAAGTGGGCTATTAACTTTGTGGGCCCCATCACTCTAGCAGAATGAAGAATAGGCTCTTGGTACATAATTACGACAACTGACTACTTAATGCATTAAGCTCAGGAAATACCAACCAAAGATTGTGTGGCAACGAATTCCATGTGGTTCATCTTGGAAAACATTATAACACAATTTAAATGTCCTCTAAGCTTCACTAGTGACTGTGGAACCCACTTCTTGAATGAGATAATTCAAATCTTATTGCTTGAATTCATGATCACATATCACAATACAATGTCTTACCACCCATAGGCCAATGGAACAACTGAAGCCTTCAATAATATCCTTGGTATCACTTTGAAAAAAATCTACAATGTTGGTAGAATTGATTGGGATGATAGGGTATTTGTAGTACTTTGGGCATACCAGACCACATACAAATGCTTCAACAAAAATACACCATTTAACTTAGTAAATGGAAAGGAAGCAATCATGCAAGTCAAGTTCCTGGTTCCATCTCTCCAAATAGCATGTATAGGAAACCTTGATGATGATGCATCTTTGAAAGCTCAGCTTGATGAACTCATGAAACTCAATGAGGCTCGGTTCCTTGCCCATTGGAATCAAGATGTTGAGAAACATAAACAAAAATCATGGCATGATCGCCATCTAAAGAAAAAAATATTCACCCCATGCATGAAATTTCTACTCTATGATTCTAAGTTTGTGCACCACCCTAGGAAGATCCACATTCATTGGGATGGACCATTCATAATTCATAGTATTTGACCTACTGGTGCATGCCATCTAAATTGAATAGATGGTCAATTCCTCTTATGACACTATAATGGGAGCTGGCTTCAGTTGTATTGTGATTTTGTTTAAATTAGTGTTGTTTTTAAATAAGGCTTAAGACCATTAGATTAGGATTTTATGCTTTCAATAAAAAGTGTTGCCCTTGAGGCATGTGACTCTCTTTTGAAATTCTTAGTCTTTTAGTTATTATTGTGGAGGACCATGAACCCTTTTAGTATGGGGTAAGATATTATGCATATGAATACAAGACATAACATGTGGGCATGCAAGTTTCAAAGGCGTAAGAGTCATACATGGTGCACAAGTTATTAAGGGCACATGACTCAATTAATAAAATAGATTCCTACCATTTGCATGACAACTAGTTTCTATTACTCTAAAAAAATGGGATAGTTGTTACCCACTTCCAAGAAAGGTGTGGGAAGAAATGGACCATAAATATGACAAGGGTAGCCATAACAACAAGCGTGTGAGAAAGTGTGTGAGTGGAATGATGGGACAAGTTTTTTATAACACTAAAGGCTCGATGCAAGATCTGAAGTATGAAGACCATTAGAAGATACGCAATTATGGCTAGAAATGATAAGGAGGAAAGAAATTAATGAGGTAAACTAGCCGAAGGACCTATAAATAACCAAGTCAAAGCCATTATACACTTTACCTTACTATAATCTTTAAGTGCTTAATGAACTAAAGATCCAGAGATGAAGTCAATTTCATTGCTGAATAGAGTGATTGAGAAATAAACAAAGATGTGAAGAGGATTTTAAAGTGAAGGAGGAAGCTTGTTAAGTGCAAACATGTGTAGAAGTGGGTTAAATTCATTCTTTATAAATATAACAAGTTATAGGTTCTACCATTGTTGAAGTGTGAAGATCGAGAATCAAGGAAATTTTGAATGCCCCTAGGTATTCATTTGGGAACATGGGATCTCTGAGGGTTAACCTTCGCATGCCACAAAGGGTAATGCAGTTGAAGAAAAATGAAAAAAGACTTGAAAAAATGTCAACCATACCAAGAGAGAGAGAGAGAGGTGAGTGGAGAAGCGTGGTTCTTTATAAGAAAGGAGCCTTTAGAAGACCTAGAAGAGACACTAAGGCAAGAGTAGTGCATGGAAGTTTAGAGTGAGAGGGCGGAAGAAGCTGAAATGGTGAAAAAGGGAAAGTAGGCACAGGCCTCCTCATCACAGACCACCCCACCATCTCCCCCTCAAACCATTTACATAGAAGAGATACAATAGCCTGAGTCAATATTATGCACAAAAAATTGGGTCTCTAAGGTGGTAACTATGATTGTATTTGACTACAACCACCACCAACTAAGAAATGAGGTGCAGTTTCAAAACAATTATCAAGTCTAGATGACTAACACATAAAACCAAGTGGTTTATGATCTGACCAATAAGATGGACAAAGTTGGACTCTTCCAACTCTTTGAACCGTCATATTTTAGAAAGCCTACTAACGTAGTTTAGTTCCTCCTCTCACGCATTCATGAATATTACATCCACTTCACATGGTGAAACATGAAGATTAGCATGAAGAAGGTAAGAAAAGTCACAAAACTCCAATGCTTAAGGGTCAATGTATTGGATGACTTGGTGGATATGGAGGAAATCTAGAAAACTGCCACAACGCTTATTTATCAAAAGTAGGGACATGCAATGCACATCAAAAACATGTAAGATCCCACCCTAAGAGTCACAAGTGGATCATTTCCACCAAGGTTAGAGGGACTGACCAATGGCAAGAGGTGGATATGGCCCACTTACACATTGTGCACCAAGTAGTGCAAGGAATATAGTACAACTAGGCACTATACTTTACCCAAAAGATAGTTGAAGATGCATAGAAGGTGTATACAATGCCTAAGGTCAAGTTTCCTTAGGGGGTAATCTTATTATTATTGGTTTTTTATGAAATCAGCATGCCTGACTATAGTTTAGGATCTTTGAAGTGGGTGTATCCCCCCACTCACAAGTCCCTTGCCAAGCACTACAAAGCTTTCACTTGCCCTCAACACATCACTCTAACATATAAATTAAAGATGAGATACTAGTTTGATGGAATAAATAGTGCATTCCAAAGAATTTGCCCTCTCTAAAAAAAGATCAAGCAAAATTCACTATGATGCAACACTTATCCTTGGCACATATTCAAATGAATCCTTCAAGGGAGATCTTAGCATGGCGTAAGCTTCGATATGCCTTCTCTATGCACTACTTCATCAATTTTGTAAACAAAATATATGATGCATAACTAATCAATATACAATTAGAATGGATTGATGCAGAGCGCCACACCCTTCAGAAGATGTTTGTATATGCTAGAAAAAAGACCTATATGAAGAGGGGAGAAATAAGCATGACTAGTATAAGATCAAGAATATCCTAGTTATGGAATAGGTACATAAACTATTTTATATGTTACACCCCAACCAACACCCTCAAGATGGGGACCTCAAGGAGAGGATCCCCTAGTTACTACTAAAAAAGAGGTCATCTGAGCCATGTGCTAGCACAAGTGGCTAGCAAGGCCCCTAAAAGTGGTAGAAGATAATGGAGGCACAACCCTCTAATCCAATTCAACATCATTCATCACCACAACTTCCACCTCATACTTCACATTCACCTCATCCTTTGTCTTCACCATCATCATCTTCATCTCCATCTCACAGTTTACCACTTGTGTCACCTTCACCCCATAATACTCCTTCCCACTCACCGACCCCATTTTCTTCAACTTGACCATCTCCCCATCCAACTCCCCCACCTTCTCCACCACCATGACCACCTTCACCTACACCTTCTCCAAGGACTACCACCAGGTCAACACCTCATCACCCTCCAAGACAAGCACCCCAAAAGGACCCCTCCTAGGAGTAGATACATAATTTAGAATCTAATCTAGAGAAGACTCCATCCCCTATGTGAGATGTCCTAATTATTGATCAAGTTAATACGAGAGGGATTAAAATGGATGAGATGGATATGAAAAGCCATCAAGAACTTGAGCAAGATCCAGAAAAGGGAAAGGGACCAGCTGAGGGGGAACTAGAATAAAGAGTGCCATCTAATCTGTGTGAATGATACCAATTCAATGTAGACAAATAAAAACTATGTCTTTGGAATCATTTCCACACCAATGACATGACCCAAGAAACAAGAAAGCAATTATTCTTCTTTTTGGAGATGTATAACAAAGAGCCTCAGTTCAACGTTTTGTTGGATTGTATTTTTTTGACCCAGATGCCCCAAGACTATCGAACCTCATGAAATTTGATCCACAGTAGCTCTCCCCAATAATGACAAGAGCCACATTTTTGAAACTTTCCATAGAAGTGACATGCCAAAATATTTTTTAAAAGTTAGATGCATGCACAGCCAAAAAGAAACATGGCAAGGTGGTGGAAATCTATAACAAAGTGTATTCTAAAAAATAGGTGCTAGCCAAGAAAGTGGCCTCCTTTAAGAAACAAATTTAAGAGACCATAGAGGTTAAGCTAAGTGTATTAGACCTTTGAAAAACAATTTTTAAGGAAGAGCTGGCATTGGCAGATGGCGTACCATTAGATGGGGACTCCCTAGGAAAATTAGAGACATTGGTTGAGATTTTGTTCAAAAAGAATAAGGAGCACCCTATGCCCAAATATGAGTCCCAAGAACTTTTGGATAAGTTCAACATTGTATCAAATATCTACAGTAGTAATTTGGAAAGATTCAGGGAGGTTATCCCAATTTTGGATGGCATTTTTGCATGCATGGTGTACCCAAATAAAATAATAGAAGCCCAGCTCAATGACAAGAAGGTCTTAAGGTAGAAAGTAGTTGATGTAGCTCTATTAATAAAAGATCACACTGAGTGTGAGAAGGCATTCAAGGACATGGAAATGATGGAAGATGCTATTAATAACCATCATCAATAAATAAATGTTAGTTTGCCACACTTTGAGGATAGGTTGATAAGGAGGTCTCTGAAATGGAGAAAATCCAAAAGGAAGCTATCATAGCCCTGGAGGAACAAATGAAGAAGACTAAGACCCCAATTTAGCCCAAGGATTTGAAATCAGTAAAGGAGGCCATTGAGAAAATAAATTCTAAATTTCTTGATGCCTTATCCCATTGGGATGAGCTGAGGAAAGAACTTGAGTAAAAAGGGCCTGAGTTCTTTAAGGATGCCAGTACAACTTAGTCTGAGATGGACTAGTAGCTTAGTTGGGGTGTTATTGGCCCCTTAATTTTAACCAAGTATTTGTTCCAAATTTGACACTCATTATGAAGGGACCATTGTCCATTTTTATACAAGTACTAGCACGGTGCAGGAGAACCATGGCATGGGAGGACCGTGGTGCAAGACTAGCAGTGTGAGAGTTTAAGGATGCAAAAGGATAATAGTGTAATGGACCCAGCATGAGAAGACCCAGTCAAGAGAATGTGGCATGAGGAACCCAAGAACAAAGGATCTATAACAAGAAGTGAAATACTAGGGGAGCGTAATGAAAGTGGAACGTGAGGAACACATGAGTAGTTTGAAGAATAAATCAAATAGGACACTTCGACCCCACCGATCAGAGGCTTTGTATAGCTCACAAAGAATAGAACACTTGAAAACAAATATATAACATATAACAAGCATCTAGGGGCATAGAGCCCTAATTCTATAGGAACAATTAATTGTAAGATCCATGACTCTCATCCTGTTGAGAGTCTGTGTGTTATGTGTCCATTCTGGGTTGGGAACTTGAGACTTGGATAGGGCAAAACAAGTATAAAAACCCCTATTATAAGCATTCATGGGGGGGTTGATGTGTGAACCATTGAAGGGATATAAAGCATTTTATCCTATAATCCATAAGTACTTAATAAGAATTCAATGTTTATCATATGGTATTTTGAGCAATAGACTATGTTGAATATTGAAATGTGTTAAGTAAATAAAGTCATGAGTTCTTTTCTTTTATATTTAGCTAGTGATGGTAGTAAAATATATTAAGAAACAATAGTAGGTTATTTTTTTGATAATAAATGAGGAAATGCACATTGTGTTTAAAATTCTTCAACAACTAGTCTTTCATTGCATGCTTCGGGTGAGAGTGCGAGACTCATCCCTCATGTGATCAGGCTAGTGTGCTAGCCTATTGGGAAGAGGCTTCAGCATTGACCTAAAGAGAAAACCCAACAAAGGCATCATGAGGAATAAATTTCCAAAGAGATATAAGGATAAAACATCATTTTTACATTGTTCCCTTCATTACCCATTTGTATCTCTCTTTAGACATAAATCATGAAAGCAAGAAAATATGAGTATATAGGGAAGTTATGTCCACATATGAATATTTCTCACTTATATGGTGTTGTAGATAAAATAAATCATTTTAATGTACTACCTAAGTACCACGTATCATTATGATCTCACATGCTTCAATATCTCTTTCACGTATTAATGGGTCTATAAAAGGAATGAGCTTCTTCCTCATACTATTTGGTATATAATAAGGAAAAACATATCAAGAGGTTTGGTATATCAATTTAGTCATATATAGAAAAAAAAAATCTTAGAGTGATAATAAATGAATCCATCTCCCTTAATAACAAAAAGACACTCAAAATAATTATTGATGCAATATTAATGGGGAAGGACCCCTAGTTATAATGGTCAAGACAAGTGGATGACACTCTCATCTTCAAAGATTTATTGTTTGACATCTATAACAGGGATACACAACCAACTAAACCAAAGGAAGAAAATGAATTACCATCATAGAAGCATAATAATTCAAAAGCATTGGTTTTGATGAGGGCCTCGATTAATGATGATTTATTTGTCACATACATAGATGCAACACACCTTGGAAAGCACTATGAAAATTGAAGGACTTGTATCTTTCTCACTTATAATTAATTTAATATAATTTTAGTTCTAATTTTTCAACCTTGAGTTAAAAATTGGTGATGTCATGAGTTTGGATTGAGAAATCTGAGCTATTAAATATGATGTTGATGTTACTAGTATAAAGATCGATGTATACATGATTGCCTTCATAAAATCTATTCTCCCTACATATTCAACCTACTTGGAGTATTTACAAATAAGATTTTTTTGAAGACTCACTTTTAATCAACTAGTTAAGAAGAAGGGTAAAAGAGAAAAAATATTTGGAAGAAAGATTGAGTCCATAGGAGAAAGCATTTATTATGTTAATCAAAAGTGCAATTATTCCAAGAATGTTATAAATGATAAAGGTAAATGAAAAAATAAAGGGTGGGGTGGTAAAATTAAAAAAAATAATGGGTCAATATCAAGAGAAACAAAATGATAAAAAAACACTTGTTTTGAAAACATTGTGAAAGAAAAGGGAGTCATGAGACCCACAAACATAAAACATTCTAAGACAAGATTGAATTCTATAGAAAATAAAAGTAAGAAATGAAAAGAAAAAAATCTCATAATTAGACTCCACTCAATTTCAAAGTGAATGTGTGATTTCTATCTCAGATAAATGAAATAATATCTTAATGAGTTTAACTTGGGATAAAGCTTGGGTCCTTGACATTGGTGTCATATAACATATAAATTTCTGAGGGGAGATCTTGTAGACACCAAAAATCCACACATGATGGTTTTGAATCTCGCAATCCCCATGGACCATCTCAGGACACCCTTGGGCCCACCCTAGAGCATTTGACTCCAAACCAAACCTAATCCTAGTCAATTTGACCTACTGACTTTACTCACTTTTTACAACTTTACCTTCACCCTCAACCACTGATGGTCACCTTAATCATTGACGATCACCTTGATTGTCGATGGTCAAGTTCCACCACCTAAACCAACTCAACTGACCCTTCACTTCAACTTACTTTTATATGATTATAATGTCTAATTTTCATGTGATCCCATGCATGATGAAGTTGAAATTAGACAAGTTGGACCCCTTGTTAACATCTTGTTGCACCTCTCTTTCCTTGCCTATAAGAAGAGAGGAGTAAGAGGTGAAAAGGGATCCAAATATGCAACTTCAAGAGATTTTGCATCCAGAGTTTCTTTGCAAGTCACTTCTTCCATTAATCTAATGACTCAACCATCACATCAAAAAGCTAACTTATCATCACCCCTCAGCCAACAAACAAGTACCATTACTCAATCAGAATCATGATAGACTCCACCAATGAGCCAACCACCTCAACCATTTATCCGACCAACCTCTGACAAACTTAGTATTTATCTTCAATCTATCAAATACTTTATTTCATTTCATGATCAGCCCAACATAAAACAACCTCCCAAAATTACATTCTATGATCCTATCAATCTAACTTTTTAACACCCAAAACTAATACACAATAACCACTGATGATCATCCTAACCATCGATGGTCTATCCAACCACTAATGGTTGCCTCAACCATCGATGATCACCTCAACTACCAAAGGTCACCTCAATCACTAATGGTCACACCAACTATCGATGGTCACTATGGTAGAAAATAATAGTTAGTTATTTTCACTCACCTACCCTCAACCAAATCCAACTTTCTTTTTGTCTACTTGTTCATATATCCCCAACCTATTTTCTAAACCACACCCAATCTATTTAGCATTAGTATTGACCCACTTATTTCTATATTAGTCATTTTAATCCATTTTTAATCAAACATTTCTTGTATTCAATTTCAGTACCCTTTTGATTATTGATACAAGTACTTATGGGATATAGGTATTGCTAGGCAATCCACCCAACTATCTATCTAACAAACCATTTTATTTAGTGCTATCTTATTTTTAGGTCATCCTCTCAAGCCAAAGAGGAGTTCTTCACAATCATCTAATTCAATATGTGCATAACCAAATAGGTTTTCTAACCATACCCTATCTAGTTTCCTCTTCTTCCTTTCTCAAAATATAAGCTGAAATTCACTAAAACATTCTGGGATGCCCAGTGGGATCTTTGAGGCTTTACTTGGGTTTCATTTGTTTGCATCTACATACTCTTGTCCTTATTCTATGTTCATAAACAAAATTAAAATTTCTTTTGGGCTTAAAATCAACTACATACATTGGTTGCTTTCAAGTTTAGATCACTTAGTTAAATTAAGGAAAAGTAATTTGATCATAGCATTACTTGTATCACACACAAACCAAACTACCTACATCAATCAAACATCAAAACAACTTGACATAAGGCTCGACTAGGATTTCATCACCTAGCAGATTACCTTACCCTTTTTTGGTGATCATACTTGGAAGTAATTACCAAAGATAGAACCAACTCAGCTCTCTAGTTGAGTATAAACTCTAGAAATCGATATATATTGGCTAAACACCTAATACCTTTATCTCTACGATGTGTGAAGTGAAGGGGTAGGCCCTAATACCAAGCCACATATTGATTTCCAATATAGATCCTTTTGAGAACCTAAATATACCCTGAAACCAATCATAGACTTCTTTTCTAGTACTCACTCTGCAAACCAATTTTTGTCACATGGTTCTTAAAGCTTAAGAAATAAGCCAAAAGAGAAATTAAAAATAACTTTAGGACTTAACGTACTTTTTAGTGTGTGTTTTATTTCCATGTGCATTTCTTGTCTTCTCTCTATTTGAGTGGTGAGATTGTTTTTGTATTCTCTCTCTTATCTTGTATGTTCTAACTCATCAACAATGAAAGAATCTAGCAGAATAGAACCCATCGCCAAACCAACCAACCTCTTCTACTTCCTCATCCATGGAATAGATCTTTGAACTAAAAGATTCTCCTCACCCTTTGATAAGTCCTTTCCCTTGGGTAGTTCCCCAAGGAGATGCATATTTTGCCTCCTTCTTAGATAACAATCATGTGGCCCTTCAACATTATCTTAGCACCATGCCTCACCATACCCCTACTTTGGTTCCACCTATGGAGCCACCTTATGGCATGGCTTTATCCATCCTGATAAAGGCTAGAATATTTTAGTGAATTTTAGCTTATATTTTGAGAAAGGAAGAATAAGAAACTAGATATGGGTATGGTTGAAAAACCTATTTGGTTGTGTGTGCATTGAATCAAATGATTGTGAAGAACTCAACTTTGGCTTGGGAGGATGACCTAAAAATAAGACAACACTAAAGTAAATAGTTGTTTAGTTAGATAGCTGGGTGGATTGCCTAGCACTAGCTAGATCCATGAAGTAAGAGATTTTTTGGAGGCTATCAATCTACATGTTTTAAATAATTAAGCTTAAAAAATAGAAGATAAAATACTTGCATCAATAATCAAAAGGGTACTGAAATTGAATACAATAAATGCTTGATAAATAAATAGATTAAAATGATTAATATAACAATAAGTGGGTCAATACTAATGCTAACTAGATCGAGTGAGCTTTAGAAAATAGGTTGGGGATTTGTGAACAAGCAAATAAAAAGAAAGTTTGATTTGGTTGAGTGTAGGTGAGTGAAAATAGCTTGTTATTTTCTACCACAGTGACCATCAGTGGTTGGTGTGACTGTTAATGCTTGAGGTGACCATCGGTGGTAGAGGTGACCATCAATAGTTGAGATGACCATCGATGGTTGAGGTAACCATTGATGGTTAGGATGACTATCAATGGTTACTGTGTATTAAGTTTGGGTGATAAAAATTTAGATTGATGAGATCACATAAGGTAATTTTTGGAGGTTGGTTTATGCTAGGCTAATCACAAAATAGAAACAAAGTAATTGACTGATTGAAGACAAATACTTAGCTTGTTGGAGGTTGGTCAGACGAATGGTTGAAGTGATTGGCTCATTGGTGTAGCCTAGCATGATTCTAGTTGAGTAATGATATTTGGTTGTCGGTCGAGGGGTGGCAACAAGTTGGCTCTCTGATGTGATGGTTAGATCCTTGGATTGCTAAAAAAAGGGACTTGCAAAGAAACTCTGGATGCAAAAGCTCTTGAAGCCACGTATTTGGATCCCTTTTCACTTCTTGCTCCTCTCTTCCTATAGGCAAGGAAGTAGAAGTGCAACAAGATGTTAACAAGGGGTCCAACTTGCTATCTAATTTTAAATTCATCATGTATGGGCTCACACATGAATTAGACATTCTAATCATAAAAAAATAAGTCAGAGTAAAGGGTCAGTTGAGCTAGTTTAGGCAGTGAAAAGATGATTAGGATGATCATCAATGATTAAGGTAACCATCGACGGTCGAGGGCCAAGGTAATATTAGTGTAAAAGGTGAGTTAAGTTAGTAGGTTAAATTGACTAGCATTAGGTCTAGTTTGGGGCCAAATGGTCTAGGTTGGGCCCAAGGGGATTGTGACATTTAGAACCATCATGTGCAAATTTTTGGTGTCTACATTTTGCCCCTTTTTGTTATGCAATTTGTATCAACAAGCTACAAAATAAAAATGGATTGTTGGTCACAAGTTTGGTTGCCCTATGTATGGGAGGAGGTGTTCTCCCTCAAATTAGGAAGTGATGAGGTGAAACATAATTGGTTACAAGTTTGATGAGTGGGTAGGTGATGATAAAAATGGGTGAATGATAAATTGGGCATTTGAAGCACAAACACACACATGAAGTGTGACAAAAGGTGCGATAGCCAAGATCATGCATAGACTAGGTTGCCATAGTTGGTAAAAATAAATGTTAATGCTTATGAGGACAAGTGACAAGTGGACCACATGATTTCATTTAGGTATGGCAGTTGGGTTCACTCAAAAATGCAAGTCTCCTAGGTAAGGTGAGTGTTTTCATGGGTATCCAAGGCAAGAAATGATCCTGGTGAAAACATAAATTAATCAAGTGAAGTCATAGGTATCTAAGGTAGGAAGTGCTCCTAAGAAGACACCAATTGGTCAAGTGTGCTTAAGGTAGCATAATTTTAAAAAAATCTCAACATAGAAATGGTTATCATTATAGTCAAAATGACCAGGAAAATTCATCATAAAATGTGTGAGGGTTGGGGTCAAAAATAGACCAATAACGAGGTGACGAGGTGGTGGGTGAGATGGGTGGAGAAGGTAGTCTCCATGGGTGGGTGCTTGATTTAGTTATAGTTTTAAATGGTTTATAAAGGTAAAGGTAAAGTGTCAAGACCTTGAACATTGATAGTCAGGGGTCAAAGGAGTGACCTTCAAGAATCACCCTGACTGTTGACGGTCAGGGGGCAAAGGAGTGATCATCGGTAGTCACCTTGATCATTGATGATTAGGGGCAAACCCTAAAAGTCTGGAGGTCAAAACCAAAAAGTGAGTCATTTGGACTCATTTGAATAGTTGAATTGTCAATATTTGGACACTTATCATGTGTGATGAACTTGGTGACGGTAATTGTTGAGTAGGTGATTGAGTGCTGATCCAGGCAACAATTCGGGTGATGGTCCACCCCAATTGATGATGAAACTTTTGAGAGCCATAACTTTGGCACCGTAGCTCCAATTGACTCACTGTTTGAACCGTTGGAAAGATAATAATGAGGGGACCATCATGAGATACTCCCAAAACCCAATGGAAGGGCCCAAAATTTTAATTTTAGTAGTGCAGTCTAAAAATAATAAGTTTCTAAAAATAGTAATTCTTTGAATTCTGTATTGTTGTAAATCATGGAAGTTGAACCAATTCATCTCCCTCGAGATTGGTGACCTTACACATCCTCTCCCCACCTTAAAAACATGTATAAATGAAGATGTAACTCGAAATATAAATCAGACATCTCTTCTCAGAGATAAGCATATGTTTGGGTCATTTTATTCTTGTTTATTGAATTATCTTTCAACCAAAGTTTTTGAGTTTTGGATCAGTGGTATCAGAGCGGTTTGTATTTAGAGTGTATGATCCCAAGGATGAGGTCAGATTATAGGAATCTTGGGTGGAAAATAGAACAAGCAGACTAACCACCTATTCGCTCCAAATGGCTTCAAATGGTGGACAACACCGAGACATCTGATCCTTTCAAAGAAATGGTGAATGAAGCCCTCTAATAGCAGCAAGCACAAATGCTATAACAATTTTCTCAAATCTTCCAACAAATCTCGATGGGAAATTCTAGCTCCTCATCTGCACCCCCACATCTTTTCAGTGCCCCAACACCCTTCAAGGTTCAGGTAAATTTTGATATCCCTACATTTGAAGGCAAAATCAATGCTGATGCAGTAGAAAATTGGTTGGATCAATTATCTTCTTATTTTTTTGAAAATAAATTCACCGATAAAGAGAAGATCACTTTTTCTCTTTTGAAAGCATCATTGCCTATCAAAAATTGGTGGGAAGTGTACAAAAAGATATTCAATGCAGATGATATTGGCCTTGAGATAAAACCTACTTGGAATGATTTCATAGAAGCTGTGAAGGAAGAATACTACCCCATTGGAGCATATGACGATCTATATATAGAGTGGCAACAACTTTGCCAAGGTAAGGAACAATATGTTCAAGATTACACTGATATTTTTCATTCTCTATCTATGAGATTGGGCATCCAAGAAAGTGAGAAACACAAGGTTTTCAAATATCGTGGTGGACTACAATGGTACATACAGGGAAAAATGGAACTCTTCAATTTAGAAACCCTTGGTGAGGCGTACAAGTTCACAGTGAAGATTGAACAGAAGCATGGAAGAATGAATACAAAGAGTCAACCTTCAAACTAGAGAAGTGACAAAGAAGGTCAAACATGAGGCCTAAATTGGAAGCAAAAGGAAAGAAAGGCTGGGAAGTGGTGTAATTATCACAAATCTATAACTCACTCCAAAGAAGAATGTCGAGCCATCAAGTCCTTGCTTTCTAAGTCACAATTCTCAACATCTACTGCTCTGCCTCACACAAACCCTGTAGTTGAAGAGGTTGAAGAAGAGATTGTATGTCAGGAGAAGAAACACCTATAACAATCAATATGCTTTGATACTAACTGTTAGGTGACCCCTTATCCAACGAAAGCACAATTGATTACTTTCTTATAAGCAATTAAACATTGAATTATACCAGAATGATAAAGTAACTAGAAACTTGAGACAGCAAAGAATTTGAGAGACAATACACACTCTTTGTATTAAATACTACTAGAAAAAAATACAATAAGGAAGATGCCACTTCTTCCTCCACCTCAAAGGCTTGCCACACCTTAAGACCTTCTTCCCTCTCTCTCTTGCTCAACACAACAACTCTAAAGCCTGAGTTATTATCCCTCTTTGAATGCTTCAGCTTGTCTCCTTGACCTTGCTAGCTTCAATGCTTTTACTTGCCTTCTTGATAAATATAATACATGTCTCATGGGTCTTTAAATAGAATCCCATGGTTACAAAAATAGAAATCTAACTACAATAATTAGACACGCAGCTCGTGACTATAATTAGTCATTTGACATGCAAACACTCACTTCACTCAACTGACTGTTCGTCAATAGTAGTTCTGGAAATACATAGGTGATCGACATCGATCCCTGCTTGCCTGGTGCTGCCGATGTCGGCCGACTATCTGCCGTCGCCGGTCTCCTTCTCCATTGCATCTGACCGACATCGATCATACTACCAACACTGGTGCCTCTGGTTCTTCAGCATCCTTCTTTGTGTCTGCAAACAATTGAAGCTTTTAGCTCCACACCTTAACAATCTCCCACTTGGAGATAAATAGCTGCAACTTGTACCTGTACCTATACACCATCTATTTTGTTCCTTAGGCTCTGTATCCCTCTTCAACATCACTCTTGAAGACCAACCACCACGCAAACCTGTGATGCAATACATGTATCTAATGCCAAAAGAATTTTGTTGCTCCCAAATTCTCCATGACATACTTCTGAACCAACTCTACCCTTAGCTCAGAAAACTCCCTGTATATGAAACCATGCAACAAGTAACACATTACAGTAACAGGATAATGTAGCTAATATTATCCAACCTGGTAAAGATAAAATACAATGGTCAAACCTCCATTGTTCTGCAGCCTAATCAAGACCATATACCATAGCCTTTTGTCTCATGTATCCATCCACTCTCTTCTCTAAAGCAGGAATCCATCCCTCTATCTAATGCTTCCTTCCAGCTAACAACAATACCAACAAATACCTGTTTGGTTCTCTAAGGACTCACACTCCTCATCCATGCCAAGCTCCCACTGTTTTTGGATTCTATCTGCATTACTTCTTCCATCTTCCTAGTTCATGACTATCAGTAAGCAATATAAAGGAGGTGAACAATGAATATGAGGTTCACATACCTTTCCTGACCTCCACATGGGTGTTTGAGACTTATTAATTCACCCAACATTCGTTTCAGTGACCGATATCGGCTATCTCTCAGTCTGCTCCCGACTGATGTCGGTTCCCTGCACTAACCCTGACTGTCGACGTCATTTCCCTGGCCGACGCCAGCGTCCCTCCTGCCGACGTCTGTCCTTATGACCGACGTCAGACTTCTCCTGCCTAACCTACCGACCCTACTGGTCTGCACATGACCGATGTCGGTATCTGGATGACTGACGTCGGTGCCAAGTGACCAACATCGGTGTCTGTGTGTTCTTGTAAGTGATGAAATTTTCATTCGTGAGCTCTTCTTGGATCAAACCTCTATCCATGCTGCCCTGCTCAGATTTATTCAGCCCCTGTGACTGATCTCTGTTCTTCATCTCCTCCATAAACACCAAGGCTTCTTTGTTCCTGTCAAAAGAATCAAATTTTCTCTTTCTGCAATGAACTCTATCTATGCTTTCCAAATTTGAACACATACCTTTTGAATCAAGAACTTCCATTCCCTTCCTATTCATGTGACCAAGCCTATTAGACCACATCTTCAAATCTACACCAGAAGTAGAATCAGTAATACAAGTAGACAGATAAAGAGTATCTACTTTCTTACCTCTTACTAGAACAAGTGCTCTCTTGGTAACCTTCCAAGAATCCGTTGTGAGGGTTATTGTGCATCCCTCATCTCCCAACCTTCCTACAGAAATCAGACTCTGCTTCAGAATTGGAACATGCATGATCTCTTTCAACACCCATGTGTTGTCAATTTGCAATCTCAGCTGCACTTTCCCTTTGCCAACTATCTGACAAGGCGTACCATCCCCTAAATAGAGCACTCCAAAGTCTCCCTGTTCATACTCATAGAACAAATCTCTGTTTGGGGATGCATGAAAAGATGAACCAGAATCCAAAATCCATGATCCTACCTGACTATCCAAAGAAAGCATGAGAGTGTCCTGCATCACAATATTTGCATCCTTTTCTTCTTCCATACATGCATGTTGGTTCTCTTTATCTCTCAACCAACACTCCTTCGTATGTCCTTTCTTTCCACAAAACTAGCAGGTAATACCTTTGGACTCGGATCTCCTTCCCGACCTTGATTTCCCTTGCTCAACCTTCTCCCTTTGCCTTTCCCTGCTTTCTACACTTAGAGCATTCCCTGATGATTCACCTGTGCTTCTCCTGTGTATTTCTTCATTCAAGATCACACTCACAACATCATCAAATTTTAAGATTTTAGAAGCAGATGCAGAATTACTTACTGCCATAACCAAACCATCCCAACTTTCAGGCAAAGAACATAAAATCAGGAAAGCCTTTACCTCATCATCAAAAACAATATTGACTGAAGCTAGTTGGTTTACCAAACCATGGAAATCACTGAGATGAGTATGTACCGATCCACCTTCCTACATTTGCAAAGTAAATAGCTGCTTCATAAGATATACCTTATTAGAAGCCGAGGGCTTTTCGTATAAATTCTCCAAGGACTTTATCAACCCTTTCGTTGTCTTGCACTGTGATAAGCTGGAAATCATAGATGATGCAAGGCTCAACCTTATGGAACCGAGAGCCTTCCAATCAAGAATGTTCCATTCTTCATCCTTCATATCTGTGGGCTTGCATGCAACCCCACCCAACGGTAAGTACAAATCTTTCTGATACAGATAGCCCTCAATCTGCATCCTCTAATGTTGATAATTCTTGTCGTTAAACTTCTCCATTTGTAGCCTACTTTCTTCTACCATTGCTGAACTCCCACTCAATCAGAAAACCCTATGAATGACCTGTAATCAAAAATAATACCCTACTTCCTGTAAACCATAACTCTGATACCACTTGTCAGGAGAAGAAACACCTACAACAATCAATATGCTCTGATACTAACTGTTAGGTGACCCCTTATCCAACGAAATCACAATTGATTACTTTCTTATAAGTAATTAAACACGAAATTATACCAGAATGATAAAGTAACTAGAAACTTGAGACAGCAAAGAATTTGAGAGACAATACACACTTTTTGTATTAAATACTACTAGAAGAAAATACAATAAGGAAGATGCCACTTCTTCCTCCACCTCAAAGGCTTGCCACACCTCAAGACCTTCTTCCCTCTCTCTCTTGCTCAACACAACAACTCTAAAGCCTAAGTTATTATCCCTCCTTGAATGCTTCAGCTTGTCTCCTTGACCTTGCTAGCTTCAATGCTTTTACTTGCCTTCTTGATAAATACAATACATGCCTCATGGGTCTTTAAATAGAATCCCATGGTTACAAAAATAGAAATCTAACTACAATAATTAGACACGCAGCTCGTGACTATAATTAGTCATTTGACATGTAAACACTCACTTCACTTAACTGACTGTTCATCAATAGCAGTTCTGGAAATACACAGGCAATCGACGTCGGTCCCTGCTTGCTTGGTGCTGCCGACGTCGGTTGACTGTCTGTCGTCACCGGTCTCCTTCTCCACTGCATCTGACCGACGTCGGTCATACTGCTGACGCTGGTGCCTCTGGTTCTTTAGCATCCTTCTTTGTGTCTGCAAACAATTGAAGCTTTTAGCTCCACACCTTAACATTGTAGATGTTAAGCCTAAAGCCACTGTTGCTTCATCACAGACCCATGAGGAGAGGCTAGATGACAAGGAAATGTTGTTTCACTCTAAGTTATGGGTGAAAGGTAAGCCTCTGCATTTCATTCTTGATATTGGAAGTCAAAATAATTTAATCTCTGCTAAATTGTGAAAAGCCTAAATCTGTCCATGAAGCCTCACCTAAAGCCATACAGTATTTGATGGTTGAGTCCAGGGAGAAACCTCTATGTCACCCACCAATGTCTTCTCTCATATGCAATAAAACCCTTCCAAGATGAGGTCTTATGTGATGTGGTCAATCTAGATGTTTTGATGTAATCCTTGGTCAGCCATTCATGTATAATCAACATGGCATCTATGAATCAAGAACTCAAAGGATTACTCTCACTCTTGGAACACAATGCTACAGGGTACCAGAGGTACCACCTTCTACATCTGTCTCTTTGATTAGTGCCAAGAAATTTGTTCTTATGGTGGTCAAGCCACAAGAATCCAAAAGGGCCAATGTTACAGCCCTGACTACAAAAACAACACAACTACAGAAGCAAATAAATACCAAGCTGAAGTTCATGGCCTTCCATCCACAGACTGATGGTCAGACAAAAATGGTGAACAATCGAGGGTTGCACTGTTTCATAAATCACAATCCCTTCCAAGTATGCATCGAGAATAAAATTGAAGTATAACTACCACACTTGATAAAAAATATTGATGCAATGGGGACCATTGCTTCTCAAGGAGGGAGGAATGATCTGGGCAATAATTCAGGGGACAATTAGGGTGATGGGTCCACCCCAATTGATGACGAAACTTTTGGGAGCCATAACTTTTGCACCGTAGCTCCAATTGACTCACCGTTTGAACCGTTGGAAAGCTAATAATGAGGGGAACATCACAAAATACCCCTAAAATCCCAATGGAAGTGAGCCAAATTTAAATTTAAGTAGTGCAGTCTAAAAATAGTAAGTTTCTAAAAATAGTAATTCCTTGAATTCTGAATTGTTGTAAATTATGAAAGTCGAACCAATTCATCTCCCTCAAAATTGGTGACCTTCCACATCCTCCCCCCACCTTAAAAACATGTATAAATGAATATGTAACCCAAAATGGAAATTAGACATCTCTTCTCAGAGATAAGCATATGTTAGGGTCTGCAAATTTGATCAATAAAACATCTCTTCTTAGAGATAGCATTATTTGAATTATTTTGATCTTGTTTCTTGAATTATCTTTCAACCAAATTTTTTGAGTTTTGGATCAAGTGCTGAGTTGGATGTACAGATCAAGTGTACTATCAAAGATGTAGGGTGGGCATAAACATGGATGAGGATGATTAATGGGTCCTAGGATAGTTGAGGAATGAGTTATGGGTTGCATTGAATTTATAGATTAGCTATGGTTTTTGAATATGCATGGGAATTAAGTAGATGCTTTATGGTGTGTTGTTTGGGTAGTATAGATTAGGTTTAACCTAGGGATGAGGTGTTCTTAGTTTTTGGATAAAATTGGTGGGTAAAAAGTGAAATTGGGAGGGGAGCTAGGTTAGGGGTAGGGTAGAGGATAAAGGAAGATTCGTTGGGTGTCGACTTTGGGTGTTTGGTTAAGTGTTGAGGTGGGTAGGGTTTGGAGGATTTCCAACAATGGTCACACATAGTGACCATCAATAGTCATCATGATCGTTGATGATCAATGACCATCATTATAATTGCTAGCTGACCATTGCGGGTCATAGTGACTATCGGTGGTCGACCAAGTATCGTTGGTCGACCAAGTAGCAATTTGTTTTAGTAAAAAGTTTAAGTCAAGTTGTAGGTTGAATGTTAGAAAGATAGTTAAATGGGGTGTGAAGAGTAAAACCTTAGGCTATAGATTTAAGGTTAGAGAAATGGATGAGGTCAAGGGGTGGTTACGATCACTAGATGAGGGGTAAGGGGAAAATAGTTGATGATGAGGGTGTAGGGTAATAGGTCATGGTTGAAGTGTTAAGGGTAAATAAGATATGTTGAGAGGTGAAGTTCATAGGCAAAAATAGTATAGGTGAATAAGTTGTTTGCTATCAAACATTTTTAGGCATAGAAGAAGATTTAAATATGTAATTATGTGCCATGCATATTTTCACAGATCCACCAAGGTATGACTAATGTAGACTAGGATCACATGGAGGAGGTGGGACTTAGAGTGATGAGGCATTATCAACACATGTCACATGATGTGGAGATGATCATGGCCCTCATTGAGAGATGGTATCTATCCATGAACACCTTCTTACTACCCACTAGTGAGATAATGATCTCACCAAAGGATGTTCACAAGATTACTTAATTACCCATTCATGGTGACCTGGTTTATCACATAGATTAAGAGGAGAGAGATGAGCTCCTAGAGATACTATATGGAGATGACCATGACTGAGTGAGGTGACACACTAGAGGATTTAGCTACACTACACTTAACTAGAGGGGGAGAGATGATAGGAGACTGATGACCATGATGATGATAGCGGTCTCATGTTTCTCTATTCTTGACTTGAGCAGTGGGAGGTTTCCATACTTATTACTAGAGATATTGGTCGAGATGATACTATGTTACATAGTGTTTGGTTGGGTGCCTGTGATACTTGTGTAGATATACACGAAGCTATGGGGCTTCAAAGCTCATAGGAGTTACGACATCCACATGGGGCTTATTCTACACTACTTGGCCTATGAGTATATTTGAGTGTTGAGCCTGATGGAGCTACCATGGGTGGGGTATATTCAAATAGATTTCTTGATTATCTTAATGAGGTGGAGAGGTGACTTTTCCACCATAGGTGCAGGGGGAGGGGTGCATAATAGTGATTGGTTCAGAGGGGCTCTAGGGGCCTTGGTTGTTGATGATGTTATTTGGAGGCCCTATGTCAGGTTTCCGAAATGGGCTAGGTATAGGATACCCACCTTATCCTTGCAGATTTATAGGTGGATCTTCAGCAAGAGGGATGGGGAAGTATAGCTCATCCCATTTGACAGGGTGCAGAGACAATTCAACTTGGTGCAGGGTATCTCAGGCCCATTTCCTATATATAAGTAGGAGGATGTAGAGATCCTATTGTTTGAGCTGCATTTAGTATAGACCTTGCTAGATCATGAGGAGTTGCCAATGTGGCTAGTGATAGATGATGTAGGTTTTCTAGATGGTTACCTTGCATGGTAAAAATCTTTTTACATGGTGGCAGACTTTGGTGGGGATGATGGTGGCAGGCGGTTAATGGATGTTAACCCAGTTGTTAGAGGTTAACAAGCACAGGTTGTGCTAGCTACTGCACAAACATAAGTTGTAGCGTTATAAGGTCAATTGGAAATGTTTTAGGTTTAGGTGGTTGTAGTTATGAAAGAGAGGGACCAAGGTAGAGCTTCACTAGCCTTGGTTACCCAGAAGAGAGACTTCCTAAGCCAGATATTTAGAGGAGCTAAAACACCTATAGAACCATTGGGCACCATCCCCATGGCATGGTATCTATCCATAATAGAGGAGTTATGCTACTATGAGGCCATAATCCCAAGGCATTGTCTGAATGAGCCCTGATAGGGTGAATACATAGCTAGTTTGGCAGGTGATGCTAGCATGATGACACCAGTTCAGTGGATTGATTTAGTGGGTGGACAGATAGGTACTTTAGGGGGATAGGCACCAGGACCTAGTGGTGCTCTAGGATATAGTGGTGCCCCAGGGGCATAGTCATGACATAGTTTATGATATATTACATGCTATTGTATATCATTTTGATTCTGACCTATGAGTTGATGCAGTGAGATGTACATTTTGAGAGAAAGACATGTATATTGGTGTATACATTATGATGTTAGACTCATGATTTATATATATGATCTTTGTTTATTGTTTATTACTCATGGCTATGATGTGATGATATATGATGGATATGTTGATGTTGTATTTATTATGTTCATGATGATATTTGATGATGTGGACTCACCTAGCTAGGCATGTGATGAGATGTATTTTGTTTGTGTTCATGGTTATGATGATGTTGATATGATGATGATGTTTATGCTAAAAGTGAATGAGTACATGCTTACTCATTTATATTTAGACCTGTGGTAGAAATGGTTTATTGCTTTATTGTTCATGGATGCTTGATTTTGACATGATGATGAATATGCTAACTGTTGGTTGAATATTTTGTCTATCGACGTACTGGTAAACAAAATAGGTCTAATCAGCCAAAGTAGGAAGATTAGTCATCCAAATGTGTAAGTTTATCACATCAGAAGGAGACTACTCTCTCCTCTCATCAAGGGGAGGTTCCCTATGGATATGTTATATATCTATATAAACAAAAAATAATACTCAAGGGTAGAACAAGCCATCCATCTGTCTTTCTTCAGAGATGATGTGTGTAAAACAAAGGAAAAACTCAAGGGAAATGACAGATAGCACTCCTCTTCTTTAAGAAGAACTATTCAGCCAGCCACAAGAATACTCTTGGAAATAAAAGCAGAATGTAACTGAGGGTGTAGTAACCAAAAAATTGAGATACAGCACAAAGTCTCCACCTGAAATGCTCAAGATTAATATACGAAGGACAATGAGGTCACAAAGTCTTCTCAAAGTCCTTTACATAGCAATGAAAAGAAAACACACTGAAGGCAGCTATGGGGGCACAAAGTCTCTCCATAATTGATTCTTCAGGACACCTTCCTGACTAATTTTACTAATCCTACTTGTTAAATTAATGGAATAGAAAATATATCAAGGAAAAAGACATAAGAACAATTTCCTCAACAGCAAAGATATCACAGCACAAAGTCTAAAAAAGTCCCTTGCTTTCTTATTCCAGTAACAAACTATGATTAACAGACTAAGCACAAAGTCTCAATGATGCCTCTCAATTTGGGCAAAGTTTTATTCAGATTATCAAAAAAGAGATTGCCTTTTACAATAAGAGAGGGTCCCTTATATAGCCACTTCAAGGAGAACTCGGGAATAGTAATACATCATAATGCGTTGGGAACTATTAGGAAGACAGGTTGGAACTTTGGGGCATTTTACCCATTTGATCTTCTCAATGTAGATAAACAAGCCACTCAATTGAAAGATTACAACTTTCAATGTCCACCTGGCGGTCTGATCTTGTCTTCATTGTTCCTCCTTTTTTGGTTAATTGAATCGGGTCCTAAATTCATTCATTGTTCTATCTTTCCTCGCTTTTTGCTGGTTTTGGTCTTGAATTCTAGGAATGCATTCAAGTTTGTAAATTCAAAGGATCAATGGCTATTTCATGGGCTTTAAAATTGACGTTTACATGCCCGTCGATGTGCTCTCAACAACTAGTTCACTGTCTTGAATTTGACGTCTTCAAGTGCGTCACCCCTTGGTCTTCTTTTGGTTTTATGCTTGGTATTCTTCCAGATTGGACTTGCCCTTTTGGGCCTTGAGAAATGACCTGTGTCGAGTCAGAATAGCCTCCCGCAAGGATATCTATCCTTCAGGTAGTCTTTAAATGGCCTTTCAAGCTTCTTCGGGTGACCCTTCGACTTCAGGAAGTGTCTTCAAATTGGCAGTTGAGATTCCCCCGCAAGGGCACTTTCCCTTCGGGGTCCTTCACAATTTCCCTTGGGCTTTTCTTATGCTTCCTCTCGTGAAAGTTTCCTGCAGACATTTTCCTTGGGGAAAATTCCCACGAACAAAAAGCCCGGGGAAAATTCATGTGGACAAAAAGTCTGCAGAATTATTTGTTTCACCAAATCTTTGAACAAGTCTTCAGATTTTGCCCGCATTTGCTTCTTTGATTTCTTTCAAACTTTTTGTCCAAAGGAATTCCTTCAGACAAAAATCTGAAAGAATTATGCCTTAGCCAATTTTAAATGCCTTAAACAAATTTGAAAGAATTACCTTTCGGCTTCCTTGAAAAATGACCCTTCCGAAGGGTGCTTTTATTGATTACGTGTCCTCCGCAAGGGCACTTATCCTTCAAGAAGTTTCCTTCTGCATTGAACCACCCCTTTAAACTTTGGCGATGAACCATTCCGTTGAACCAAGATGTTGAACCAATCGGTTGAACCAAAAAAATGGTTCAAGCCGATGGTTTAATGAATGAACTGACTGAATGAACTAAGCATTGAACTTGCCTTTAAACTATGTCTTTGAACCTGCTATTGAACATGAGACATTGAACCAAATTTTGGTTCAACGGTTCAAACAAGGATTTGAACCGACTGACGAACCATTTGATTGAACCAAAAGATGTTGAAACAAAGGGAATGAATCACTTGAGTGAAATAAAGCGTTGAACCACTTGGTTGAACTAAGCCATTAAACCGTTCCTTTGGTTGAACCTGCCTTTGAAACAAAGTGATTGAACCCACCATTGAACCTTGAACCTGTTGAACCTTTGAACCAAAGTGGTTCAATGGGTTAAACGGTTCAATGGTTCAAGTCTCTTTTTGCACTCAAATGTTTGTCGATGGAAATTTTCATTTGAACCAAGGCTCTGAACCAATCCCGAGAAATGACTAAGTGTTGAAAACTAATTATTTTGATTGAAACCGCCCGTAGAAGCCTTTGAACCTATATAAATGAACCTACCTATAGAATTCATAGATTTTCCTTTTCTTTCTGAGTCCGTAGATTCAAGCTTGCAGAGTCTGTAGATTTTCTGAGAAGCTTGGAAAATAAGGAATTTGAATGTCTAGGACAAATTTTGGAAATGGAAGAGATAAATTTTGGTCTAGAAGACCAAAATAGTTCAAATGTCGTCCTAAAAATGAGTGATATTTCTGGGGGACAACACTAATGATGTATGTTTTTTTTCATGATACAATTTGATATGATGATTATGGTCATTTTGCTTAAGGTAAAACACATAAATTAAGTTAAATAACAACACTAGATGTGAGACAAATAATAT
The DNA here is from genome assembly GCA_037957365.1 of Torreya grandis. Taxonomy (NCBI): domain Eukaryota; kingdom Viridiplantae; phylum Streptophyta; class Pinopsida; order Cupressales; family Taxaceae; genus Torreya; species Torreya grandis. The sequence continues at coordinate 2,430,696 of JARHVA010000123.1, read as the reverse complement.
AATCAAGAGACAAATTTCTTAATGAATATATCAACTAGTTATGACAGGATAAGAAGAGGGCATGATGCTTCTTCTTTGGCAAGGACTAAAACAAGACTGAAGTTGGTTTGGCTTAAGGAACATAAGCCCTTTTAATTCTCCATAGTAGCATTTGTTAGTTGGTTAAAAGGTGTCTTGATCATATAATGTCAAGTGAGCTCAAAATCCCTTGCTTATAATGTATAAATGGGAGATGGATGAAAATGGAACCTTATTGTGAGACTAGCATGTCTCGTTTGGAGGTTACCAAAGAGTCGGTATAAACAAGTCTATGTCATGCAAAGTGTAGACTAATCGATGTGGGAATTCTACTCATAATGGTTGATTATGGATTTGAGAATTATTTTACTTATGAGAGCCACTTGGGGCTTTCATAATCATTTTGTTTTTGCTTTTTTTGGATAATGGGTCTTTTGCTTATTTGTTGTTGCTTAGGACTTGGGGAAGTTGATCAATGCAGGAAGCTTCTAATAAATTACTATGATTTTGATAAATGCCTTATTAAACCATCCTTTAAAGGAGTGGTCTAAGTTTGTATGCTTTGTTTAATGTTTTTGATAGTTGTCTTTCAAGGGAGTAGTCCACCTTACTTTGAGTAATTTTTTAATATTTTTATTATATATCCTTCAAGGGAGCAATCTGTGAATGCTAGGAATAACCCATGATTGTTTTTAGTTATGACTTTGCTTTTACTTTTTTGATTTTTTCTTGACATAAACATGTTTATATAGGCTTAAAGGTTCACCTTTATAGAGGTAAAACTAAAATCATAATAAGGTTAATTAGGTGTAAAATAGGTTTAGGTGACAACGACCATGGGAGTTTATTTATAAAAGGCGAAAAAAGTACCATGAGAATCATGCCATGGATAGAACCATGGTACCCACTATTCAATATTAGGCTATTATTGTGATGGATAATCACATGATTCAATTTTAATCAGTTGCACCTAAAATAAGGAGATGAACATGGTTTGTAAGCAAAGGATGAGCTTAAGTTAGACAAAAGATGAGTTTGATCCTATTTAACAAAAGAAAGGACATAGATACAAAGTATTGAGGGGCTCAAGTTCTAGGTTACCTTAAAGAGAGGAAAATCAAAAAACTCTTGATATGTACTTATGGGTAATGATATAATGTCCAATCCAATTGAACGTAAACTTGCCACGCTTGCTTTTATTCATATTGGTGACATGTTGATTTTCCTTGAAGACAATGTCTCTGATATTGAATTCTTGCACTTTAAGGTGTTTGATATAGGCACATTTGATGTGCTCTTGATAGACATGAACATGGGTAAGGGTAGCTAAGTGACACTCGTCAAGTATCTCAAGTTGGGTTAAACGGTGCTGACGATAATCATTTTTAGAAATGAGATCTTGTAAAGATATGCAAAGAGAAGGAATTTTGACTACGAGAGGGAAGATGACATCCACTCTAAACATAAGAGAGAATGGGTTAGTACTCGTATGGGTTTGAATATTAGTATGATATTCCCACAAGTCAAAATGGATATGAAAATGCTAATCCTGACCAAAGGCATTGACCATCTTGGTGAGCATATTGTTGAGGGTTTTGTTAGAGGCCTTGGCCTGTCCATTTAATTGTGGATGATAGGGTGATAAAAAATTGAGCTTGATGCCAAATGTATCACAAAGACCTTAGACTTGTTTGTTTTTAAAATATTTGCCATTATCAATGATGATCTTGTGAGGAACATTGAAATGACAGATGATGTGATGATTGATGAAATTGACAATCTTTTCTACTTTGATTGGGACTAGAAGAATAACCTATACCCATTTGGTAAAATACTTAGTTGTGATGATGATATAATGGTGTTTCTATGAAGAACAGGGGTTAATTTCACCAATAAAGTCTATACCCTATTGTGAAAAGGGCCATAAATTAGTGGATACATGAAAACTATGGATAGGTGCATGATGTAAATTTGCATGTTGTTGACATTTAACATATTTTTCCATATAGTCACAATAGTATTGGTTGAGGGTAGGCCAGTAATAGATAAGATGAAGGATGCACTTAGCTATGATGAGGCCACTAAAGTGTCCCCCATATATCCCATCATGCATTTCCTTAATAGCATGAGAGGCTTCATGATTGCGTAGACAACGGAAGAGGAGACCATCAAAGTTGTGTTTATAAATAATTCCCCCCATAATGGTGTAATGTGAGGTACTTTGGATAAATACTCTTCAAGCAATCCAGGAAAGATTAGAAGGAATGATGGCCAGGTTAAGATAGTCGAAGGTCTATTGCTACAAAAGGTCAAGTTCGGTCTATTTCACATTGAAGATAGTGGGAGAGTCTGGATTGGCATAAGAAGGTTGGGTAAGTCTATGGATAACCATAGATATCTTAGATTCAGAGGGTGTATATGGGATTTGAGAGGCAAGGGAAGCCATGTTGTCAGTAAACTTGTTGGTAGATCATGGGGTTGATTGGATATGGTAGTGTTCAAATGATGTTAAGAGTTCATCAACTAGTTGTTTATACTATTGCAAAACATCATTCTTACATTAGTAAGAGCCATTGATTTGATTGAAAATAATTTGAGAGTCACCAAAAATATTGATCATTTTGACTCCTAAGGCTAAAGCATTTTGAAGGCCTATGACTAAGGCTTCATACTCAGCCATATTATTGGTACATTTAAAATCAAGCTTGAAATACAAAGGAAGAGGTTCATTGTCAAAGGGAATAAGGATGATGCCATATCCCTCACCATGTTGACACCAAAGAACAAGGTCACTTGATAGGTGAAGTTTGCTTGAGAGAGGGTCATGATGGACTCATCGAAAAACTCAAGAGGAGGGGGTTGATTGTCTGCTAATGGTGCTTCAACCATTTGGTCAATAATGACTTGCCCTTTAATTGACTTATGTTGAATAAAATCAAGGTCAATCTCAGCTAAAATAATGATTCACTTGGCCATACTTTGGTTTTGGTATGGCTTGGGGTGCATATACTTGAGTGGGTCAGTATTGGTTATGACATAGGTTTTTTGGTTAAGAAGATAGTGGTGAAATTTGGTGGCCATGAAGACTAAGGATAAGCAAATTTTCTTGGTATGGGTGTAACAAGGCTCATACTCTACAAGCATTTGGCTAATGTATTAGAATTTCTCTCTATTTTATTCATCTCAATGAACAAGCATTACCCCTAGGGAGTGATTGGTGGCAAAGATATAAAGGTAGAAAGGTTGATCATCCTTGGGAGGAGTTAGAACAGGTGAAGACAAAAGGTAATTTTTCAATAAATCAAAGGCCTTTTGACAATCATTATTCCACTTAAAAGATACATCCTTCTTTAGAAGGTAATGGAATGGTTGGCATCGGTCCAAGAGTTGAGAGATAAAATGATGAATGGATTAGAGATTTCCTTACAAACTATGGAGTTGCTTTAGGTTGATTGGAGGAAGCATGTCGAGGATGGCTTTGATTTTGGTAGGATCAAATTCAATTCCTTGAAGGGAAATGATAAAGTTAAGGAGTTTTCTTAATAAGACCCAAAAAATGCACTTCTTAGGGTTAAGGAGGACATGGTGATGGATGAGGTGTTCAAAGATAATATTGAGAACGGCAAAATGATCCTTATGATATTTGGACTTCCCAAGAAGATCATCAACATATTCCTTGACAATTTTGTGGATAAGGTCATGGAAGATGTAGGTCATAACACATTGGTAGGTTACACCAGCGTTATTTAGTCCAAAAGGCATGACCCTATAACAGAAGGTACCCCATGGGGTGATAAATGTGGTTTTGTGTTGATCTTCAGTGGTAATTAGGATATGATTATAACCCAAGAATTCATCCATGAGAGATAACATTTTGTGGCCGATTGTGAGATTAACAAGTTAGTCGATGCTTAGTAGAGGGAAGTCATCTTTGGGGCAAGAAAGGTTGAGATCATGAAAGTCCACACAAATGCATAGTCTCCTTGTGGCTTTGGTGATAGGTACAATGTTTGAAACCCATTGGGGATAATCAATGGGTTGAATGAAATTGACAGATAGGAGACATTGAAGCTCCTCTTTGATGATAAGGGCTATGTGAGGGTGCATTCATCAAAGTTCTTTCTTGATGGGTTTGGCCTCATGGTTAGTGACAATGATTGGCCAATTTTAAAAATACAGGGGTTATCCAGAGTGCCCAAGTTGATATCCATGGTAGATTCATTCAACATGATCGAAGTCTCAAGAGGAAGAGATTTATGGATGGAAGAATCCAATGCACCAAGATAGGTGAGAATGGAATCATCATCCTAAAATTGAATGGTATTAATGGTGGGAGAGTCATCTCTTATCATCTCAATACAGGTCATAGGGATGGTTATGGTTTCCCTCTCCTTTTAATAAGTCAGGGGTCCAACGTTGATCATGTGGATGACAAAAAAATTTAAGGGGGATGATGTCATTGTTATCATACTTCGATGGAAAATATGTTGGTGATTAAGGAATGTCTTCCTCAATGATGGGGATAGTAGGTGGTTTGGTTTTATTCTTGTTAGGTAGAATGAAATCGAGGTCGTGTTTCTCATGAGGCTTTATGGTCTCAAATGAAATCAACTCGTGTGGACCATGCTCATATCATCCAAGACCAAATCCCTTCCAAGCACACCTATGGAGGTATTCCTTGGCAAAGTCTAGGTTGTCCAGATAGGAAAAGTTAGAGGTAAATGGTTGAGGTGAAAAGGAGGTGGCCAAAGTGTCAAGTGGTTTGTCAAGTCCCCCATAGATGAAATGGGTTTGATAGTTTGAAGGGCTGAGGGGAACAATGGGTCTGATATTGGGTTTATAACTAGGTTGGTGGTTAAGTTTCCCATACTCTTGGGGAGTAGACAAAGCGTCAAGGGTCAGGAGGTGATATTCTCCAATTGAAAGATGTTGGAATGTTGATTTCAAGTGGTCTGTGGTGGGAATTTGGTTTGAGGGGATTGATGAATTAGTATATGCCTCATTGGTAGAAGAAGATATGGATTCATCTGTCATGGTTAAGGGTTTGTCTTTAGCTAATGAGGGTGTGATAAATAGAGGTAGGATGACATCGTTGGGTCGATAAGTCATGTTGCATGATGAAAAGGGACTTGGGTCAGCTTGTATAGTGACAACTTGGCCTTCGTGTTCAAATTTGATGTAATGATGAAGGGTAGAGGGTACACAACCCATGGAGTGGATCCAAGGTCATCCTAGTAAAACATTATACTAGAATTCACCTTCCACTACATATAAGAGTTCTAGGAGTGTACGAGGTCCTAGATGGATATGAAGGACAATAGTTCCCAAAGTAGTGGCCACGGTGTCATTGAAGGATAAAAAGACAACCAAGGTTTTGAACATGACATTGTTTGGTAGTTTGAGTTGATCATAGGCATGAGAGGAGATGATATTAATGTTGGCTCCCCCATCAATCATAACCCATTTGATGTAGTTGTGGTTGATGTAGGTAGTGATGAAAAGAGGGGGATCCAAGTCATCAGGATGGATAGAGGTTATTTCTAAATCCTTGAAGGTGACAAGATTGGAAATTTTGAGAGCACCGACAAAGGTGGCCAGAGGTTGAGGGTATTCAAGTTGGACCTCTAATGATTATAATGCCTATATCATTGCTTGGTGATGATGAGGTGAGGTATAAATCAACTCGTATAGGAACATATTTGTTGGGGTTTGGTGAAGTTATTTGACAACCACTCTTCTAATTGATTCGGAGGGGTTGGACTGAAAGGTATCCAAGATAGATACCTTGGGTTTGGTTGAAGGTGAAGGTGTTTTATTTTTACTTGGTTGGGAGGTGGAATAAGGATATGTCCATGGGATGGACACTTTATCCTTCCCCTTATCTTTTTGTTGAGTGTGAGATCATGTGACCACATGGATAGTATGGATAGAGGGAAGAGTTGGGGTAGGATATTGGTTTGGTTCCTTGTCAATCTGAGGTAAGGGTGGGGGAGTAGCTAGTCATGGGGTAGTGGTTGCTATTTGTTGGATTAGTAGTGGGCTCATAGGAGGGTCATCTATTAATAGATCATCCTCATCATAGATTTAATGGATTATGGTTTAGAGAGCTTTTTAGTTCTTCATGTCATGCCCAAGTGTCTTATAATAGGAGCATACTTGGTGGTCGTTACACTAGATGGGTTTTGGATCAAGAGGTTCAAATGGCCTGATAAGGGGTAAGGTCAAGCAAGAATCTTGCAATAACCTTTGGAATATAGTCAAGTAAGATTCAACTAAAGGTGGAGAGGGTTTAGAGGTTTTGGCCTTGGTTGGTGAGAGGGAAGTCTTTTTGTAAATGAGTTTGGTGATAGAAGTTTTGGGTAAGGTGGAATTCTTAATTGATGATTTTGGTTTAGGTAAGGACATTGATAACTTGGAGGTGGTAGGTATCAAGGTGGTTGGTTTGGTTATTGATGGTTTGGGAAAGATGGGCATGTTAAAAAGCAAGAGTGATGGGGTAACCAAAAGTGGTGGTTGAGTTTTAATTAAGATAGTGGGCTTCCCAATCAAAGTGGAGGGATGAGGCCCCAAAATAGAGGGCAAGTTTGAGGGAGGTATAAATTTGGCCTTCTGGCCTTTTGGTGGGTTAACTTCCTTGGTTGATTTGGTTTGGTGTTTGATTGATGGGTCTAGTGATGTGAGCTCCAGTTTCAAGGATGGGTGATTAATACTCTACATAGGGAAGACACCAAAGTTTTTTTTTGGTTTGGTTGAAGTGATAGAGGATGATTTGGTTATTTGGGTTTTGGTTTTTTTAGATGGTTGAGAAATGGTTGGGTTGGTAGAGGTTTTTATTGGTTTGGTTGATAAGATAGGGGTTTGGATAATATAAGTGGTGGGTTGGTCTACCAAAGGTGTGGTTGGAGGTTCTTGTTTCATGATGTAATGGATCCCTAGTTGTTTCCAAAATGTGGCTCAATCCACATCAGGTTTGGAGACAAATTCCAACCTTTGAACTAGTCTAGAGAATGGTTTATAGACTGGTCTTATTCCCTAGGTAATGGACTTGAAGGATAAGCCCATAGGTTGAGAAAGGGAAAGGGTGACCTCATCCTTTTCCTCAATCAAAGGATGCGAGGTTTAGATGGGTGGTCCCTTTTTGGGAGCTATAGGTGTGGTGGTTTCTTCCTTGGGAGTGGTCTCTAAAGGGGAAGTGGTTTGTACGATAGTTGAAGGAGAAGGTAAAGGGGTGCTATTTGCTTGCTTGGGTATGTTAGTTAAATGAGGGGTTGATGACTCCACTACCTTAATAAGTGGAGGAGGGGAAAAGGTTACTTCTTTGGTTTGTATCTCCAAAGGAAGAGAGGGTAACTCCACTATCTCAATAAGTGGAGAGGGCGAAGAATAGGTAGATTGGGTAGTAGGTTCTTCAAAAATGAACGTGTCAAGAACCATATTGATGGTATGGGCATCATGAGAATACTCACCTTTGTTGTTCTAATTTTTGGTAGGTGAATTATTGGGAAAAGGTTGCCTAAAAATGTCAAGGGATAGGTTCGGAGGTGAATTAGGGTTGTCCAACACAAGCTCCCCCTTGTCAATGAGGGTTTGGACAATGTTTTTGAAGGTATTACACCTACTAACATCATGCTCGACTACTCTATGGAAATTACATAGGTCATTCTCATTATACCAACTAGGTGCAAGATGAGAGGAATCAAATTATTAAGGGGGTTTGATAGGAAGAATTTGTATGATATTATCTTTTAGCAACTTCTCTAGGATTGAAGCATATGATTTCCCAAGTGGAGTAAATTGATTTTGATTGTTTTGGTTTTGGTTTCTCATGTTTTGATTTGAGGAGTTAGAGGAGTTTGCTTGATTGAAATATGGTGGAGGAGTAGTTTTAAGGACAACCCAATTTTCCATTCCCTTGCTTTTGGTCCTGATGTTGGTTTGGTTTCTTGGTTTAGAAGAAGAAGCCTCATTAGTTTTGTGGGTAAAGTTTTTATTTTTAATTTTAACTTTCCTTCATCGATGGCTCTATTTTCTAGCTTATACGCCATGGTAAAAGCTTTATCAAAGGTTATGAATATCTAAACATGCAATGTAGAAGAGATGTGATTGGCACATGCTTGAGCGAAAAGTTCTATTAGTTTGGGTTGCGGTAAAGAGAAGGAAAGTTGATTGATTAGGCCCCTCTAACGAGCTACAAAATTAGAAATAGATTCATCATAAAATTATCAGATAGAGTAAAGGTCAGTGATGGAAACCTTCTTGGAGATGTTCATTGAAAAATGATCCAAGAAGGTTGGCCAGCTAGGTGAAGGAGAAGAGAGAATGTTTAGTTATGGCACTATATCAGTCTAATGCTAGACTAGATAGGGACATGGGGAAGGTACAAAGAAGGAAGGCATCATCATAAGAAATAAAATAACATGCATGCCTAAATTCCCTGAGGTGTTGTTGGGGATCCTCCTTGCTTTGAAATTTATAAAACTTAGGAAGCTCCCACTGAGGAGGATATGGTCTGAAAGGGACAGATGGGTGAGTGGGCTCACTGCAGATCTGGTCATATGATAAGATGTTGTGAGCACTAGAGATGGATGACTCTAATGTATTCATTTTATCCATGAGCATTTTCATTAGATTTATTTGGGGTTGTGCACCTGAAAGGTTGTAAGGTGCATATTGTTGTGGTGGTTGGGTGACATATTGATAACTGATAGGAGGTTGAGGAGCTATCACATATTGATATGTCGACACAAGTGGTTGGGTGGATGCTATGTAGGGGTAGTTGGATGTATGTGGTTGGGTAGTGGGTAGAGGTACATGCACTTTCAAATTTGCTCCTATGTCTATAAACCTTCAATAGCAAACAACTTAGTCACCTATCCTTTTTTTGCCTATGAACTTCACCTCTCAACATATCTTATTTGCCCTTAACACTTAAACCATGACCTATTACCCTACACCCCCATCATCAACTATTTTCCCCTTATCCCTCATCTAGTAAACATAATGACCCCTTGACCTCATCCATCTCTCTAACCTTAAAGCTACAGCCTAATATTTTACCCTTCACACCCCATTTTACTATCTTTCTAACATTCAACCTACAGCTTGACTTAAAAAAATTATAAAACAAATTGCTACTTAGTCGACCATCGATGGTCACTACAATCACTGATGATGAGGCAACCATTCTATCAATGATCATTAACAGTCAATGGTTGAGATGACCATTGACGGTCACTATGTGTGACCGTTAGTAGAAAGTCCCCAGACCCTACCCACCTCAACACTTAACCAAACACCCAAATCCAACACCCAACTAATCTTCATTTGTTTTCCACCCTGTCCCCCACTTACCTCCCCTCTCAATTTCACTTTTTTCTTGCCAATTTTATCCAAATACTAAGAACACCTCATCCCGAGGTCAAACCTAATCTATACTACCCAAACAACACACCACCAAACATCCACCCAATTCCCATGCATATGTAAAAAAATAAACTAATCTATACATTCAATGAAACCCCTACCTCATTCCTTGACTGTCATTAACGAGGAATCCTAGGACCCACTACCCATACTCATCCGCATATGTGCCCAGCTTGCATCATCATTGGTCCACTTGGTCTGCATGTCCAACTCAACACTCAATCACTTACTCAGTAATTATCATTTCCAAGTTTGTCACACATGACAAGTAGCCAGAGCTCCATAATTTAACTACTCAAATGAGTCTAAATGACTCACTTTTTGGTTTTAACCATCAAACTTCTAGGGTTTACCCCCTGACCATTGATGATCAAGGTCACCACCAATAGTCACTCCTTTGCCCCTTGACCATCGACGGTCGGGATGACTACTGATAATAACTCCTTTAAGCCCTGGCCATTGATGATTAGGGTCTTGGAACTTTACCCTTGCCTTTATAAACCTTTTAAAATGAGAACCAAATCAAGCACCCACCCATGGAGACTACCTTTTCCACCCATCTCACCCACCACTTCATCACCTCACCATTGGTCCATTTTTAACCTAAAGCCTTACACATTTTGTGATGACTTTTGCCTAGTTATTTTGACCACAATGACAACCATTTCCATGTCAAACTAATTTTAAACTTGTACTACCTTGTGCACACCCAACCAATTGGTGTCTTTTTAGGAACACTTCCTACCTCAAATACCAGTGACTTCACCTGACTAGTTTGTGTTTTCATTAGGATCACTTCCTACCTTGGATACCCACAAAAACACTCACCTTGCTTAGGAGACTTGTATTTATGAGTGAACTCAATAGCCACACATAAATGTGATGACATGGTCCACTTTTCACTTATCCTTCTAAGCACTGACCTTTATTTTTACCAACTATGGAAACCTAGTCTATGCATGATCTTAGCTATCACACCTTTCATTGTACTTTGTATGTGCATTTATGCTTCACTACCCAATCTATCATTCACCCATTTTATCATCAACTACCCCCTCATCAAACCTACACTGATTCTATTTCACTTCATCACTTCCCAGTTTGAGGGGGACCACCTCCTCCCATGTTTAAGGCAACAAAACCTTCGACTAGTAATCCATTTTTATTTTTTAGCTTGTTGATACAAACTTCATAACAAAAGGGGCAAAATATAAACATAAAAAATCCACACATGATGATTTGGAATGTTGCGATTCCCTTGGACCACCTCAAGACCCCCTTGGGCCTAGCCTAGATCATTATCAATTTGACCTACTGACTTAACCCACCTTTTACACCAATTTTACCTTGGCCCTCGACCATAAATGGTCACCTTAACCATTGATAGTCACCCAACCATCGATGGTCAGGTTTCACTACCTAAACCAGCTCAACTAACCCTTCACTTTGACTTGCTTTTCTATGATTAGAATTCTAATTCGCATGTGAGTCCATGCATGATGAAGTTAAAATGAGATAACAAGTTGGACCTCATGTTAACATCTTATTTCACCTCTCCTTCCTTGCCTATAATAAGAAAGGAGAAGGAGGTGAAAAGGGATCCAAATACATGACTTCAAGAGCTTTTACATCTAGAGTTTATTTGTAGGTCACTTCTTTCAGCATTCAAGTGATCTAACCATCATGTTAGAGAGCTAACTTGTCACCACCCCTCGATCGATAGCCAAGTACCGTTACTTAGTTGAAATCATGTCAGACTCCACCAACGAGCCAACCACCTCAACCATTCATCTGACCAACCTCTGGCAAGCTAAGTATTTATCTTCAATCTATCAATTACTTTGTTTCCATTTTACAATCAGCCTAGCATAAACCAACCTCCCAAAATTACCTTCTATGATCTCGTCAATCTAACTTTTTATCACCCAAACCCAACACATAGTAACCACCAACGATCATCTTGATCATTGACGGTCTGTCTAACCATTGATGGTTGCCTCAACTATTGATGGTCACCTTAACCATCGATAGTCACCTTAATCATGATGATCACACCAACCATCGATGGTCACTATGGTAGAAAATAATAACAAGCTATTTTCACTCACCTACCCTCAACTAAATCCAACTTTCTTTTTTTCTACTTGTTCACAGATCCCCAACTATTTTTTGAAGTACACCTAATTTATTTAGCATTAGTATTGACCTGCTTATTATTATGTTAATCATTTTAGTCCATTTCTTTATCAAGCATTTCTTGTATTCAATTTTAGTACCCTTTTGATTATTGATGCAAGTACTTTATCTTTTATTATCTAAACTTAATTGTTTAAAACGTGTGGATTGACATCCCCTAAGGAAGATCTTGCTTCTGGGATCTAGCTAGCGCTAAGCAATCCACCCATCTATTTATCTAACCAACCATTTGTTTTAGTGTTGTCTTATTTGTAGGTCATCTTTCCAAGTCTAAGAGGATCTCTTCAAAATCATCTAATTTAATGCACACAAAACTAAACAAGTTTTTCAACTATACCTGTATCTAGTTTCTTCTTCTTCCTTTCTTGAAATATAAGCTAAAATTCACTTAAACACATCTTTGAAGAATTTCATGAAGCAGTCTAGTATATTTGATAGATAAAACAAGTTTGAAACCTCAAGGAAAAGACTCAATTTGACTCAAGTCATTAGGACTTATAGATTTCATTCTCCACAATGTCTTATACCTTCCTCAATTAAAAATAAACTCGTTGTCTCTACTACTTATTCGGCAACAAGGCCACTCCATACTGGTGGATGATGGAGAGGTAAAGATCACAATAAAATGTGATAACGAAGTTGTTTTCATTGGATTTGAGGAAGGAAAATTTGATAAAACTGAAAGGTGAACATTTAGATCCAATAAATTTTGCTCATCTCATTAAAAAATGAATGCCAACAAGTCTTCTCTAACATATAAGTTTTAAACACTCTCACTATCACAAAATTTTCATAATACAAAATAAATGATAAAAATTACAATTATAGATGCAACACTCCTTGAAAAACATTATGCAAATTGAAAGTCTTGTATTTGTCTCACTTAAATTATAGTTCATACAATTATAGTTGAAATTGTTCAACTTTGAGTTGAAAAATGGTGATATCATGAGTTTAGCTTTAGAAAATTGAGTATCAAACATGATCTTAATGTTGTTGGTGTAAATATTGATGTATACATAATAAACATCTTTATAAAAGTTATTATCCCTACATATTCGACCTAATTGAAGTTTTTACAAACACTAAATTTGTTGAAGACTCTCACTTTTGATCAACTGATTGAGAATATGGCTGAAAGAGAAAAAGCCCTTGGAAGAAAGACTGAGTCCATAGGAGAAAGCATTTGCTATACTAATCAAAAGGGAAATATTTATAAGGATGTTGGAAATGATAAAAGTAAAGGAAAAAACAAAGGGTGAGGTGGTAAAACTAAAAAAAATAATGGTCAACATCAAGAGAAATAAAACAACAAAAAAATACTTATTTTGAAAATTTTGTGAAAGAAAAAGGAGTCATGAGACCCATGAATGTAAATCATCATGGGACAATATTGAATTCTATGAAAACAAAAGGTAGAAAATGAAAAGAAAAAAAATCATAATTAGGCTCAACACAATTTTCAAGTGAATGTGTGCTTTCCATCTTAGACAAAGGAAATAATGACTCAGTGAGTTTAACTTGGGATAAAGCTTGGGTCCTTGACACTAGTGCCACATAACATATAACTTTCTGAAGGGACACCTTTGAGGAATTTCATGAAAAAAGTTACCATTGAGTATATTTGATAGATAAAACAAGTCTAAAACCTCAAGGAAAAGACTCAATTCAATTCAAGTCACTGAGCATTCTAGATTTCATTCTCCACAATGTCCTATACCTTTCTAAATTGAAAAAAAAAATTGTCTCTAGTATGCATTTGACAACAAGGCCACTCCATTTTGGTGGATGATGGAGAGATAAAGATCACGATAAAATGTGATAATAAAATTCTTTTGATTGGATTTGAGGAAGCAAAAGTTGATAAAACTACAAAGTGAACATTAAATTCGAATAAATTTTACTCATCTCACTGAAAAAGGAATGCCAACAAGTCTTCTCCAGCATATAATATTTAAGTACCTTCACTAAGAAAACATTTTCACAATACGATGATAAAAATTATAACTTTACTTGAAGATTTGGTCACTTATTAAATTATAATTATACCAGTTACTCATGAACAAGAGAGATAAAAATGATGGTTCTTGTATATAAAAGGAACAAGCTCCTTTCTCGTACTATCTAGTATATAAGAAGGGTGGACATATCGAGATGTTTGGTATATTAGTCTAGTCGCATATAGATTTTTTTTTGGAGTGATAAGAAACCAATCCATCTCCTTTAATAACAAAAAAATAATCAAAATAATTCTTGGCATAATATTATGGGGAAGGACCCCTAGTTATAATGATCAAGATAAGTGGAGAATACTCTCATCTTTAATGAGTTGTCGTTCAACATCTGATGGGGATGCACAACTAATTGAACCAAAGAAAGGAAAATAATTACCGTCATGCAAACATAATAATTCAAAATCATTGACTTTGATGAATGTCTCAATTGATGGTGAAATTTTTTGTCACATACATGGATGCAACAATATTTGAAAAACACTATGAAAATTAAAGAACTTATATGTTTCTCACTAAGAATTAGAATTCATTCAATTGCAGTTGAAATTGTTCAACCTAGAGTTGAAAAAAAATGATGTCATGAGTTTGGCTTTATAAATCTGAGCTATCAAACATGATGTTGATGTTTTTGGTGTATCGATTGATGTATATATGACCATCTTCATAAAATTTATTCTCCCTACATATTCAACCTACTTGGAGTCTTTATAAAAAGGAAATTTGTTGAAGACTCTCACTTTTGATCAACTGGTTGAGAAGATGGCTAAAAGAGAAAAAGCCTTTACAAGAAAGACTAAGTCCATAGGAGAAATCATTTGTTATGCTAATCAAAAGGGCAATTATTCTAAAAATGTTGAAAATAATAAAGGCAAAGGAAAAAATAAAGGTCGGGTGGTAAAACTAAAATAATAATGGTCAACATCAAGAGAAGCAAAATGACAAAAAAACACTTATTTTGAAAACATTGTGAAAGAAAAGGGAGTCATGAGACCTATGAATGTAAAACATCATGTGACAAGATTGAATCCTATAGAAAACAAAAAGAAGAAAATGAAAATAAGAAAGACTCATAATCAGACTCAACTCAGCTTTTAAGTGAATATATGCTTTCCATCTCAGACAAAGGAAATAATGCCTTAGTGAGTTCAACTTGGGATAAAGCTAGGGTCCTTGACACTAGTGCCATACAACATATAACTTTTTGAAGGGACATATTTGAGGAATTTCATGAAGAAATTTGTGGTTGAGTATATTTGATTGATAAAACAAGTTTGAAACTTCAAGGAAAAGACTCAATTCAACTCAAGTCATAAGGACTTCTAGATTTCATTCTCCATAACATTCTATACCTTCTTAAATTGAAAAGAAACTTGTTGTCTCTAGTCCTCATTCGACAACAAGGCCACTCCATTCTAGTGGATGATGGAGAGGTAAAGATCACAATAAAATGTGATAATGAAGTTGTGTTGATTGGATTTGAAGAAATAAAAATTCATAAAACTAAAAGGTGAGCATTCAATTTCAATAAATTTTGCTCATCTCACTGAAAAAAGAATGCCAACAAGTCTTATCTAGTATGTAAAATTTAAACGCCCTCACTATGACAACATTTTCACAATACAAAAGAAATGATAAAATTATAACTTTACTTGAGGATTGGGCCACTTATTAAATTATAATTATACCAATTATTCATGAACAACATAGATAAAAATGGCCAATATGTGGTTCTTGTTTATTTACATATTACACCAAAATTTATAAAATGAAGAAAATTAATTTCTTAAGTTGTTCAAAATTTATTTTAATTTTCATCTATTCTATTTAAAAATATATATATAACAATTTATAATGAATCAAAACTCTTAGCTTGGAGCATCGTTAATTTTAGTGGTCAAAATGTCATCGGGCAAGTAGGAAAGAAGAAAAATATCAATGTAAATCTCAACATAAAAATGGGCAATTGAATCTTGATACACTATCAACCTCACATCTCGATAGCATTCCAATAATTCCTTGGCATCCATTAGATCTCTCGCATATTTCTCTTCCACAATAATTTTTATTACAACTATTAAGTAGTACAACGTTAGGCATTATTCAACTATTGGTGCACACTCAACTATGACACTTCTCCCTTAGAATACATTTTTATTTCACATGGAGTTATATTCTATGTTTAGAAAGTGGCATGGACACAAACTAGGTAGGGAAAGATTAGATTGCTTTAGATCTAGGTACCTTTGATATTTTTATTGTAACAAGAATACAAAACTAAAAAAGTTGGAGTTGTTATAAAATGTAGTATTAGAATCCAATTATTGTAAAATTGGATTTCGATATTAATAAAATTAATATTTGATACTATTGAAACTAGATTATGATATTAGTAATATTAAAAATTAATTATAATGAAATTGGGTTCTAATATCAGTGAAACTAGATTATAATATTAGTAATATCACATACTAGAAATGACCTATTTAGAAAAATTGTGAATTGAAATAAGTTCATATTTATTGAAATGTTGGTTATGTACGTATAAAAATGATATGTAATCTACCAAACATGTGATAAATAACATAGATCAATTAATAACTAATAAATCATGTTACTTTTAGGCCCTATTTTTATTCTAGAATTATTTTAATTTTTTTTGTATTTTTGAAATTTTAGCTTATGCAAAAATGTTATCCAAATATCTTATCATAGTGACACTCATATGCAAGTCATGTGTCATACATGGGAATGGTCACCTTGCATGAGCAAGTAGTATTGTATGTGTTTGTATATGAATATGATAAATAATATCATCTGTCACCATCATCATAACTCATGGAACCTTGTGTATGATGAGTAACTCTACGAAGCATTTATCAT
Organism: Torreya grandis; assembly: GCA_037957365.1. NCBI lineage: Eukaryota > Viridiplantae > Streptophyta > Pinopsida > Cupressales > Taxaceae > Torreya > Torreya grandis. The sequence continues at coordinate 2,414,164 of JARHVA010000123.1, read as the reverse complement.
GTGGAATCCACTATATAGTAGAAACATGTGCATGTTTTCATTATGGAACATGTCAAACTATTTATCTTTTTATAGGTGAATATTCATTGTAGGAGATGAAGTGAACAACCATATTGTGACTATAAATGTAAAATTTATCTTCTTCATTTGTTAACATGATACAAATTTGGTTTGTATCAGTATTGTTTTATTTTCAACATGAATACCTGGCTTGATATCGGTATCTGAGCAATGACTATTTTAATTTTTTTTATTCTCCATTATCCTCTCCTGATGCAAATTATTTTCCAAACCATTAATCTATGTGTAGGCTATTTTCATAATTTTATGATTCATTGTTCCTTTTCCAACTGTATGACATTGTCAAAGAGATATGTTTTTTTGATTGGCATCACCTGAGAGTAGCATTGTTACGGTAATGACATTTTGCCATTATTTTGGGTAAATTGAATTTTGAGCTGGTTATTTACAACGACAAACAATAGTCCTGCATGGCGTGGGGTGCATTAAAAAATGCCTTGTTATCAATGTTGAAGAAATTGATAACCTGTTTGAGCTTACAAGTTGGAATTTGTGATTATTCATCTACCCAAGCACCATAAAACAATGTTCAAATTATGCAAGTGGAGATGGGATGGTAGTCCAAAATTTAAATTCATAATACTTTTTGCAAATTTTATTCTTTTAAATTTTTTTTCAAATAAAAGCTTATATATTTATTTTATAGATTTTTTCTTAATATGGGAATTTTATTTTTTGACTTATTTTAAAACATTGAATATGTCATTTTTCTAATTAAACAAGTCCTTTTTTACAAACCAAATTCAAAATAAAAAATATATTCATTTTTCAAAATAAAACAAAATTTGAAAAATAAAACAAATTATAAAAATTGTAGCATTCAATATTAATGATGCCTCTGGTTCATGTTTTAGTTCACGTTTATAACTAATGTGGTTGTGATCAAATTGTTGCATATATCACCTAATATAGTTGTAAAAATGATATTTGAGGCATCGTCAGGGACAAATTACCCAAGAGAGATAAGGATAAAACATCATTTTTACAATGATCCCTCCATTACCCATTTATATCTATCTTTAGACTTAAATCATGAAAGCAAGAAAATATGAGTATGTAAGGAAGTTACGTCCACATATCAGGGTTGCTCACTAAGTGGGTGTCTGTTATGATCCTAATATATGGATTTCACTAACGCCTCAAGGTTTTGGTGTAACCGTTTATTACATTTAGTATCAGAGCCTCCACCCAGGTTCAAGTCATAGATTAGGTGGTTACATTGACATTGCAGTGTTTGTCCAGGTCTCATACATGCAGGGGATCCTGGTGTACGGGCACAAATCAATCCCAGAGTTTGGGCTTTAGAAGCATGGTGGGATGTTATGATCCTGATGTATAGATTTTGTAAATGCCTCAAAGTTTTGGTGTAACGGTTTGTTACAGTGTCATAGATAGAATCAATCACTTTCATGTACTACTTAAGTACCACATATCATTCTAATCTCACAAACTTCAATATCTCTTTCACATATTATCAGGTATATAGAAGGAACAAACTTCTTCCTCATAATGTCTGATATATAATAACTACAAACATATCAAGAGGTTTGATATATCAGTTTAGTTATGTATGGAAAAGAATTTTTTTTTGAAGTGATAAGGAACCAATCCATCTCCCTTAATTACAAAAAAACACTCAATCAAAATAATTATGGGTGCAATATTAATAGGGAAGGACATCTCATTATAATGGTTAAGACAAGTGGAGAACACACTCATCTTCAATGACTTGTGTTTTGACATCTAAGATGAGGATGCACAACCAACTGAACAAAAGAAAGGAAATGAATTACCATCATGGAAGCGTAATAATTCAAAATCATCGTTTTGATGAAGGCTTCAATTGATGGTGAAATTTTTTGTCACATAAATGGATGCAACACTCCTTGAAAAATATTTATACAAATTGAAATATTTTTATGTTTCTCACTCAGAATTAGAGTTCATATAATTACGTTTTAAATTGTTCAATCTTGAGTTGAAAAATGGTGATGTCATGAGTTTGGCTTTAAAAAATTTGAGCTATCAAACATGATGTTGATTTTATTGGTATAAAGATTAATGTATTCATGATTCTTCGTATAGATTCAACCTACTTGGAATCTTTACAAATAATAAATTTATTAAAGACTCTTACTTTTGATTAACTGATTGAAAAAATGGCCGAAAGAGAAAAACCTTTGGAATAAAAACTAAGTCCACAGGAAAAATTATTTTCTATGCTAATCAAAAGGGCAATTTTTCCAAAAATGTTAGAAATGATAAAGGCAAAGGGAAAAATAAAGGATGGGGTGGTAAAGATCGAAAAAATAATGGTCAACATCAGGGAAAGGAAAATGACAAAAAACCCTTGTTTTGAAAACATTGTGAAAGAAAAGGAAGTCATGAGACCTTTGAATGTAAAACATCAAGGGACAAGATTAAATCTTATAGAAAACCAAAAGAAGAAAATGAAAATATTAAAAACTCATAATCAACCTCAACTCAAATTTTAAGTGAATGTGTGCTTTCCATCTCAAACAAAAGAAATAATGCCTCAATGAATTCAACTCTAGATAAAGCTTGGGTCCTTGACACCGATGCCACATAATATATAATTTTCTGATAGGACACTTTTAATGAATTTTATGAAAAAGTTACTGTCGAGTATATTTGATAGATAAAACAAATTTGAAACCTCAAGGAAAAGACTCAATTCGATTCAAGTCACTAAGTATTCTAGATTTCATTCTCTAGTATGCATTCGACAACAAGGCCACTCCATTCTGGTGGATGATGGAGAGGTGAAGATCACAATAAAATATGATAATAAAATTGTTCTGATTGAATTTGAAGAAGCAAAAAATTAATAAAACTACAAAGTGAATATTAAATTCCAATAAATTTTACTCGTCTCACTAAAAAAGGAATGCCAACAAATCTTCTCTAACATATAAAATTTAAACACCCTCACTATGACAACATTTTTACAATACAAAAGAAAAGATACAATAAAAATTAAAGAAATAATAAAAATTATAACTTTACTCGAAGATTTGACCGATTATTAAATTATAATTATACCAATTATTCATGAACAAGAGAAATAAAAATGGTGGTTCTGGTTTATTTACATATTACACCAAAACTTATAAAATGAAGATAAATGCTTTCTTAAGCTGTTCAAAATTTCTTTTAGTTTTCATCTATTCTATTTTAATATATAATATAAAAAAACACATAACAATTTATAATGATTTGAAACCCTTAGCTTGGAGCGTCGCTAATTTCTGCAGTCGAAATGTCATCAGAGAGAGCAAAAACGTCGACGCAAATCTGGACATAAAAACGGGCAATCAGGTCTCGATACTCTGTCAACCTCACATCTCGATAGCATTCCAACAATTCCTCCACATCCCTCAGATCTCTCGCATCTTTCTCTTCCACAATCATTTCTATCAAATACTTCCGAAACTGCCTGCACGCTTCTTCCACTGAAACCCCACGCACTTTCTCAATATTCTTTGGCCTCTCCATTTCCATTGCAATTATCGACTCTTCCAGACCAGCCACAATTTCAATCTCCATGTCTTTCAATTCTTTCCCCTGCTCGCCTCTGAAACCCGGCCAAAACAAAATAAGAAGGGTTTGGTGGAGAAAATGTTTTTGGCTTTGATGGGGGAAGATTCTTCTACGGTAAAGATGCCGACGGGCCATTTATGGAAGAATTCAAGCCAGAAAAGAAGCGTGTCAAACAAAATAATAGGCCTTTTTTCTTTGTTTTTGCGCGGACCTGTCATTGTTCGAAGTTGTGCAAAGGTATATATTGTACATCCAAATTTAATTTTAATAGGTGCTTTATTATATGTTCAGTGGAGAATGTTTTAATTTTTATCATGGAATTTATGGTGGTTGATTGTCGCTAATACTATTTAAAAACATCTAATAAAAAGATTGACAAAATTATAGGTAAGAGGGATATTTCAATTGACACCTTGAGCATAATGCAATGTATTCCTACCTACGCATAGTAGGCTAGTATGGGATGGGGTGGGGTGTTTTGATAGTTCTTATGTAAACAACCAATGTGTTCGATGATACGTACTGATTGTTTACATATATCACATATAAAAGTGGTAAACAGTTGATATATTCAATTGAATATTCTAATTGTATAAGCTCTTTTGGGCTCATATATCTATGCATAGTAGGTTTATAGAAAGTACGAGGTAGGGTGGTCCCATATGCACATACATTTACATATCACAAATCTTAGAAGAATATTTCCTCTGTAATATGATAATAACATAATTCAATGTCTCCTTATCTATACATAGTAGGCTTATAGGGAGTACATGATTGAGTGGTCCCATATATGCATAAATCTACACACCATAAATTATAAAAGGACTCGTCTTTTTTAATATGACAATAGCATAATTTGGTGCCTTCCTACGTATGCATAATAACCTTATAGATAGTATGGGATGGGATGGTCCCATATGTGTGTACATATGTATATTGTAAACCATAAAAAGACATTTTCTTTTTGTTTTTCTCTAAAGGGTAATCTTAAGAAATAAAGGGTTCATGCATCCTCCATATCTTTGTATAACAGGGTTATAGAGAAATTGGGTTGGTCTCATATATACATACATATACACAACATAAATTCTAAGAGGATTGTTTTTTCCCTTTCTCTTATAAAATATAACCTTAAAAGATGAAGACAATCTATTCTACAAAATTCATGTAGTATTTAGCTTGAGCTCGTATTTTGAGCTCAAGACCTATATACCTCTATTACCCTGAGTTTGAATTCAAATCAAATCCATTATATTAAAGGGTTACAAACATAAAATGCACATGTAATTGTCAATGTCTATCATGCAAAGAATGAATATCACATTACTAATGGTAGAATCTTAATAATATCAAATAGTATAATTGTGCTTCAAGTTATTCAAGGCTTTTGAGCCCCCTTCACCTTCCATGGGGTAGTGCCATAACAACACAAGATAAGAAAATCAACCAACGAATTTATTTTTTATAAGAAGAAGAGGGTTAGCCATAATGGCTTCTGGAAAAAGGCCAAGAAGAGTGACATCTTGTTTACTCGATATGGTTGTGTTAAAATTACAAACTTATAAAAATATCGATGCAACATATCATGTTCGGCTTTTTAATATACTGAAGTTATTCTTTTTTTTACAATGTTTTCTCCAACTCACCAACCATTTTATTGTGAATGCCTTAAACTACTACCCTTAAGGGTCCATTTTATGAACTTTTTAAATGGTCACACTCAAGTCCACAACTATTATTAATATGAAGTTAAAATAAATTACAATATTTTAGGGTTTTGGTGTAGGAGTGGTAATATGGGGGCAATTATTCCTAAGAAAAAAATTAATGTTTTAATTTCATAGTTAGCTTTTGAAAATTTTCTTTTGGTTGTAGAATTTGAGTAGTTTTTATAGTTTCATAATTATATGAATAATGTGTAACTGTTATACAACCCATCATTCTATTTGTAATTTAATAAATACTTAATGTAATTAATTTTACTAAAAAATAAAATATCTCAAACTATTGCATCCTTCTAATGTGATTGAGTAAATGTAAGTAATTGTGTGATAGAATATAACTATAAGAAAATAACATAACTGTGTAAACCATATGCCTCTCACTATGTTTTTATATATGTTATAAAATTACTAGATTTATTATGTTTGTGCGGTATCCTAAAATGGCCTCATGACCTTTATTTTATGTTAACTAGTTTCACTTTAATGCATTTCTCTATGAAGTTAATTTGTTCTAAATCAAATGATAGTGCTCTTCTCAACTTTTGTAGCTCAAATCCCCATCTTCAAATTCATAAAACAAAACATGTTTGATATTTTTAGACTTCCAAACCCACTATCTTGACTATCATGTATTGTCTTGACAATTATCTTGACCAAATAGTACAATACAAAATATCTCCTCTCTCACATTTTTCAAAATGGTCTTGTGCACTTCGTTCCACTTTTTCATATTCTAGTTGTTGGAAGTTATTTTGTGTATTATACACCTATAGATATGATATTATTATGTACATGGATTGATGCAGATGCCAACACATGGCACACATCTATCTTAATTAGTTGTATTGGCCAAACATATTGAGTCAAATTAGTAACTTGTAGAATTAGGTATATTAGATAATGAGCCAGCATATGTTGGGATAGAGGTGTACCACTCTATTATTATTAAGGTTGAAGTATATATAAAGGAAATGAATATCATTATGAGGAGATGAAGTAAGTGAAAAATATGCCATTAGTTGGAATTGTATTGATATTTTCTACATCGAAGTATTATTCTCATATTAAAAGATCTTAAGGAGTATTGTAAGCAGAAAATATCATTATGAAGACATGAAGTAAGTGGAAAATATGCCATTAGTTGGAATTGTATTGATATTTTCTACATCGAAGAATGTTAGAAATGATAAAGATAAAGGGAAAAATAAAATGCGGGGCGGTGAAATTTAAAAAAATAATGATCAATATTAAAAGAAATAAAATGATAAAAAACACTTGTTTTGAAAATATTGTGAAAGAAAAGGGAGTCATGAGACCCATGATTATAAAACATCACGAGACAAGATTGAATTCTATAGAAAACAAAAAGAATAAAATCTCATAATCAGACTCAACTCAATTTTCAAGTGAATGTGTGCTTTCCATCTCAGACAAAGGAAATAATATCTTGGTGAGTTCAACTTGGGACAAAGCTTGGGTTCTTGACATTAGTGTCATGTAACATATAACTTTTTGAAGGGACATCTTTGAAGAATTTCATGAAGAAGTCTAGTATATTTGATAGATAAAACAAGTTTGAAACCTCAATAAAAAGACTCAATTTGACTCAAGTCACTAGGACTTCTAGATTTCATTCTAGACAATGTCCTATACCTTCCTCAATTAAAAATAAACTTGTTGTCTCTATTGTTTATTCGATAACAAGGCCACTCCATCTTGGTGGATAATGGAGAGGTAAAGATCACAATAAAATGTGATAACAGATTTTCTCTTATTAGATTTGAGGAATGAAAATTTGATAAAAATGAAAGGTGAAAATTCAGTTCCAATAAATTTTGCTCGTCTCATTAAAAGATGAATGCCAACAAGTCTTCTCTAACAAATAAGATTTAAACACCCTCACTATGACAACATTTTCACAATACAAAAGAAATGATAAAAATTATAATTATAGATGCAACACTCCTTGAAAAACACTATGCAAATTGAAAGACTTGTATGGGTCTCACTTAGAATTATAGTTCATACAATTGTAGTTCAAATTGTTCAACTCTGAGTTGAAAAATGGTGATATCACGTGTTTAGCTTTAGAAATTTGAGTATCAAACATGATATTAATATTGTTGGTGTAAAGATTGATGTATACATAACCATCTTTATAAAATTTACTCTCCCTACATATTCGACCTACTTGAAGTTTTTACAAATATGTAATTTGTTGAAGTTTTTACAAATACACAATTTGTTGAAGATTCTCACTTTTGATCAACTGATTGAGAAGATAGCTGAAAGAGAAAAAAGCCTTTGGAAGAAAGACCGAGTCCATACGAGAAAACATTTTCTATATTAATCAAAATGGCGATTCTTCTAAAAATGTTGGAAATGATAAAAGTAAAGGTAAAAATAAAGGGTCAGGTGGTAAAACTGAAAAAAAATAAAAAATAATGGTCAACATTAGGAGAAATAAAATGACAAAAAATACTTATTTTGAAAATTTTGTGAAAGAAAAAATAGTCATGAGACCCATGAATGTAAATCATCATGGGACAAGATCTAATTCTATGAAAAAGAAAAAGAAAAAAACTCATGATCAGATTCAGCGCAATTTTCAAGTGAACGTGTGCTTTCCATCTTAGACAAAGGAAATAATGCCTTGGTGAGTTTAACTTGGGATAAAGCTTGGGTCCTTGACACTGGTGCCACGTAACATATAACTTTCTGAAGGGACACCTTTGCAGAAATTCATGAAAAAAGTTACCGTCGAATATATTAATAGATACAAGAAGTTTGAAACCTCAAAGAAAAGACTCAATTCGATTCAAGTTTATTCTAGATTTCATTCTCCACAATATCCTATACCTTCCTCAATTGAAATAAAACTTGTCGTCTTTAGTATGCATTCGACAACAAGGCCACTCCATTCTAGTGGATGATGGAAAGATAAAGATCACAATAAAATGTGATAGAAAAATTGTTCTGAATTGGATTTGAGGAAGCAAAAATTGATAAAACTACAAAGTGAACATTAAATTCCAATAAATTTTAGTAGATATCACTGAAAAAAAAATGCAAAAAAAATGATAAAAATTATAACTTTACTCGAAGATTTAACCAGTTATTAAATTATAATTATACCAATTACTCATGAACAAGAGAAATAAAAATGGTGGTTCTGATTTATTTACATATTACACCAAAACTTACAAAATGAAGATAAATGCTTTCTTAAGCTGTTCAAAATTTCTTTTAGTTTTCATCTATTCTATTTTAATATATAATATAAAAAAACACATAACAATTTATAATGATTTGAAACCCTTAGCTTGGAGCGTCGCTAATTTCTGCAGTCGAAATGTCATCAGAGAGAGCAAAAACGTCGACGCAAATCTGGACATAAAAACGGGCAATCAGGTCTCGATACTCTGTCAACCTCACATCTCGATAGCATTCCAACAATTCCTCCACGTCCCTCAGATCTCTCGCATCTTTCTCTTCCACAATCATTTCTATCAAATACTTCCGAAACTGCCTGCACGCTTCTTCCACTGAAACCCCACGCACTTTCTCAATATTCTTTGCCCTCTCCATTTCCATTGCAAATATCGACTCCTCCAGACCAGCCGCAATTTCAATCTCCATGTCTTTCAGAATAATTCACTTTCCCCTATTCGCCTCTGAAACCGGACCAAAACAAAATAAGAAGGGTTTGGTGGAGAAAATGTTTTTGGCTTTGCTAGGGGAAGATTCTTCTACGGTAAAGAGGCCGAAGGGCTATTTATTGAAGAATTCAAGCCAGAAAAGAAGCGTGTCAAACAAAATAATGGGCCTTTTTCCTTTGTTATTGCGCAGACCTGTCATGGTCATATGTCAAGAGGAGAACGTTTTAATTTTTATCATGGAATTTATGGTTGTTTGTGTATGTATGTATGTATCTATCTATATATAATTTAAAAACATTTGATAAAAAGATCGACAAAATTATAGGCAAGAGGGATATTTCAATTGACACTTTGTATGATAGTAGTATAATGCAATCTATTCATGCCTACGTGTAGTAAGTTAGTATGGGATGAGGTAGGGTATTTTGATAGTTTTCATGTGAACAAGCGTATTTGGTTATACACATCGATTGTTTATATACACCACAAACAAAAGTAGTAAATAGTCGATGTGTTCAATTGAATGCTCCAATTGTATAAGCTCTTTTAGGTCCATATGTCTATGTATAGTACGTTTATGAGGAGTATGAGGTAGGGTGGTCCCATATGTCCATACATTTACATATCACAAATCTTAAAATAATAGTTCATCTCTACTATGATAGTAACATAATTCAACATCTCCTTATCTATACATAATAGGTTTATAGGGAATACATGACTGATTGGTCCCATATGTGCATAAATCTACACACCATAAATTATAAAAGGACTTGTCTTTTTTAATATGACAATAGCATAATTTGGTGCCTTCCTACCTATGCATAATAACCTTATAGATAGTATGGGATGGGGTGGTCCCATAGGTTCCTTCATATGTATATTGTATACCATAAAAAGACATTTTCTTTTTGTTTTCCTCTAAAAGGTAACCTTAAGAAATGAAAGTTTCATGCATCCTCCATATCTTTGTATAACAGGTTTATAGAGAAATTGGGTTGGTCTCATATATACATACATATACACAACATAAATTTTAAGAGGATTGTTTCTTCCTTTTCCCTTATAAAATATAACCTTAAACGATGAAGACAATCTACTCTACAAAATTTATGTAGTATTTAGCTTGAGCTCGTATTTCGAGCTCAAGACTTATATACCTCTATTATTCTGAGTTTGAATTCAAATCAAATCCATTATAATAAAGGGTTACAAACATAAAATGCACATGTAATTGTCAATGTCTATCATGCAAAGAATGAATATCACATTACTAATGATAGAATCTTAATAATATCAAATATTATAATTGTGCTTGAAGTTATTCAAGGCTTTTGAGCCCCCTTCACCTTCCATGGGGTAGTGCCATAACAACACAAGGGAAGAAAATCAGCCAACGAATTTCTTTTTTTTAAGAAGAAAAGGGTTAACCATAATGGCTTCTAGAAAAAAGCCAAGAAGAGTGACATCTTATTTACTCGATATGGTTGTGTTAAAATTATAAACTTATAAAAATCTCGATGCAACATATCATTTTCGGCTTTTTAATATATTGAAGTTCTTCATTTTTTTTTACAATGTTTTCTCCAACTCACCAACCATTTTTTGTGAACGCCTTAAACTACTACCCTTAAGGGTCCATTTTGTGAACTTTTTAAATGGTCATACCCAAGTCCTCAACTATTATTAATATGAAGTTAAAATAAATTACAATATTTTAGGGTTTTGGTGTAGGAGTGGTAATATGGGGGCAATTATTCCCAAGAAAAAAATTAAGTTTTAATTTCATAGTTAGATTTTGAAAATTTTCTTTTGGTTGTATAATTTGAGTAGTTGTTATAGTTTCATAATTATATGAATAATGTGTAACTGTTATACAACCCATCATTCTATTTGTAATTTAATAAATATTTAATGTAATTAATTCTACTAAAAAATAAAATATCTCAAACTATTACGTCCTTCTAATGTCAATGAGTAAGTTGACAATTGAAATGTAAGTAATTGTGTGATAGAATATAACTTTAAGAAAATAACATAACTGTGTAAACCATATGCCTCTCATTATATTTTTATATATGTTACAAAATCACTAGATTTATTATGTTTGTGTAGTATCTTAAAATGACCTCATGACCTTTATTTTATGTTAACTAGTTTCACTTTAATGCATTTCTCTATGAAGTTAATTTGTTCTAAATCAAATTATAGCACTCTTGTTAACTTTTGTAGCTCAAATCCCCATCTTCAAATCCATAAAACAAAACCTATTTGATATTTTTAGACTTTCAATCCCACTATCTTTGACTATCATGTATTGTCTTGACAATTATCTTGACCAAAAAGTACGATACAAAATATCTCCTCTCTCAAATTTTTTAAAATGGTCTTGTGCACTTCATTCCACTTTTTCATATTCTAGTTATTAGAAGTCATTTTGTGTATTATACACCTATAGATATGATATTATTATGTATATGGATTGATGGAGATGCCAATGTGTGGCACATATCTCTCTTAATTAGTTATATTGGTGAAACATATTGAATCAAATTAGTAACTTGTAGAATTAGTTATATTGGATAATGAGTCAACATATGTTGGGATTAGAGGTTTACCCCTCTATTATTATTAAAGTTGAAGTATATATAAAGGAAATGAATATCACTATAAGGACATGAAGTAAGTGGAAAATATGCCATTAGTTGGAATTGCATTGATATTTTCTACATCGAAGTATTATTCTCATATTAAGAGATCTTAAGGAGTATTGTATGTTGTTTCCCTAATTTAAGGGGTAATTATTCTATTTTTGAGTATATTTGTTAATATCTCTTGTATTATGTGCTCTATATTATATTTTGTGTAGTGTTTCTATTATTTGCCATATTTTTGTATCCTCTATGTTTTAATCTTTACTAAAGTGGTTGTTTTCACCTAATTTTGATAAAACAAGTAAATCAGTATATGATTATAAGTGTTAAACCAGAGTCTATCAAATTGCTAAGGATATGAAATAATGAAAAATTATGATTTTGATAGTTTTTTATTAGAGGTAAAAAGGGGGTTTGAAAGGGCCTCAATCCTTGAACAGTCATGAAATAAAAGATAAAGAGTAAATTATCAACTAGAGAGATAATTAAAAAATGGGGCATATAAGGACTTCCAAAAAACAATGTCAAAATACACTAGAAACAATTAAACAAGAGAAAAAAGATAGCAAAAAAACATCTTATCTAGAAATTAAGATGATCCAAAGTCAATAAGAGTTCTGACCACCTCCCATGCCTCAGTCATGAACTTGAGGCACTCTTCAGTTATTTCAGTATCCACCTCCTTTGTCTTAATTTTCTTTCATTTTTATTTCATATTGATTCTTTTGCTAGCTTCGGTTCCCAAATTATTTTCATTATTTCACTTAATAAAGTCACGCATAATAGTGATGCTAGAAACATGATTTTTTATAGTATTCCTATTGATTTGGATGAGCTTTTCAATGTGTTCTTGGAGTTTCTTCATCTCAATTTCAATTTTATTGATTTTATCCTCCATCTGAGAAACTTTACTTTTTAGATCCCCAACTATTTTTTTCAAATCCCATGTTTACTTGTTCTTCCCATAATAATCTTTTCCATTAACTTGGATATTAAATTGACTGATTTTGGTTTTAAGTTCCTCATTTTCTTTCAATACAAACTTCAGGGCTTCCTTATGGATACTATTCTTTCTTTCCAAAGAACTAATTTTGTTTTGTGTTGCATTATTCTCTAGACTCTTCTTTTTTCCTTTTCTTTTTTCAAATTCTATAATTTGTTCTTGTTCCATGTTCAAATCATAAATCTCATCCATCTTACCCTTCTCAATCAATTCTTTATAGTTCATGGCTTACTTGCTATACGAAGGGAGACTTGGATATTGGCTAGCAAAGGAACCTAAGTGATCATCCAAGTAAAAAGTTTCTGAATCGAGGTCTCACGATTTTTTTGGAATGTTTTTCCTTGGATTTGATTTTGAAAAATTGATAAATATGGAAAACTACTATTTTTGGAAAGCATTAGGAAGAAAATAACTTAGCTCAAACTAGAATTTTTGTTAACTATTCTAGATGTCTGATAATGAAAATATGTAAAAGAGGTTAATGTGCATGCTTAGGTTCAAGAATGAAATCATAAATTGCTTCTAGATAGGTCCACTATAACTATATGATAGTGTAGGTCACTCACATCTGTTGACCATAGACTTGTCCCAACTGACTGTGACTATTGAGTGATAAAGAAAAATAAAGAACAAAAAAAATTGATAGTGGCAAATCATAGGTAGAGTATTAAGATATTTTTAGATAGGACCATTTTAATTGGATGGTAGTGTAATTCATTCATATTTTTTGGCTTTGGACTCATATTGGTTGACTATGCCAAAAATATGAAAGTTGCATATGCTACCCTTGTGTTTTCTAAGTGAGTTGAGATATTGTAATTTCGAATATGCCATGTAAAACTCACTATTTCTCTTATTTTGTCTTTTAAAACTATAGATACTCAAATTTGGATTTATAGTTTAAACTATTCTTCTATATTTATATCAATCATGGCTCTACCCTTAAGTTTTGACCTTCCTTGGAACCGAAATCATGTTTGCCATCTCACTCTGCCTAAACTCTTATCTTATTATCTAACCCTTATATGTTGGTTACCTAGATCACATGTAGCCTACAATATGCTTTAAAATGATGTACATCCTTCACTGTAAGTTACAAAACTTCAATAACTTTCTATCTTCATCAACACTTACATTTAGACTTGGCCATTATCATCAATGCTAGTATCCCTAATCCAACGTAGGTGTATGTACCTTACAAACACTTGAATTTATAAAAAATTTGATATAAATAGGTCAACCTATTTATTTATTTTAACCATTATGTGAGAAACATTTTAAAAGGAGTGGTATAAATACAATTTAAATCCCACTCATTATTCATCTAGCAAGCACCTCTCAAGCTTATACTATACTAATGAAAATTAATTGCACAACTAAGTTATTCTATCATATTCTTTCCAATTTCCAAATCATTCATATGAATAGTCTTGTTACAATTTTGAAACATTAAAAAATAAATCATGAAAAATATTTGCCAAATTACAAGCTAAATCACTGCATGCACTCACATATAAAATATTACACTATTGTTCACACACAAGTCCACATAAGGGGAAGAACTACATCGATTTGAGGCCCTATTTAGAGTATATGGCTATGTAGGCTAGCACTCACTAACAAAGGGGTTTTTGAGGTCAATTTAGCTTCACTTGAGCCCACTAACCCCCATTTTTTAAGGTGGCATGCCTTAATTAGAGGATCTAGGGTTTGGATCAAAAGATTGTTATCAAGAACTTGTGTGTAAAATCCAAATAGAGAATATGAAAGGTGAAAATAAACCCTAACATGAATAAGTGAAGTTTCAAAAAAGAGTCAATATTCCATATAAGATACTAGCTACATAATCAAGACACTAGCATGAATGTTAGTGTCCACAAGGTGATGCAAGTGTCTAGGATAATAGAAATCAAATATTCAAAATCTGATGATGGGATCCAAATCTTTAGATAGTCAACTTTTACACCTGAAATACTAAGATTTTTGTGCACATCATTGCTTAATTTAAGTACATTCTCTTTTATATAGTTATTATTAGAATATTAAATGTTGTACTTTTCACATTTGACATATGCTTAGATTTAATATATCTCCTTTAAAATATCAATAGAATCTAGATTTATTTACTTAGCATGATTTTTAGAGTAGTGTACTCCTTAGTTGATTAGGCTACTCTTTTCTTATCAATCTTTATTTCCAAAAAGGGTTAATCAGAACCTTAAGGACACTTCAATAACTTGAAAACCTAAAAAAAATAGGGGAGTGTAATGAGTTGTGATGACCTCAATCACCTCCTTGATGATTGATCATTTCTTATGTATTCAATACTCTAAGGAGGAAATCAAGCTCATGTATTTATACCACCTAGAGTGAATGTGTAATTATGATCCTTAACTATGTGTATGTAGATATAAAATGGTGTTGATGATAACTCTTGACTTACTTTTTTGAATGTTCTTGAATTGGATTATGGTTGCTCCTTGCGAGTGATCTTGAATTTGGAAATAATAGTTCAAATTTTCTCAATGTGCAATAGTGTGTAAGCTTGAAACCAATGAATACCAAGTGGGGATAATGAATGACCTTTGATATATATATATATTTATAGATGAACCTTTTTATAATTTCTTTTGGTTGACCTTATGAAACGTGTGAGAAGACCGAAAAGTATTATTTACATTTTGGAAACTAGTCATTATTTGACATGTGACACAACCAACCTAGGTGGATAGGAGTGTGAAAACACTTATGTCTGCCTATGGTGGACTTGGCCTAAAATATTATGGAAACCTTTCCTGATTTGGTGATAGTCTAAGGATGATTTAAGCAACTTGAGAATTTGAATTTGAAAGTTTTGTGTGATAGTAATGAAAAATAAAAGCTTGACCCACATATGGATAAAAGGTTTAGAGGAAAGGCAATTAAGATTCATGTATTTGGGCACAATTCATATGGTTTATTATATGTCAAGAATTAACATTGCCAAGTACATGTGACCAAATTTATGTGTCTACAATGGTATCAAAATTATCATTTAAAAAAAGTGGGAAATGCTTCTAGTAAAAAGGTGTGATTTTATTTTCAAAAAGATACATTATATATTTTAGAAGGTTGTCCTAATACCAATGTTTATTTGAGGTAATTTAAGTATTTTTGGAAAATGATTTTTGAGATCTTTCCAAAAAGTATCCACACCAAGGATTCAAATCAATATTACGGGAAACATTTTCATGCAAATTCAATCCTACAACTAGACACACAATATTTTAACATACACCGCACATAAAAGTGCTAAACCATCACTACTTTCAGCTAAACACACTGATAACATAAGCTCTTCTGATTCCATATGCATGCACATATTAGGCTTATAGGGAGTATGAGGTAGGGTGGTCCCATATGTGAACACATATATATATTACAAATATTAAAATAACCTTTCCTCTCTAATATGATACTAACATAATTCAATGTCTCTTTCCTTAGGCATAGTAGGGTTATAAGGAGTATGAGACCAGATGGCCCCATTTATGCATACATCTACACATCATGAACTTTAAATAGACATTTATTTTTTAGTACAATGATAACATAAATTAGTGCCTTCCTACCTATACATAATAAGTTTATAGATAATATAGGGTGGGTGGTCCCATATTTTCATACATCTACATATTATAAACCTTAAAGGGAATTTCCTTTCCTTTACTCTAAGGAGTAACCTTAAGAGATTAAGGATTCATATATCCTTCATATATAAACATATTAGGTTATAGGTAATATAAGTTGATATCATATATGCATGCATATGCACATCATAAAATTTAGAAGTGTTGTATTGAAATTTGGCCATCCAAATTTCACTACACTATTTTCTTTATTTTCCTGTCATTTTGCATATTGTCTTATTTTATGTGATATTTTACGGGACCCCAGAGCTCAATGGACAAGGCGACATTTTCAACTAGCCCACATGGTCTAATTTATAGTTTTGATGTTATGGGTTCGATGAGAAATTAATCGACTTAATTACATTATTAAATATTCTATAATTAATTAATATTAATTAAAGTCATTAAATGTCCATACCTTTTTTTGGGCCATTTAATAGATTGATTCTTTTTAGAATTAATATTGTGTGCATATGTAAATTGAAAATTCCATTTTAATATTATAAATTTACCTAAATAAGAAAATCAAAAGATAGGCAAATGAATGGATTTTCATCTTCTTTTGTGAAGGAAATATTATACAAAATATAAAAATCTAGATTTTGTAAGGGTTCTTTTTTCTTGCAATCTTTGGAAGAGAGCTAGCTACAACTTTGTGTGGAGCCATGTAATTTCCAGTTTGGAGCAATGAAATACCAGCAAGCAGATGAGATTGTTCTTGGGTGTTTGTAGATGTTAATTTCCTTTGTTTATGAAATCTGATTTCTATTTGTAAATGAAGGCTATATTAAAATTATGCATCTTTTTGATTGTGTGCAACCTGTGGTGTTTTCAGACTTTGTGTTGAAAACCCCATGCAATAACTTTCTTGATGTTCATGAGTTTTGGCATGTTTGATCTTAAGGAAAAATTATAACAAGTGGATGTAGTCTGGTTTGTGAGGAGACTTTGTGATTCTAGGCATCCCCTTTTGTTCTTGAAACCCATGTTGATCGTATGTTAATTTTTATGTGAAAGGTAGGATTATATTTCTATTATTTTCTCTCTAGTTATCCTAGTGATTCTCTAATTTTATCCTGATGTGGGTTTATCCTCTTTTATCATTTTAATATTCATTTCATTTCATTTTGTTCTTTTGGTTAAAAGGTACACAAAAACCCCAAATTATTCATATCCTAAGAGGGAACTACCCATCTCAAATATAGAGGATAATCACCATTCTTTATGGTGATATATCCAACTGTGGGTGAGTTTGCTTTGCCTTATGTTGGGCGAGTCACAAAACCAAGGCGACCAAATTTCACACCAACAATTTTTAGTGACTTCATTGGGGATCAAAAAAGTACCTTTGATCCCTATAATTTGAATGTAATCTTCCCCTTAAAAAATATTATTGGTGACTCCATTGAAAATATTTTTAGAAATGATGAATGTAGCCCATGCTTGTAATTTTCTATTTTTGCTATTTCTATCCATAATTTAGTTTTGGCTGCAGGGATGAGGAGGTGCATACTTGGGGAACATTAGGTGGAAACATGAAGAAAAGAAAGAAAAAATAAAAGAGATAAGTGTTTCAAATCATCCCAAATAGGGGTTGATTGGGTTTATGTAAATGATGATACCATAAAAATAGATTTCTCTTTATACCAACCTCAAAAGAAGATCCAATCCATGAAGTTGTGGATGATAATAAAAGAGTTCAATTTTTGAAAAAAATACATGGAACCATATAAGTAAAAAAGAAATAATAGTGATTAATCCAAAGTTCAACTCAAATGAAAAAATGCACAGAAAAGGAAAATTCATCCACCTTTCAGAGCATAAGATGAGTCATGAAGGTAGTGAGCTTAATATTGGTGAAGTGATGGTGTGTAATGATGGTCTGCTTGAAATTGAAATTTTGTTAGTAGTCCTCCTCATAATTAATTGCATCAACATATATTTGGTCTAGTGATCCAAGGTTTAGATTTGTACTCATTGGTTTTTAATATTATGTACGCAACATGCATCTCCTAGTAAGACACCCCTTTATAAAAATTAAAGTTTATTAAGGTTCATTAGTGGGTTAAGTTACGTCGGTAGTTTTAGGTCATTGAGTCTTGTATGCAAATGGAATTTGTTATTTAAATTGCTCTCATAAGTATTTATAAACAATTATGTAACATATTTTGAAATCTATAATATTATATAGTAAAAATGATTTTCACACTTTCATGGTATTATCCATTTGTCAATAGTGGTATAGAGCCACCCAAAAGGCCCATGATAAATAATTTAATCACTAGAATGATGGATAAATTTTATAAAATTTATTTTCAAGCACTTGCAAAGGGCATGATGTTGGCTTGAAGGAAATAAAGCAATGTTAAACTACACAAAAGTGCTGAATTTGAAGGACATAAAAGTGTTATAAAAGTGCACACAAGCATTAAAATGCATCCAAATGTTCAAATTTTCTAGTAAAAAAATGCAACCTAGGATGCTTTGTAGATGTGTTTCATTTGTACAAGACACCATTTGTTAAATAGATGTGAGAATTGTATGTATAATTTGATTAACCCTATATAAGCACCAAAGTATCTCAGACTACCAAAATAATTCAAACACAACTTCAATTTTTTTGGAGATGTGAAGTTAAAAGAAGTATGGGTAAATAATACAGTGGAATAATGGTCACATGCATTGGAATAATGATCAGTGTCACTAAAGTCAATCATTGCCAAATTACTTTGCCTACCATCATAGTATGATAATAAAAGGCTTTAATTATCTACTTAGTGTCCCCCCCCCCCCCATCTTACTAGAGATTATCATCATTTTTAGGCATGCATTCTCAGAATTTTGTGGTGTCTTAAATAAATATATATATTTAGATTATTTAAAAGTGGTATACTTTACATTTTAAAAGGCACTGTAGCAGAATTGGTTATTGCATGCTTGGTGAATATTATTACTTACAAGAGGTCACAATATTTTTCTTTTGCATGTAGTGTGATTTGAAAAATTAACATGAAAATATGAGTTATATATTAGTTTTAAAAATGTTATATTAAGTGCATGTGTAGATAAATTGGTCAAGTGTGTAACGGTATTTGTATACTTATAAGTCTAAAGATTAAAATTAATAAGTTGCCACTATATCACAAATTCTATTTATTAATGGATTAATAAGGATATTTTTAGAGAAACAAGCATTGTAACAAGGATATACTAGAGGGAAAAGCCAAAAAACTATCTATATCCCTATGTTGTCAGAAACAAATTCCCAAATAGTCTATCCCTAATGGAGATTGCAATCAAATGAAAGGACACAGATGACACAATCCTATGTGTAAGGTCTGAAAACATAAGCTTAGCCTTAGACAAAGTGGGTAGAGGTGTGCCATAAACAAATATTAAAATCCTAAACCAACCCTTTTTAGGATAGGAATTGGCATTTGTAAAATTCACTACATCATCCAATGTCATAGGAGAAGAAACACATTTGAATGGTGAAAACATGAATCTCTTCTTTATCTTAGGTTTTGTTGAGAATGGAGAAAGGTCAGTAGAATAAGAATATGATAATGGATAAAGAGTGATAAGGATTGAAACAATAATAAATATGTATGGAAAAATGGTAGGATTTCTCAAATCTAATGGAAGAGCCATGTAACAATATTAACATCACAAATTTTCTATATTAGCACATCACCTTTTTATCTATCTGAAACTCCATACAAACTCTAATATGTCCATTTGGCTTAGAAATCGACACAATATTAGAAACCTAATAAAGATAAGTAATTGATCTAACAAACTTGACATCAAGTATCCTTTTAAATTTCATGTTTAGCTAGTAAATCTACTTTCAGATGCATATTTCTAATTTTTAGCCTATTTGAATAATCCCAAGCAAATAATTGAGGTAAATCATATTGGTTTCACTAAAAGGTTTTTAATTATTTGGATTTAGTGATCTAAATAGGATAAAACTATTGAAATTCAGATTGCATAAGATATATCATAAACTACACAAATTTGAATGTTAGTAGAGAATCAATTGCATTTAATAAATATAAAAATAACCAAAGAAGGAAGTTCATTGATATTGTTTGCTATTTTTATCATGGTTTGTTCACAATCATCTGAAATTCTCTAAAATGGCTATGTGGTGGTTTAAATTAGGAGATAGATTGTCAAAATCTACTAGGATGTTTCCATCAAACACTCAAACACCTATGGCAACTAGATCCATCCACAATTTGTTTGAACTATCGCTATGTAATTTTATAGTCTCTACCACAAATCATTGTGGCTACTTATGCATATGATTTTTGTGTAATTTTTTCCCTTGATCCTATGCACATATCCTAATTTTTTCTTCCTTTTTCTTGAAACCCTAAATCAAATTTTGACACTTTCTTGACTTAGAAAAAGGGGTTAAAAATATTGGTTGGACAACCTCAACCACACCTTGTAGAGTGGTTGAGTATATCCTAAGTTATATATGATCATTACATTATTAGAAACCAAAATACATTATTGTTGAAAGGTTCACTCCAAAAAGGTTCCACTCTCTTTATATCATCAGTCCAATATAACAAACCTATCGATATATGTGCCCTCCCTATATACCCGTTAGTACATGGACCTTGTTGTGATCACAAGGGAACACCAAAGGCTTATTAATAGGATAAATTATCACCTTTATGATGATATTCAATCCCCTTCCACCCAAAATCCTTTCTAACCTTCTTAACCCCTAGATCTATAAAGAAAACATTTTTATGTGGATAAGAATTTGCCAAATGATCATTTAAAAAACATGATCTACATCTAAAATACAACCATTCATAGTTAAATTATTAATTCCAGATGTAGTTACCAACCTAAAGCTTAGTATCTTGAGGCAGACTGCCCTAGAAATATATCTCAACACAAATTCACTCAAAGGTATCCATGGAATGGTGAGTAATTTTTAGAGAAATATAAAGGTTTTTTTCCTAATTTATTTTCAATAACCATCAAACTAGGATTCCCTAGAGCTAGAAAGAAAATTTAGGTATTCTAACCCAAACATGAGCCATTGAAAAGATATGTGTTGAAGGATGAAACTCAAGAAACTAGGTTTTCATGCTTATAATTTCTTATCCCCAAGACCAAGGACCTGAATGTAGAAACACTTCTCTATCTTCCTCATATCCACATACTGCAATAGAATAAAAATAGGAACATGGGAAAATGAAGAGATCCTAAGAAAAAATAGGTTTTTAATTCATTGAAATCCATGAATTTAGTTCTACAAGAGGACATACCTTGTGAAATCTATGGACTAGTCCCAAAAACATAATACTCTTCTTCTATAAGAACCTCTGCTCTGATATCTAAAATAGGGGTTTCCTCAAATTTTGACACTTGTATGGGGGTGTAAGGAACATGGTGAGAATCCTTTGTACTATTTGAAAAATTTGGGATTTCCTTGTTCATCCCACCCACTTCAACACATACACCCTTACTTTTCCAACCAATATCTAGTTTTGGGAAAATGGGTCTAAAATTGGTCCGAATAGACCTTAGAGGTGGAGTAGAGTCATTAAAATAAATCAATCATTATTTTTAAAAAGCACCATTTGAATGGAATTTATACCCTCTAGATCCCAACCCACCTCATCATATTTTTTTTAAATGCCAAGCCTTCTTAAAATTTCCATCGACTTCCAAATCATAGAAGAAAAATAAAATGCATTAAAAATTTATTCACAATTATTTGTAATCGAACCATGAATGTATTGGGAAATAGTGCATATAATTCATATTTGACCCACATTTCCAATGGGTTGCAAAAATACTACCAAATAAAAATGGAAGAGAGATAACAGAAGTCAAAATACCCTTTTGAGAAGATTCAAGCAATAGTGGGGGTAGTAAAAGGATGGCTGAGGGTACAAAAATGGGGATAATTGGAGAGTCGGTCCACTACCATGAGAATACCAAATTTCCCACCTAAATTAAGTAGTCTCTAAACAAATTCCATGGAATATATGACCATAACTTATAGGGATAGTCAAGGGTTGGAGCATTCTTGGGGTGGTGACTATTTCCCCTTTTTGGTACTAACATGCTTCACATTATACCACAAATTATTTGATGTCATACTTAATGCCTTCTAGACATTCTTGGGTTTCATCATGTGGCACCTCTAGACATCTCCTATCGTCCACCATGTTGCACTAAGTTGTGCACACAAGAAAAAAAGTGGATGAAGATGATAAGTTTTTGTGACACATCCAATCTATCCATCAATAGGTTCAATATATTCTATTTGGAACTCAGGTAAAATACAAGGAACTCCATGACGCACATCGCACACCTCATGCATTCTAAGTTGATGATAAATTTTGGTTGCAACTTCATAAGGAGTACTTCAAAAGTCCACATCAGAAGATCAAGCCTCTATGATATGGTCCTTACTCCATTATGTGCACAACTGGTGAGAACACCTTCATTCTTGATCTACCTCAGTATTTTTGCATACACCCAATCTTCAATGTGGAAATTCTCAAACCTTACACACCACCACTTCTTAAGCCAACAGTGACACAACATCCTTCTGATTTGGATTTCAAACACTTGTACCCTATAGAAAAGGACTAGATCATCTAAGTGACCAACATATGGACCCACCATGGTACACATCAACTTTTTTGAGTGGTCAAGGTTGGAAAATATGATGATCAAGCCAAGTGGTACACTCTTTAACAAATTCAAGTGTAGTTCCCCCAATTGTGAACCAACACAATAGAGACCATTACTCTTCAAAAAGGGTGAATGATTCATGTGTGGACTTTGTACAACTAAACACACTCCTCATTTTGTTCTTCTACACATAGCTCTCACTAATCCTCCATTCATTTACACTTCACTTCTAGGATTTTACTGGCATCCCTCCACTTAAGTCTTGCATTTAATCATAGACTTTCATACACTAATCACCTAAGATCATAGATCATGTATCTCACATGCACTTGGTCATAGACCTGCATGCACTCCTCAAGATCCACCTATTAGTCTACTTAGACTGCATGGCTTGAAAATTGGCATAGAGTTAGTTATTAGCATTCAAATCTTGTGCCTTTCCTTTTTTCCACCAACAAAGGGAGGTTGTTCGGAATGACTAAAACATTAATCATCTAACCATTTCCACCAAGGGAAGCTCAATTACCATTCCTTCCATGGAGGCTAATTCAAAAACATCATTTATTATGGCTCTTATATTTTCATGCTATATATGTAACTTATGCATTTGGTTTAGATAAATAGAACTCGGATCAATGCCATCACACATAGTCGTAACATAATTTCTCTTGCTCTACACATCTATTCGCTACATATGAGTTATTAACATTGTACTCTAGATTATTTTCCTTGTTCTTTATTAATGAATAGAATTTGCATTTATTATAAGTTAAGACTTATACTTCATTGAATGTGTTTTGTTTATTTTGCCAAGATATTTCACTATGCTTCACCTAACATAGCCATAACTTGATTATACATTGCACACCTTAGTCCTGGGCCCTATGGTACAGATCAAAATAACTAATGGAAGTCATGTTGGGTTCACCAAGATGTTTTTAATTATTTGGATTTAGTGATCTAAATAGGCCAAAACTATTGAAATTTAGATTCCTAATATATAGCATAAACTACACAAATATGAATGCTAATAGAGAATCAATTGTATTTAATAAATATAAAAATGACCAAAGGAGAAGGAATTTCACTGATATTTTTTTATGATGTGCTCATTGCTTGTACACAATCATCTAAAATGCTCTAAAATGGATATGTGGATTTTTGACTTAGGAGATAGACTGTCAAAATCTACTAGGATGTTTCCATTAAACACTCAAACACACCTCTTGCAAATCAATCCATCCACCATCTATCTAAAATCTCCCTATATAATTTTATATTTATCATAGATCATTGTGCCCACTTATGTATGTGATTTTTATGTAATTTTATTCCCTTGTTCCTCTGTGTAAATCTTAATTTTGTCTTCTTTTTCCTTGAAACACTAGATTAGTTGGACAACCCCAACCATACCCCATAGAGTGGTTGAGTGTTTCCTACATTAATATACTCCAATTAGTGCTCAAACTGCACATACTTCTACTACATATGTGTATGTGTGCTCAATTGTGTTTTGCTAGAGTACAATTCAATTCTTTGTCTTTTAAATTTTGACAACATACAACTTTGTCCTTGTGGTATTGTTCAAAATTGGATTTTAGGACTATTTTTTTGAGTTTTTTTTTTCATATTTGGATATTATTGATAGTGCCTCAAAGATATGCAAATGTTTTCTCAAGTTTTCCCAAGTAAATGCTCAATGTTAGGTTCTTGCTAGATAAGAATGGCCTTAGGCTTGATGTGCTCTTTTATTAATTGCCCCCATAACCAACACTTGAAACATGCAAGCCAACCAAAAGGAATGATTTGAATTTGAAAAATAGCCATTGGAAGCTCCAAGACACTATTAATGAATGCGATTGTTGTTGGTAACTACTAGTACTCAACTATTATTGGTACTGTCTAGAGAGGGAAAATCAATAATTTGGAATATGGCAATAGTCTACTTAGACATATAGGGCATTATGATTCATACTAGGGAGATCCTATATATGAATCAAGTAAAATTGAGTTGGTCAAGTCAATAGATAGTTGAACAAATTTAGAAGAATGTGAATAAGATTCAAATGTGCATGCACAAGTGATGTATGTCAAAGATAGGTCAAAATTGATGTTAAGTGAAAAATACCAAATTTAGGTGTCTACACTTACAATCAAAGGGAAAGATGCAAAAAGATAATCCTAGTTGTAATGTCTGGATCCATAGGGTTAGACTTAGACATAACAGGTAAGGCATGTCATAAGCAAATCTCAATATCCTAGACCATCCATTTTCAATGTAGGAGATGACATCCAACTAAGTCACTACCCGATCTAGTGTTGCAAGAGCATAAACAAATTTGCGTGTTGAAATCACATATCACTCCTTTGTTTTATAGTTTACAAAGAATGGAGTAGTGTTAATAGAATAAGAAGCTGACAATGGAGAAAGTGTGGCCAAACTTGAAATGGAAATAAATTTGGATAGATAAATAGTAGGATTTCCTAGATCCAATGGAGGATACTTGTAAGACTATTAACATCATAAAAAATACTAGTTGTATGCTTTTAGTCATTGTTTCTTCCTCCCTTTTGTTCCATGACATTTGGATTAGATGAGGCCTTCTTAGGAAGTTGTCCTGGGTTTAAAAAACTAGGGCTTCCTATTGTGCACTATGATTTCATGTGCATTAATCATAATTACAAATAAGAAATTAAAAGTGTTAACAGTTGTTAATGTGTGATTTACAAGTACACAAACTTAATGGTGTACTAGTTTTTTTTAAAGTGTGTTTAAGTATTCTAAGTGATATGATCAAGGAGTCAACTACAACACATAAGACTTGGAACTTTATTCCATATCTAATAGTGAGGATGTCGATTTTGTTCTAAAGAATTTGATCACTAGTGAATCTATCTCATATGATTTTTTTTCAAATTTAAATATTTCATAGGGTTCTCTGAGGGTCCAAACTATCCTCAGATCCCCCATAAATTCCATGTAGCATTATTTTCTTTCACGTGTTATTTTTTTCATCTTTAGGTCTTGGTGTTCATTTTCCAAAGTGTGTGTGAGTGTAAGTGTTTAAGCCTTATTTTTTCATATCTTTTTTATCGAATAAACCACACAACTTATTACATTTTAATTTAAATACTGAAATTGGTCTACCTTGAATCATCGAAGAGTTCCCCAATAAAAAGGCTTTTACTCCCCAAATATTGTGATAGAGAACATCTTAAGTGTTCAAGGTGATATGATAATTGTGCATAATAGACATTGTGTTTATTTATGGAGAAATATACCCATCAATTATTCATGATAGGCATCCAATGTGGATGTTGGAGACATGAAGAGAAAATTGGCACAAGTTGCATGTAAATTGGGTTTTGCACTTAATAAGATTCACAGAAAAACTGTATTACTTAATGGATGAGTCTATAAATCAAAATCTTAGTGTTATTTGGTTTATCTCTCCAATCACCACCATATGAGTGTGTAGTATCAAGTATGGGCTCCCAACCATCTTACTTTGCATTTTTTTCACTGTCTTTTTCAATTTATAATTGAAGGTGTTATGTCATGCTATTTATATTGGGTGTACTATATATTTATATTTTTTATTTAGAAATATAATGCATTATTTCAATTGGATATATATATATATATATATATATATCAAAAGAGAAAGTGTCAGTACCTTTTATTCCATAGTGGTGAAAAGATACATCCAAAAAGCTAAAAGCGTATGGAAAAGAAGTAAATGAGACAAAAGCCTCATGACAATAGACTAGGGAGACAATGCCTCAACCTGATGATGAAAAATACATCCCCAAAAGGATAGGGGAAACAAAAGAGGGAGAAGTAATGTAAAATATATAAAGGAATGGATGGAGCACTAGCCTT
Organism: Torreya grandis; assembly: GCA_037957365.1. NCBI lineage: Eukaryota > Viridiplantae > Streptophyta > Pinopsida > Cupressales > Taxaceae > Torreya > Torreya grandis. The sequence continues at coordinate 2,387,247 of JARHVA010000123.1, read as the reverse complement.
CAGAGGCCACTACAAAGATTTGAGGGAGAACTAATGTAATCTTTGATTCTACCCTTTTTACCTTTCTTCTTTTTTACCCCCTACCACCCCTAAGTGGTGGCTCTACACTGATAATATATAACTCTAAATTTTGATAATCAGGGGGAGGAAGAGTTTCCATTTGATTTAGGTGTTTGTGGGTCATGATTTCTTTATCGGAATTAGAGTTCTCAAATTCATGAGCTCTCTTCATACTACCTGGTATTGATCCAATTGGTTCATTTCCCATGGTTTGATTCTCTATCTCTCTATTTTCCCCAACAGATGGAGCAATTTCCTCAAAGTGTAAGTTTTTTTCATTGAATTTGTGTTCCTCTGTCTTTATTCTTTATTGGCTTTCCTCTTCATGGTTCTCCTCTGCATCCACTTCTTCTTATGCTAGAAAAGACCATCTTTTATAAGTAGATTTCACTCCTTTATTTTTTGATGGTAAATTCCTTACCTTTGGAAAAGTGCCCTAAAGATGCCTTATAAGCTTACAAATGTGGCATTAGAAGTTAGTATTCTCAAAATCTAGGGTTTGTATATGCTAGTTTTTCCCGCATCTAATTATCATTTTATCAAGTAGTCCTTTGTTAAGGTCTATTTCCACACATATGCATGCATATGTGCACAAACCTACGTGCATTATCTCAATATTAGCTTTGACAAACTTACTTAAGCTATCCCTTATTCATTTAAAATCACTCATGAAATATATGGGGAGGTTAGGAATTCATACCGAAATTGGCATATCATGATTGAGTGTGTGTTCAGGTCAAAATCTAAGATCTATAGCATGAGGTATATACTTGTCGACCCCTAAAACCAAGATCCATCTATGAAAACTCTCAAGTAATCATCCTCATAAAAAAAATGAACAATGAAAAAACTCTTGGAATAGAGGGAGATTTCACATTGTTTTGACTAAGTTGAATGAACCCACTTGAATAAAGCCTCTTTGGTTGGCCAAAAACCATTGAATCTAAAAATGACTACATCCTACTCAAGATTTTCTCTATAAACTATCACATCTTCCTATGATATATCCATAATTAGTACCACCTCTACTTGTTCCACTATATAAGTATTGGCAAGTGGAGTGGGTATCTGACTTGTTCTTACTACATTCTTCTTGACATCATTCTTGTAAGGCCCTTATGTTATGGAGAAATTAACGTCTTTATAAGAGTACATTGGGGCCTTCCCATTACCAATCTCTCTACCATGCAGCCACATTTTTAAATATAAAATAGAGTCTTTGGTTATACCATACGCAGATAATCGGTTGGTATTTTCTAGATTTATTCTATTGTAGATGAGACATTAAAGAGGTGTTGGGATCCCAATGGCCTTTTCAATCTATATTCTGAGTTCCAATACACATTCAGACATTTGAACATAGAAACATAAAGTTTTATCACAGAGGGATCGAACCATAATATAGAATCTTGTCTTGTTTGCCCATGAATTCATGCCATTAGGGAAAACAATATTGGGATTATTTACAAGTAAATCTAGATTATTATGGGATGTCATTTTGTCAAACAATTGGTAGTCAATCTCTAGACTATGTTTGTTATGCAGATAAAAAGCATTGGTTTGGTCCTCACTCACTCTCTTTCCTATGTTTTTTAAGACATCCTTTCCCTCATGCTCATGATTCACACACAAGTCAACACATAGGGGATAACTATATCAGTATGAAGCTCTCTCAGAGTATTAGCTATGTAGGCAATGTCCTTTAATAATGAGGTCATTAGGGTCAGCTTGACAACATGTGCCTACTAACCCATTTTTCTCCAAGTTCATATTGAAGATGAAAAGTTAGGGTTTTTCCATTTCACAAGCAATGATTGTCCATGACCCAACACTGAATACACCATAATGAAGGTGAATTAGAACCCAAAAAAATCTAGGTGGTCACACCCTATTTTAGTAGATATTTCATACAAGACACCAACATCAAACCCAAACAGTAGTGTCGATGTAACCATCCCTAGTTGACATTACTATCTAGAGAGCCAGAGGTCTCAAATATAAAATTTGATGACTATTACAAAATTTACTTCATGCTTGGTTTCATCATATTCTAAATCCAAAACTGATTTAGTATTAGAACAAGCTAAGTACTTCACTTCTTTGTCATTTATATATCTATCATAGTTATACTTTGTATATTTAGACTATTTCAACATAATAAATTTAATGTATTCTTATATCTAAGTTTAAATTCTAATTGGACTGCTATAGATCTAATTATCACCCTTGTGCCATTTCATTTCTATATACCCCTTTAACTAGGATCTAAGGCTAACTCTAACATGTAGATTTAATTTTAGGGTTAAACACATTATTTGTCCATTTTGACTAAGAATGTCATACAATGTGTCAAGTAACAATGCCTTTGTTTCTATAAAAGTGTTATCATATAGATATTAATCACATCAAATAAACAAATACTTCAATGATTGACATTCAAAAAAATAAATATAGACACATCTACTTAAATTAGTTACATACTTATTTTTCTAAACCCATGTTTTGTTCAACATTTAAATTTTTAGCAACAACATGTTTGAAATTGAAATTTTATTAGTAGTTATCTTCATAATGAATTGCATCAACATATATTGGGTCTAGTGATCCAAGGTTTAGATTTATACTCATTAGTTTTTAATATTATATACGCAATATGCATCTCCTAGTAAGACACCCCCTTTAAAAAAAATAAAGTTTAATAAGGTTCATTAGTGGGTTAGGTTACATGGGTAATTTCAGTAGTTGAGTCTCGTATGCAAATGGAATTTGTTATGTAAATTTCTCTTAGAAAGTATTTATAAACAAATATGTAACATATGTTGAAATCTATAATATTATATAGAAAAAATCATTTTCACATTTTTATGGTATTATCCATTTGTCAATAGTGGTATTAGAGCCACCCAAAAGGCCCATGATAAATAATTTAATCACTTGAATGATGGATCAAATTTCTAAATTTTATTTTCAAGCACTTGCAAAGGGCATGATGTTGGATTAAAGGAAATAAATTCAATGTTAAACTACACAAAAGTGTTGAATTTGAAGGACATAAAAATGTTATAAAAGTGCACACAAGTATTAAAAATCATCTAAATGTTTGAAATTTCTAGTAAAAAAGCAGCCTAGGGCACTTTGTAGAGGTGTTTCATTTGTACAAAACACAATTTGTTAAATAGATGTGAGAATTGTATGGATAATTTGATTAACCCTATATAAGCACCAGAGTATCTGAGACTGCAAAAATCATTCAAACACAACCTCAAAATTTTTTGGAGATGTGAAGTTAAAAGAAGTATGGGTATATAAAACATTGGAATAATGGTCACATGCATTGGAATAATGGTCAGCGTCACCGAAGTCAATCATTGTCAAACTGCTTTGCCTACCATCATGGTATGATAATCAAAGGGTTTAATTATCTACCTAGTGTGTCCCCATCTTAGTGGAGATTATCTCTTTTAGGTATGCATTCTCATAATTTTTTGGTGTCTTAAACAAAAATATATATTTAGATTATTTAAATGTGTTATACTTTACATTTTAAAAGGCACTATAGTATAATTGGTTATTGCATGACTGGTGAATATTATTGCTTACAAAAGGTCACAAGATCTTTCTTTTGCATGTATTGTGGTTTGAAAATTAACATGAAAGTGTGAGTTACATATTAGTTTTTAAAATTCCATATTAAGTGCATGTATAGATAAATTGGTCAAGTGTGTAAAGGTATTTGTTTACTTATAGGTCTAAATACTAAAATCAATAAATTACCAATATATCACAAATTTTATTTATTAATGGATTAATAAGGATATTTTTGGAGAAACAAGCATTGTAACAAGGCTAGACTAGAGGGAAAAGGCAAAAAACCTATCCATATCCATATGTTGTTAGAAATAAATTCCCAAATAGTTTATCCCTAATCGATATTGCAATCAAATGAAAGGACACATATGACACAATCTTATGTGTAAGGTTTGAAACCACATACTCAGCCTTAGATAAAGTGGGTAGAGGTGTGTCATAAATAGATCTTAAAATCCTAAACCATCCCTTGTTAGGGTAGGAATTAACATTTAGAAAATCCACTACCTCATCTAATGTCATAATATAAGAAACACATTTGAATGGTGAAAGCATGAATCTCTTCTTTGTCTTAGGTTTTGTCGAGAATGGATAAAGGTCAGTAGAATAAGAATATGATAATGGATAAAGAGTGGTAAGGATTAAAACAACAAGAAATTCTGGATGGAGAAATGGTAGGATTTCCAAAATCTAATGGAAGATCCATATAGCACTATTAACATCATAAAATGTCTATATTATCACATCACCTTTTTATCTATCTAAAACTTCGTACAAACTCTAATATGCCCATTTGGTTTATAAATTGACATAATATTAGAAACCCAGTCAAGATAATTAATTGAACTAATAAATTTGGCATCAAGTATCTTTTTAAATTTCATCTTTAGCTAATAAAGATACTTTTAAATGCATATTTCTAATTTTTAGCTTAAATGGTTTCGAATAAGGGTAGACAACTATATTTTGTAATGTGACAATATGATTGATTCCTAACATATCTAAATGAGCCCTAGCAAATAACTGATGGAAATCATATTGGGTTCACCAAAATGTTTTCAATTATTTGGATTTAGTGATCGAAATAGGACAAAACTATTGATATTCATATTGCATAAGATATAACATAAACTACACAAATCTCAATGTTAGTAGAGAATCAATTACATATAATGAATATAAAACTAACCAAAGGAGAAGGAATTTCATTGATATTCTTTTTACTATTTTGCTTGTGGTTTGTGCACAATCATCTGAATACTCTAAAATAGCTCTATGGAGGTTTGAATTAGGAGATAGACTGTCAAAATCTACTTTGATGTTTCCATCAAACACTCAGACACCTATGGAAACTAGATCCATCCACAATATGTCTGAACTATCCCTATGTAATTTTTTAGTCTCTACCATAGATCATTGTGTCTACTTGTGTATATGGTTTTTGTTTATTTTTTCTCTCTTGGTCCTATGTGCATATCCTAATTTTGTCTTCCTTTGCCTTGAAACCCCAAATCAAATTTTGACACTTTTTTTACTTATAAAAAGGGGTTAAAAATATTAGTTGTACAACCTTAACCACACTTTGTAGAGTGGTTGAGTGTATCCTACATTATATATGATCATTACATTAATAGAAACCAAACTACATTATTGTTAAAAGGTTCACTCCAAAAAGGTTCCTATTTTTCTATACCATCAGTCCAATATACCAAACCTATCGATATATGTGCCCTCCCTATATACATGTCAGTACATGGGCCTTGTTGTGATCACAGGGGGACAACAAAGGCTTATTAATAGGATAAATTCTCACCTTCATGATGATATTCTACCCCCTTTCACTATGAATCCTTTCTAACCTTCTTAGCCCTTAGATGCATAAAGAAAACATTTTTATGTGGATAAGAATTCACCAAATGATCATTCAAAAAACATGATCTACATCTAAAATACAACCATTCATAGTCCAATTGTTAATTCCAAATGTAGTCACCAACCTAAATTTGAGTCTCCTGAAGTAGAATACCCTAAAAATATAGCTCAACACAAATTCACTCAAAGGTATGTTTGGAAAGGTGAGCAGTTTTCAAAAGAATATAAAAGTTTTTTTCATAATTTATTTTCAATAACCATCAAACTAGGATTTCCCAAAGTTGCAACCAAAAGTTAGGTATTCTAACCCAAACATGATCCATTGAAAATATGTGTTGAAGGATAAAACTTAGGAAGCCAGGTTTTCATGCTTAGAATTTCTTATCCCCAAGACCAAGGACCTGAATGTATAAAAACTTATTTATCTTCCTCATATCCACATACTGCAATAAAATAACACTAGGAACATGGGTAAATGAAGAGATCCTAAAACAAAATAGGTTTCTAATTCTTTGAAATCCATGAATTTGGTTCTACAAGAGAAGGCCATAGCTTTTGAAATCTATAGATTAGTCCTAAAACTGCACAATACTCTTCTTTTATAAGAACTTCTACACCAATATCTAAAATAGGGTTTTCCACAAATTTTGACACTTGTATGGAGGTGTAAGGAACATGATGAGAATCCTTTGTACTATTTGAAGAATTTGGGATTTCCTTGTTCCTCCCACCCACTTCAACACATATACCCTTACCTTTCCAACTAATATCTATTTTTGGGAAAATGGGCCTAAAATTGGTCCCAATAGATCCTATAAGTGGAGTAGAGTCATTAAAAATAAATCAATCTTTAAATTTCAAAAGCACCATTTGAATGGAATTTATGCCCTCTAGATCCCATCCCACCTCATCATATTGTTTAAATGTTAGATCTTTGTAAAATTTCCATCGACTTCTAAATCATAGAGGAAAAATAAAATGCATTAAATTTTTATTCATAATTCTTTATAATCGAACCATGAATGTATTAGGAAATAGTGCATATATGAAAAAAAAACTAGCAAACAAAAAAGGAAGAGAGACAACAAAAGTCAAAATACCCTTTTGAGAAGATTTTTTTTCCCATCTGATATGAACTTGTCCCAATTCTTTTAGTAGTTATAGCATGACGATATCCTTTTTTATCATAATCAAATTCCCAAATAAGCTATCCTAAATGGAGATTATAATCAAATAAAAGGATGTAGATAACATAGCCCCAGGTGTAAGGTCTAAAACCACAGGGTCAACCTTATACAAAGTGGGTAGAGGTGTGCCATAAATAGATCTCAATATCCTAAACATCTCATGTTATGGTAAAAACTGACATTTGGAAAAGTCACTACCTCATCCAATGTCATAGGAGAAGAAACACATTTGAATGATGAAAGCACAGATCTTTCCTTTGTCTTAGGTTTTATCGAGAGTGGAGAAAGGTCATTAAAATAATAATTTGATGTTAAGGTGTGGAGTCTAAAAGCTTCACATATGAGCGCATTACAAAGTTGCAGGTTTACACAGTCACCAGCGTCGGTCAGGAGCGACCAACGTCGGTCAGGAGCAGTTCGAGAAACACTGGCGTCGGTAGAGGATCGGCCGACGATGGTCACAGGAAAATAGGCAGGAACCGGCGTCGGTTACCTGTGCGTCTAGAATGCTATTTCTGAGGACAGAACCGAGTGTTTGCATGATGAGTTTAAGTCTTACTCTTAACTTCGTGTTTCTATTATTAGCAAGATTGTTTTTTAGAGCCCTTGTTCAAGAGGCTTAACTGTTGGTTGTAAGTGCATGCTCAATTTTCCTATTTCTATATGTAGGAAAGATCTTCTTAGCTTATGAGTAGTATGAGTAGAACATTGTGAATGTTTGAAGGACAGTACAGAGTTGTATCAATCCACGTTGTTGGAGTTGATTGTACTTGAGAGAGAGAGCTCTTGAGGAACAGAGATCTAGAGAGAGATCTTGTGCATCTAAGAGAGGTGTGGAAGAAAGAAGTTTCTTCAATTGTATTCCTTTTGTAAAGAGTTTAATACAAGTTTTCAAGGTGGTTTCTTGTATCTCTTGTTCTATGCTATTTATCATTCTAGTTACTTATCTATCTAATTTAATTCCGTGTTTATTGCTTTCACAAGTGTAATCATTGTTGGTTGATCCCCAACAAGTGGTATCAGAGCTCAGGTTCACTAACAGGTGGTTCAGATCTGTGTAGTGTGTATTGATTACAGGTTGCTCACAGGGGTTTCTGTAGGGATTTTTGTTTGAATGGGAGAAGCAATGGCAAAAGAAAGTAAATTGAGAATGGAGAAGTTTAATGGAAAGAACTATCAACATTAGAGAATGCAGATAGAGGAATATTTGTATCAGAAATATCTTTACTTACCGTTAGGTGGGATTGCAAAGAAGCCCAAGGACATGGAGGATGAAGAATGGGAAGTTCTTGATAGAAAGGCTCTGGGGTCTATAAGATTGAGTCTAGCATCCACTGTGATATCTAATTTATCACAGGCAAAAACAACGGTAGAGTTAATGACTACTTTAGCAAATTTGTATGAAAAACCCTCAGCTTCTAATAAGGTATATCTTATGAAGCAGTTATTTAATTTGCATATGCAAGAAGGTGGATCTGTATCTAATCACCTGAATGATTTCCATGGAATTGTTAATCAATTAAGTTCAGTCAATATTGTATTTGATGATGAAATAAAAGCTCTTTTAATATTATGTTCTTTGCCTGAAAGCTGGCATGGCTTGGTAATGGCAGTTTCTAATACTGCATCTGCTTCGAATATTTTAAAAGTAGAGGATGTTATTAGTGTTATCTTGAATGAGGAAATTCACAGGAAAAGCGCAGAGGAAACATCAGGAAACGTTTTAAATCTTGAGAGCAGGGGAAGGCAAAAAGAGAAGAGCAAGAGGAGATCAAGATCTAAGTCTAAGGTGAGAGGTAGATCCAAATCCAGAAATGGCAGGAGGCCACAATGCTGGAATTGTGGAAAGATGGGGCACATAAGCAGAGATTGCTGGTCAAAGCCTAAGGAGGACAATCAGCATGAAGGAAAGGAAGAGGCAAAGGTTGCAGGTATTGCACAAGATGCTCTAATTTTCTCTTTGCATAATAATATAGAATCTTGGGTATTAGATTCTGGTGCATCTTTCCATGCTACCCCTAACAAAGAATATTTCAGTGACTATATCCATGGAGATTTTGGAATAGTGTATTTAGGGGATGATGAGCCTTGTAAGATTATTGGCAAAGGTAAAGTGCAGCTGAAGATGCAGAATGGCAACACATGGGTGTTGAGAGATGTGATGCATGTTCCTAGCTTGAAGAGAAATTTGATTTCTGCAGGAAAGTTAGGGGATGAGGGTTGTACAGTAACTCTCACAGCAGAATCTTGGAAGGTGACCAAGGGTGCACTTGTTATAGCCAGAGGTAAGAGAGTAGGTACTCTCTATTTATGTAATTCTGTTACTAATATTTCTCCTTCTGTATTATCTACTTCAGATGTGGATGCTAAATTGTGGCACTCAAGGCTTGGCCACATGAGTGAGAAGGGGATGTCAATTCTTAAGTCTAAAGGTAAGCTTTCAGATTTGAAAAGTATGGATCTAGAATTTTGTGAGCATTGTGTATTTGGAAAACAGAAAAGGGTTAGTTTTCTCAAGACTGGGTCTACTAAGAAAAGGCATAAGTTGCAGCTTGTTCACACAGACGTGTGGGGACCGGCTCAGGTAGCTTCTATTGGAGGATCACAGTACTATGTTACGTTCATAGATGATGCTACAAGAAAGGTATGGATCTACTGTATTAAGAAGAAATCTGATGTATTTGAGACTTTTAAGATTTGGAAAGCTATGGTTGAGAATGAAACAGGCAGAAGATTGAAGTGCTTGAGATCTGACAATGGCGGTGAGTTCTACAGTCTTAAGTTTAACTGGTATTGTTATACACATGGAATCTGTAGGCAAAGGACGGTTCTAAGGACACCTCAGCAGAATGGAATTACTGAAAGGATGAACAGAACAATCATGGAGCGTGCAAGATGTATGAGATTGCATGCTGGGTTGCCCTTAGAGTTTTGGGCAGAAGCTGTTGACACCGCAGTGTACCTAATTAACAGAGGACCCTCTACAGCTCTAGATGGTGGAATCCCAGAAGAGGCATGGACAGGTAAAAAGGTAGATCTCTCATATCTCAAAGTTTTTGGTTGTGAAGCCTTTGTGCACGTAGATGAGGAAAATAGAAAGAAGCTTGATGCTAAGTCTATGAGGTGCACGTTTATTGGCTATGGCTCAGATGATTTTGGTTTCAGATTTTGGAATCTAGGAACTAACAAGGTAATTAGGAGCCGTGATGTTGTTTTCAATGAAAAAGTGATGTATAGTGATCAACTGAAGAAGCTGAATCAATCTGGGCAGAGCAATGGAGAATTGGATGAGGTGACGGTCCAAAATGAGCTCGCGGGAAAAAGAAATAATCACTTGCAGGAAAACACAGAGACTGACGTCGGCAGGTTAGGAACTGACATCGGTAGAACAGAAACTGATGTTGGTCATACAGAGACCGACGTCGGCAGAACAGGCACCGGCATCGGTCAGGAAGAACCGGCATCGGCCAGTAACAGGTCTGGAGGTGACCGAGGTCGGTCACTGTCAGAGAATTTGGGTGGACAGCGTGTAGAGAATGAGTCTCAGACACCCATCTGGAGGTCAGAAAGGGTAAGTAAGCCTCCACTTAGATATTCTCCTTCTTTATACTATTTATTGCTAACTGATGGTGGAGAACCAGAGAGTTTTGAAGAAGCATTACAGGTGGAGTCCAAGAGTCAGTGGGAGTGTGGCATGGTTGAGGAGATGGAGTCCTTGAGAGAGAACCAAACATGGGATTTGGTTGAGTTGCCAGCTGGTAAGAGGACACTGAAGAACAGATGGACCTACAGGTTGAAGGAAGGTGAGAATGGATAGATGAGGTATAAGGCTAGTTTGGTAGTGAAAGGATTTGCACAAAAGCCAGGTATTGATTTTGGTGAGATTTTTTCTCCTGTTGTTAAAATGACTTCTATACGGGTTGTATTGTCTTTGGTTGCTATTGAGGATTTACATCTTGAGCAGCTAGATGTTAAGACAGTGTTTCTTCATGGAGATTTGGATGAGGAAATATACATGGAACAACCGGAAGGATTTGAGGTCAAGGGTAAGGAGAAGCTAGTGTGCAGATTGAAGAAAAGCTTGTATGGCCTCAAACAAGCTCTTAGACAGTGGTATTTGAAATTTGACAGGTTTATGACTGAGCATGGCTACAGTAGGTGTCAATCTGACCATTGTGTGTATTTTAAGAGATTAGATAATGGTAGATATATTATTCTATTGTTGTATGTAGATGATATGCTGGTTGCAGGATCACACATGCAGGATATCTCTGAGCTTAAGGTGAAATTAGCTCAAACGTTTGCTATGAAGGATTTGGGAGCAGCAAAGAAAATCCTTGGCATGAGCATTAAGAGAGACAGGAAAAATCACAGGTTGATATTGTCTCAAGAAGATTAAGTGGATAAGGTGTTGAAACGGTTCAATATGCAGGATGCTAAACTGGTAAGCACACCTTTGGCTAGACATTTTAAGTTGAGTAAAGAACAATGTCCTAATTAACATGATGAGGTAGAGTACATGAGTAAGGTTCCATATTCTTCCGCAGTAGGAAGTTTGATGTATGCAATGGTGTGTACTAGATCGGATATTGCCCAAGCAGTGGGAGTTGTAAGTAAGTATATGGCCAATCCAGGTAAGGAACACTGGAAAGCAGTTCAGTGGATCCTTAGATATCTGAGAGGAACCAGCAGTAGGCACTTGTGCTATGGAGGTTCAGATACTTCTCTACATGGTTATGTAGATTCAGATATGGCAGGTGATTTGGATGGCAGGAGGAGCACCACAGGTTATATTTTCACTATAGGTGGAACGGCAGTTAGCTGGATATCAAAGTTGCAGAAGGTTGTTGCCTTGTCAACTACAGAAGCAGAGTATATTGCAGCCACAGAAGCTAGCAAAGAGATGATATGGATGACACGGTTCATGGAAGAGCTTGGAAGGGAGCATGGGAGTTGCAGGTTGCATAGTGACAGTCAGAGTGCAATCCATTTGGCTAAGAATTCAGCCTTTCATTCAAGAACCAAGTACATACAACTAAGGTACCACTTCATACGGCAGGTATTGGAAGATGGTGAGTTGAAGCTGGAGAAGATCCATACAGATAGGAATCCTGCTGATATGTTAACCAAGCCGGTTACAAAGGAGAAGTTGAATCTTCATTCAACTTCTGTTGGTCTTCATGATTGAGTTGAAGATGGAGGAGCTAGAAGATGTTGTTGTACAGGTACCGGTGCAGCTGTTTATCTCTAAGTGGGAGATTGTTAAGGTGTGGAGTCTAAAAGCTTCACATATGAGCGCATTACAAAGTTGTAGGTTTACACAGTCACCGGCGTCGGTCAGGAGCGACCGACGTCGGTCAGGAGCAGTTGGAGAAACACCGGCGTCGGTATAGGATCGGCTGACGACGGTCACATGCAAACAAGCAGGAATCGGTGTCGGTTACCTGTGCGTCCAGAATGCTATTTCCGAGGACAGAACCTAGTGTTTGCATGATGAGTTTAAGTCTTAGTCTTAAGTTCACGTTTCTATTATTAGCAAGATTGTTTTTTAGAGCCCTTGTTCAAGAAGCTTAATTGTTGGTTTTAAGTGCATGCTCAAGTTTCCTAATTCTATATGTAGGAAAGATCTTCTTAGCTTATGAGTAGTATGAGTAGAACATTGTGAATGTTTGAAGGATAGTGCAAAGTTGTATCAATCCAGGTTGTTGGAGTTGATTGTACTTGAGAGAGAGAGCTCTTGAGGAATAGAGATCTAGAGAGAGATCTTGTGCATCTAAGAGAGGTGTGGAAGAAAGAAGTTTCTTCAATTGTATTCCTTTTTTAAAGAGTTTAATACAAGTTTTTAGGGTGGTTTCTTGTATCTCTTGTTCTGTGCTATTTATCATTCTAGTTACTTATCTATCTGATTTAATTTTGCATTTATTGCTTTCACAAGTGTAATCATTATTGGTTGATCCCCAACATTTGATCATGGAGAAAGAGTGATAAGGATTGAGATGACAATAATTTTGGATGGAGAAATGGTATGATTTCCCTAAGCCAATAGAAGATCCATGTAGCACTATTAACATATCACTATATTTCTATATTAGCACATCACCTTTTTATCTATCTGAAACTCCATACAAACTCTAATATGTCCATTTGGCTTATGTTACATTTTGAGTCACCCTTATTCAATTTTTCATGAATTTTCCTTAGGCAAGAGTCAACTTATCATTTTTTTCCCCTTATTGGTCATACCTTTATTTATTAAGTCAGATCTTTATTTTTAAAAGTTCACCCACCTATCATCTTTTGTGTGTGAAATTTCTAACTAATTGAACCTTTTAACTTGAACCATTCTCAGAGTTCACGAGTTAAATGGTTCAATAGGTTTAATGATTCAATGTTTCTCAAAGTGAACTATTTTTTCCCTTTGTGTATTTAAATTATGACTTTGAACCTTCCAATTGAACTTGAACCCTTTTTCAAGGTTCAAGAGTTCAACAGTTCAAGAATTCAATACTTGATGTTTTGTAAGGAGTCATGTTCACTCAGTTTCCTTATATAAATTAATGTATCATTGAACTTACTGCTTGAACCTCATAGTGGAGTTCAATAGTTCAACAGTTCATTGTTTCAAATTTCAAAGTTTCTTGAAAAGTTGTGTGACTATTGGTCAGTCTATGTATTTCATCTCATATCTTTGAACCTTGAATTTGAACCACATTTCCAAAATTTCAATGGTTCAATAGTTTAATGACTATACTCTCATCTCGCCCCAAGGTTTTCTCTAAGTCAAAATTAGCAAGAGATTTAGAGGAGAATATATCTGAAACATATTATAAAGTGTAAAGTTTTAAATTTTCATGAGGTTATCGATAATAATTACTCATCAAAATCATGCATAAAAAAAATGCTCACCATTAATGCATATGAAAGAGTTCATGTATTATCAAGAATTTTTAGCATGTATTGTTTTGGTTTAGTTATTTGACTTGGTTAATGTTTGTATCAAGAGAGAACAAGTCAAATTTAGCAAAAAAACATACTGAGTGATGCAAAGGAGAACAACATAGGTGGTATAATATTTTTGTTGCTCAAATTTGTAGTGATTTTAGATACATTTAAGGTGAGTTTTACTCTTACTATAAGTTGTTTCCATTACTTGGTTGGAAAGAAGAATCCTTTTGAGTTTACGGCATTATTTAATAAGTTAAAAACATTTTTTTCATTATATCCTCCAACTTGTAGCCATGAAATTTGCATATCTTGGTTACAAGCATGGTCCTCGTCTCATCTATTCTCTTCCTAAAATTGGGGACACCTCTCTAGTTCAATATGACTTAGAAGATTTTAAGGAAAGGGATAGAAATCCTTTGTCAAATCCTATGATGCAAAAGATAGTAAAAAGTGGCTTGGTTGAAGTTGCGGCCTTTCCCATGGTTGTACAGTGCCCTGAATTAGTTCTAGAATGCATGAATAGATATGCACCTCAAAATAGGTGCATCAAAACTATAGATGGTAATGTTTTACTTCATATCAATAGATAAACCCTAATGTCTCTGATGAGAATTCCACCCAAGAAACCATATTTTGACCTCAATATTACTTCTTCATATGGTTATATTTTACTAAAGAAATTAATTTATAAGAGCATGATCACAAGGAATTGGTTATTGAAATTCCAAAAAGGGGGTTCAAGACTGCCCAGACCATTAACAAGAAATCACATGCTTCTATAAGTAAAAGATATTGTAGTGTTACTACACAAGCTAAAAGGTAATGCTCAGGCATATTATTGGGAAGACTGGATGTACTTTTTCATACAGGTGATCCTCCAAGGAGAGCAATATTTAGATTGGGTGGAAATTACAACTGAATGTTTACATCTGGGTCTAAGTAATTATTTGGGGAATAAAGATTTTTATATGTCTTCATTCCTCTTCTATTGCCTAGCATTTACAAGACAATGGGTAGGGCTACCTCATGCACCCTTGGTTGAAGACAGTAAAATTTATGACTATTACTCATAATTATAAATGCATAATTGCTATGAGAATTATAGGAGGGTTAATGATGTTTTTGCTGGGAGAATGACTTATGAATTAGAAAACAACATCAATAAGAGGTTATTTGATGAGGCTATGCAGCTGATCAACATTTATGGTAGTTTCTTTATTTAATTTTCCAAGTTCACTTATATCAGAGTTGGGGGTTTTGACAGTGAACCTTTGAGGTTACCTAGGTATGTTTTTGACCATTTTGTGTTAATAGAAGTCTGTAGACAATTAGCACATGTGGATAAAAAATCTTAATGAAAAAGAAATTTGGTATATATTTTCCTATCAAACTTGAATGTTATTCATGCTAGTTAGTATCTGATGCTTTAAATTTAGAATTAGATCTTAAAAAATTCAATTTTTAGTACTTCATGACTAGATCCTAATTTGAGAGCAAATGTTTTACCAGGGATAACTTGGATCTTGGAATAGGGTTTTCACATATTCCTCAATTAGAGGATTATTGGGAGGATTATTCAAATGAATTTGAGGTCAGAAGAAGACTGTGGTCCAGGTTCTCCTTAGGACAAATAATTACCCTTAATTTAAATATGGAAATTTCTAGAATTTTTGATAATGAAGAATAGGTGACTGATCCACAATTTGAACAGATAAAACAATCACCTATTCCAGAAATTGAATGGGAAAAAATGAAGAAGATAGGATCGAGGTTAAGACCCTCCCAGTGATAAGGAGAATTGAGAAATGGTTGAGGGAACAAAAATTGGAGGGAACTCAAAATAAAGTTTCCTAGTAATGTACATCAATAGTTGAGTCGCCATCCCCAATAAGCTCCTCTAACCATCTTATTGCTATCTGTGATGCAAGTACTTCCAAGTCAAAAATTAGAAGGGATCCTATCATCAAAGAATCTAAGAAGGCCCTTAAAACTACTTTGCCTCCTCATGCCACTAGATCAAGGACTAAAAGCAAGAGAAAGAGTCATATTTATAAGAAAATAATTATGGATTTAAATTTTGAAGAGGATTCAGGAGAAGCAATAGGTGATAAAGAATCTAATTCACCAATGGTGGATGAAGTTAGTGAAAATCAATAGACAGAGATTACTTTTGATTATGTCAACCTGATGATTATTTCAAATGTGACTTTTGATCAATCAAATCTTGGCAAAGAAGTCTCGGCCTCTACACCCAAGTGGCTAGAAAGCTCAATCAGCAACGAAAGGAAAATAGTACCATTTTCTTTGCCATTGGAAGACATGGTAAGTGTTTATAAAAAAATCCTAAATTTAAGAAACTAAAAACATCCAGGGTAGACGTCAACCCTAACATAGGGAACTGGAGTGTAGAAATAGCCTGGCCAAGAACTAATGAGGAAGTTCAAGATCCTACAGTTCAAGATTTTATAATTGAAAAGATAGATCTTGGGACTACATCACATGCCATAGATGTGCATCACCTTGAAGCATCCACCAAAAGGATAGTCAACAGAACCTAGAAAGATGAGAAAGATAAAAAGGAGTTGAAATAGACCTTGCGTTCAATGGTAGAGTACATCAATGCCATTCATAATCTAGATCCATAACCTATTGCCCAACTACCCCTATCTTTTGATCCAAAATCACCTGTCAATCAAAAGATGCTGGACTAGATACACAAAAACAAAATGGTTTCCAAGGTATTTGATGATTGGTTGGATGGCATCATCCAAAAAGATATAGAATACATTCATAAATTGAAGAATGTATATGATCTAACCACAATTACTATTGAAGACTTGAAGACACAAAATGCTCTATGGATAAAAGATGAAGGCAAATGGATGAGTGTGATGAACTAAATTGATGAGGTACAAAAGTATGGGATAACAAAGTTTTTATCAGAAAAGAATTCGATAGGTCTGGATGAATATGTATTGGTAAGAAAAAAATCAAATGGAGGAATTCAGTATCTCGACAAGGGAGAATTGAACTCACAAAAATGATCAAAGAAATAACTGAATTCACTCAATCACTACATCATGATCTACAGTGTATTGATGTAAAATACATAAAGGATGATGGAAAACCAGAAAAGGACATCAATACTATGATTCAATCCTTCAGGGAAAAGATCAATATCATTAAATAAAGTGACAACTTATTAACCAAAAATTTCTCTCAAATTTCAAAGTTAGAGTCACTTCTTTGTCACTGCATCGACACACTCCCGAAACACAGAGAAGATGGGGAAAATCGAGAGGGAAGAAAACATCTAGAAGGCAAGGGTAAAGCACATTAGTATTCTTAATCTCTCAAAAATCTAGGAGTTTGTTACAACATTTTAGGAGTGGAAATCTCAACGTGCCTACCCAACTGAACACAACAAATCTAGATATTCTAATCTGTCACTTCATCCATGATCTTACTTACACAATTTATTTTATTCATTTATTCAGTTGGTTTTCTCTTTAAAACTTGATCTTTAAATGAATTTGTAAAAACTAAATCCTGTATGGGTTAGAGTTACTTTAACTTTGGTTTAGTTTGAAAGATTGGTTAATTAGGGCAGCTATATATATATATATATATATATATATATATATATATATATATTCGGTTGTTAAAAATGGATATAGAGAATAGTGAAGAAAAAGGAGATAAGAAATTTCATAACTAAACTGTTGTTGTTTACAATATATATGATGTTTGTCTAAAACATTTTTGATCTGTGAATGAAAAGGAGAATCAATTACTGCATACTTAAATCTGTACATTTGACTATTTGAAATTGGGTTTTCTGTGTGAAATCTTCTTTCATATGGTAATTACTCTTTCATTAGACAATTCATTGTATGTGTTTTATCATTCATTGGTTCAACAATATATATACACACACACACACACACACATGTTTATCTATTTTATTGTTATTAAAGATATAATCTGTGTATTCTATTACTCATTGTTGTTATAGAAAAGGATGTCGCATTCATAGCATGATTATGTATGGATGTTAGTTAGCCTTTAAGCACTTTTTGGTTAAAAGTGTATCATGATGATTAGAATAATTTGAATTCATTGAAAATTATAAAGGGAGTTGTACCTTAATTCAGAGGGGAACTATTCTTGATAAGTTCACCCATTTGTTGTTTAACTTATTTGTTCTTGAAAGAAGAAGGGTATTGAGTCAAAATAAAACATTTTTAGATAAGGACAAATTTGTTAGCCAACTTAGAAATCAACATAACATAAGAAAACCAATCAAGGCAATTAATTGATATGATAAACTTGAAATCAAGTATCTTTTGAATTTTGTATTTAACTAGCAAAGCTACTTTCAGATACATATTTCTATTTTTAGATTAATTGGTTTCACAAAAGGGTAGAGAACTATATTTTGTAATGCAACAATATGATTGATTCCTGGCATATCTAAATAAGCCCAAGCAAATAACTGAGGGAAATCATGTTGGGTTCACCAAAATGTTTTCAACTATTTGGCATTAGTGATCTAAATAGGCTAAAACTATTGAAATTCAAATTACATAAGATATAACATAAACTACACAAATATAAATGTTAGTAGAGAATCAATTGCATTTAATAAATATAAAAATGACCAAATGAGAAGGAACTTCATTGATATGTTTTTTCTATTTTGCTCATTGTTTGTATACAGTCATATAAAATGATTTGAAAGGGATCTATGGATGTTTGAATTAGGAAATAGATTGTCAAAATCTACCAGGACATTTCCATCAAACACTTAGACACCTATGGTGACCAGATCCATCCACCATCTGTTTGAACTATCCCTATGTAATTTTTTAGTCTCTACCATAGATCATTGTGTTTACGTGTGTATATGATTTTTGTGTAATTTTTTCCCTCAACCCTATGTGCATATCCTATTTTTTTCTTGCTTTGCCTCAAAACCCTAAATCCATTTTTGACACTTTATTAACTTGGAAAAATGGGTTAAAAAAATTAGTTGGACAACCCCAACCACACCCTGTAGAGTGGTTGAGTGTTTCCTACATTCCAATACTCTAAAGAGGGCTCAAAATACATGTAATTTTACCACATGTGTATGTGTGCTCAATAATGTTCTACTAGAGTGCAATGCAACTCTTTGTCTTTAAATACAACTTTTTCCATGTGTTACTATTCAAAATTGGCTTAAATTAGGACCATTCCTTTTAGGTATTTTTTCAGATTTGTATGTTTTTTATAGTGCCTCAAGTATATGCAAATGGTTTTCTCTAGTTTTCCCAAGTAAATGCTCAATATTGGGTGCTTACTATATAAGAATGGCCTTAGACTTGATGTGTGTATATATATGACTCTTTTCAAAATTTCCCCCATAACCAACACTTGAAACATGCAGGGCAATTAAAGGGAAGGATTTGAATTTAAAAATAGCCATTATGTTGGGATAAATAATCGGAAGCACACAATTGATTACCAAGCAACTTAATATGCGGAAATTAACCAGAATACACAAGTAACTAGAATTCAAAAATAACACATGATATGAGAGACAATACACAACTTGTATTAAAACTCTTTCAGAAAGAAATACAACAAAGAAGGTTGCCACAGTTCTTCCTTACACACCTCTAGGGCTCCCACACCTCTAGGGCATAAACAGTAAATCTTCCCTCAAAGCTCTCTCTCTTAGGTCCCAACACCCAACTCAAACACAGAGTTGGTGTTCACCTTACACCTGTGCTCCATGCACTCCACAAGTGCTCCACGCACTCCACAATTACATGCTGTACTCCAAGTAGATCCCACCTGATTTTGTTCCATGTTGTGTTGCTGTCCTATCTGATCTTGCACACCTGCAAATCAATCTGGTTCTGCACACCTGTGAACCTTGACCTTGCACACACATACACCTGCAAATCAATGATCTTACTTACCCATGCAGATCTCCTATCGTAGCCATGCTCACCTGATGACCAAGATCATACATACATGAAGAACCCTGCTGATTCTCCAATCCAACACCCACAATTGGTACTATGGCACTAAGAGGAACACACCATTGCTCTCTTCTCTCTGAAGGAGCTTATTTGCTCTCTTACTCTCTAGCACTAGTTTACAATACAACCAATGAGTCTCTTAAATAGATCTCATGCAAACAATAATTAGACACCTAATTACAATAATTAGATCCACAGCTTCTAGTCTAAAAATGACTCTTGACATGCAAACACTTGGTTCGTTAGCTAACTGCCCGTAATACACACAGTCTGAACCACACAGGTGACCAACGTCGGTCCCTATCTGCCTGGGGGGTGCCGATGCCAGCCGACTTTTGACCGATGTCAGTTGATCTCCTGCCTTATCCTACTGGCGTCGATTGGCCTGACCGACGCCAGTGTCTGTGACACTCTGCAACCCTTCGCAACCTCCTTCCCTGCTTGCATCAGTGAAGCTTTTAGCTCCACAACCTAACAATCTCCCACTTGGAGATAAACAGCTGCACTGTACCTGTACCTGTACCTCGTCTAATCTATTTATTGGCTTGTATCCCTCTTCAAGATCAATCTTGAAGACAACCCACCACACAACTTGTGGTGTACCTCCTATCATCTAAGTACCCTGCCACATTCGTATCTACAAGCCCATGTAGTGAAGTCCTGACCCTGCATGTATACCTGCTACTGGTCCCTCTCAAATACCTTAGAACCCACTTCCCCGAATTGGCTCCTAACTCTCTGACAACACCCACTACTTGGGCAAACTCAGGCCTATACCAGACCTCATGTGATTTCAGACATTGAATTGTCCAGCCCTTAGTGTGCTCTGACTCTGCATCCTGCGTAATGAACCTCGCCAACACCTTATTCACATCAGCTCCCACTGGAGACAAAATCAACCTGTGATCTCCCATGTCTCCCATGCCAAAGAATTTCTCTGCTCCAAATTCTTCATAGCAAACCACTGAAATAATCTTACCCTTAACTCAACAAAACCCTGTATGTACAAACCTGCTAGTAAACATACCATCCATATACAGTAACAGGATAATGTCATGACCATCATCCCCCTGGTAAGACAAACCACAGTAGTTACCCTGACATTGACTAAAGTCATGCTTTGTCATCCCACTGTCAAAACATGTACCACTGTCCTGCAGCTTCCTCAAGACCATATGCCCTGGCCTTCCGTCTCACGTGTCCGTTCTCTCTATTCTTCAACTAAGGTATCCATTCGTCTCTATGATTTCATACCTATTGGCAACCCTACCAAATCTCTGCTTGGTTCTGCAATCTCTCCATGCCATGCTCCCATTGTTTCCTGGATCCTTCCTGCTCTGCAGTCAATAACTAGTATAAAGAAGAGGAACAACGAATTTGAGGCTTACTTACCACCTTCAGTCCTTCATATGGGCATTTGAGACTCCTTGATAGCTTGTTGTCCACCCAAAATCTGTTAAAGTGACCGACCTCGGTCACCACACAGTCTGCATCCAATCGACGTCAGTTCCATGCACCTGTCCTAACTACCAACCATGCCGACGTCGGTGTCCTGCTACCGACGTCGGTCCTCTTGACCGACGTCGGTCTTACATCCTGCTGACGTCAGTTTTCCTATCGACGCTGGTACCTGTGTTTTCCTATGAGTGATGAATTTTTACCCACGAGCTCCTTTGAATCAAAACCCATGTCAAACTGCCCTGCTCAGAAGTATCCAACCCCATCCACTGGTCTCTGTCTGCCATCTCCTCCATAAACACCAAGGCTTTTCAGTTCTTAAGCCTGTCAAATATATATGTCTTCCGCTTAAGAACATGCATCTCCTTCCTGCTCATGTGACCAAGCCTACGAAGCCATGTCTTTACAATAGAAGAAGAATCAGTAATATAAACAAGTAGATAAAGAGTACCTATTTTATTACCACCAGCTAATTCAAGTGCATCCACTGTGAGAGTTCTTGTGCATCTCTCATCACCCAACCTTTTTGAGGAAATTAGCCACATCTCCAAACCTCGGACCTGCATGACCTCCTTCAACACCCATGTGTTGGCCGCCTGCGATTTCAGCTTCACTACCCTTTTGCCAATTCTTTGGCAAGGCTCACCAGCTCCTCTCCCTGGGGCTGCATGGAAAGAGGCAACATAATCTGTTATCCAAGATTCAAATTTATCCAAGAAACCTCCCAGAGCATCCTGTGCAACAACCCCTGCAACATCTACATCTTCAGTTCCTTCATGCTGATCTGCTACCAACCAACAATCTTCTTTTTCCTGCTCTTTCTTTCCATAGGACCGTAAGTGACCATCTGTGCTTTTCAACTCCTCCATTCTTAGCTTACTTTGATATGCCATTGCTCTACTCCCACTCGATCAGAAATCCCTGAGAGTGACCTGTAACCAAACACAAAACCTGCTCCCTACAACCTTAGCTCTGATACCACGTGTTGGGATAAATAACCGAAAGCACACAATTGATTACCAAGCAACTTAATATGCAGAAATTAACTAGAATACACAAGTAACTAGAATTCAGAAATAACACATGATATGAGAGACAATACACAACTTGTATTAAAACTCTTTTAGAAGGAAATACAACAAAGAAGGCTGCCACAGTTCTTCTTCCTTACACACCTCTAGGGCTCCCACACCTCTAGGGCATAAACAGTAAATCTTCCCTCAAAGCTCTCTCTCTTAGGTCCCAACACCCAACTCAAACACAAGTTGGTGTTCACCTTACACCTGTGTTCCACGCACTCCACAAGTGTTCCATGCACTCCACAAGTACATGCTATACTCCAAGTAGATCCCACCTGATTCTGCTCCCTATTGTGTTGTCCTATCTAATCTTGCACACCTGCAAATCAATCTGGTTCTACACACCTGTGAACCTTGACCTTTCACACACATACACCTGCAAATCAATGATCTTACTTACCCATGCAGATCTCCTATCATAGCCATGCTCACCTGATGACCAAGATCATACATACATGAAGAAACCTGCTGATTCTCCAATCCAGCACCCACACTTGGTACTATGGCACTAGGAGGAACACACCATTGCTCTCTTCTCTCTGAAGGAGCTTATTTGCTCTCTTACTCTCTATCACTAGTTTACAATATAACCAATGAGTCTCTTAAATAGATCTCATGCAAACAATAATTAGACACCTAATTAAAATAATTAGATCCGTAGCTTCTAGTCTAAAAATGACTCTTGACATGCAAACACTTGGTTCATTAGCTAACTGCCTGTAATACACATAGTTTGAACCACACAGGTGACCGACGTCGGTCCCTGTCTACCTGGGGGGTGCCGATGCTGGCTGACTTTTGACCGACGTCAGTTGCTCTCCTGCCTTATCCTACCAACGTCGGTTGGCCTGACCGACACCGGTGTCTGTGACACTATGCAACCCTTCGCAACCTCCTTCCCTGCTTGCATCAGTGAAGCTTTTAGCTCCACAACCTAACAATCTCCCACTTGGAGATAAATAGCTGCACTGTACCTGTACTTGTACCCCATCTAATATATTTCCTGGCTTGTATCCCTCTTCAAGATCAATCTTGAATACAACCCACCACACAACTTGTGGTGTACCTCCTGTCATCTGAGTACCCTGCCACATCCGTATCTACAAGCCCATGTAGTGAAGTCCTGACCCTACATGTATACCTGCTACTGGTCCCTCTCAAATACCCGAGAACCCACTTCCCTAAATTGGCTCCTAACTCTCTGACAACACCCACTGCTTGGGCAAACTCAGGCCTATACCAAACCTCATGTGATTTCGAACACTAAACTGTCCAGCCCTTAGTGTGCTCCGGCTCTGCATCCTGCGTAATGAACCTCGCCAACACCTGATTCACATCAGTTCCCACTGGAGACAAAATCAACCTGTGATATCCCATGTCTCCCATGCCAAAGAATTTTGCTGCTCCAAATTCTTCATAGCAAACCACTGAACTAATCTTACCCTTAACTCAGCAAAACCCTGTATGTACAAACCTGCTAGCAAACATACCATCCACATACAGTAACAGGATAATGTCATGACCATCATCCCCCTAGTAATACAAACCACAGTAGTTACCCTGACATTGACTAAAGTCATGCTTTGTCATCCCACTGTCAAAACATGTACCACTGTCCTACAGCTTCCTCAAGACCATATGCCCTGGCCTTCTATCTCACGTGTCCATTCTCTCTATTCTTCAACTAAGGTATCCATTCGTCTCTGTGCTTTCATACCTGCTGGCAACCCTACCAAATCTCTGCTTGGTTCTGCAATCTCTCCATGCCATGCTCCCACTGTTTCCTGGATCCTTCCTGCTCTGCAGTCAACAACTAGTATAAAGAAGAGGAACAATGAATTTGAGGCTTACTTACCACCTTCAGTCCTCCATATGGGCGTTTGAGACTCCTTGACAGCTTGTTGTCCACCCAAAATCTGTTACAATGACTGACCTCGATCACCACACAGTCTTCATCCAACCAATGTCGGTTCCATGCACCTGTCCTGACTACCAACCCTGCCGACGTCGGTGTCATGCTATCGACGTCGGTCCTCGTGACCGACGTCGGTCTTACATCCTGCCAACGTCAGTTTTCCTACCAACACTGGTACCTGTGTTTTCCTGTGAGTGATGACTTTTTATCTGCGAGCTCCTTTGAATCAAAACCCATGTCAAACTGCCCTGCTCAGAAGTATCCAGCCCCATCCACTGGTCTCTGTCTACCATCTCCTCCATAAACACCAAGGCTTTCCAGTTCTTAAGCCTATCAAATATATCTATCTTCCGCTTAAGAACATGCATCTCCTTCTTGCTCATGTGACCAAGCCTATGAAGCCACGTCTCTGCAACAGAAGAAGAATCAGTAATATAAACAAGTAGATAAAGAGTACCTATTTTCTTACCACCATCTAATTCAAGTGCATCCACTATGAGAGTTCTTGTGCATCTCTCATCACCCAACCTTTTTGAATAAATTAGCCACATCTCCAAACTTGGGACCTGCATGACCTCCTTCAACACCCATGTGTTGGCTGCCTGCGATTTCAGCTTCACTTCCCTTTTGCCAATTCTTTGGCAAGGCTCACCAGCTCCTCTCCCTAGGGCTGCATGGAAAGAGGCAACATAATCTGTTATCCAAGATTCAACTTTATTCAAGAAACCTCCCAGAGCATCCTGTACAACAACCCCTGCAACATCTGCATCTTTAGTTTCTTCATGTTGATCTGCTACCAACCAACAATCTTCTTTTTCCTGCTCTTTATTTCCATAGGATTGTAAGTGACCATCTGTGCTTTTCAACTCCTCCATTCTTAGCTTACTTTGATCTGCCATTGCTCTACTCACACTCGATCAGAAACCCCTAAGAGTGACCTGTAACCAAACACAAAACCTGCTCCCTGCAACCTTAGCTCTGATACCACGTGTTGGGATAAATAACCAAAAGTACACAATTGATTACTAAGCAACTTAATATGCAAAAATTAACCAGAATACAAAAGTAACTAGAATTCAAAAACAACACATGATATGAGAGACAATACACAACTTGTATTAAAACTCTTTCAGAAGGAAATACAACAAAGAAGGCTGCCACAGTTCTTCTTCTTTACACACCTCTAGGGCTCCCACACCTCTAGGGCATAAACAGTAAATCTTCCCTCAAAGCTCTCTCTCTTAGGTCCCAACACCTAACTCAAACACAGAGTTGGTGTTCACCTTACACCTGTGTTCCATGCACTCCACAAGTGCTCCACACACTCCATAAGTACATGTTATACTCCAAGTAGATCCCACCTGATTTTGCTCCATGCTGTGTTGTTGTCCTATCTGATCTTACACACCTGCAAATCAAGCTGGTTCTGCACACCTGTGAACCTTGACCTTGCACACACATACACCTGCAAATCAATGATCTTACTTACCCATGCAGATCTCCTATCGTAGCCATGCTCACCTGATGACCAAGATCATACATACATGAAGAACCCTGCTGATTCTCCAATCCAGCACCCACACTTGGTATTGTGGCACTAGGAGGAACACACCATTGCTCTCTTCTCTCTGAAGGAGCTTATTTGCTCTCTTACTCTCTAGCACTAGTTTACAATACAACCAATGAGTCTCTTAAATAGATCTCATGCAAACAATAATTAGACACCTAATTACAATAATTAGATCTGCAGCTTCTAGTCTAAAGATGACTCTTGACATGCAAACACTTGGTTCGTTAGCTAACTGCCCGTAATACACGCAGTCTGAACCACACAGGTGACCGATGTCGGTCCCTGTCTGCCTGGGGGGTGCCGACGCTGGCCGACTTCTGACCGATGTCGGTTGCTCTCCTACCTTATCCTGCCGACGTCGGTTGGCCTGACCGACGCCGGTGTCTGTGACACTCCGCAACCCTTCGCAACCTCCTTCCCTGCTTGCATCAGTGAAGCTTTTAGCTCCACAACCTAACACATTAAAAGCTCCAAGACACTATCAATGAATGTGATCATTGTTGGTAACTACTAGAGTTCAACTATTGGCATTATCAAGAGAGGCAAAATCAATAATTTGGAATATGGTGACAGTCTGCTTGGATTATAGGGCATTATGATTCATACTAGGGAAATCTTATGTATGAATCAAGTAAAATTGAGTTGGCCAAGTCAATAGATAGTTAAATATATTTATAATAATGTGAACAAGAGTCAAATGTGCATGCACAAGTGATGTATGTCAAATATAAATCAAAATTAATGTTCCCATGTGAAAATACCAAACTTAGGTGTCTACATTTAGAATCAAAGGAAAGGATGCAAAGAGCACAATACTAGGTGTAATGTTTGAAACCACATGCTTAGACTTAGACATAGCAGCTGAAGGCATGTCATAAATATATCTCAAGATCCCAGACCATCCCTTTTCAAGGTAGGAGATGACATCCAAAAAAGTCACTACTCAATCCCATGTCGCAAGAGCATAAACACATTTGCATGTTGAAATCATATATCATTCCTTTGTCTTATGGTTTGCAAAGAATGGAGTAGTGTCAATAGAATAAGAAGCTGAGAATGGAGAAAGTGTGGTCAAACTTGAAATGGTGATAAATTTGGATAGAGAAAGGGAAGGATTTCCCAAAGCCAATGGAGGAACCTTGTAGCAGTATTAACATCACAAAAATTCCATATTAACACAACACATTTTTATGTTTTTAGTCATTGTTTCTTCCTCCCTTTTCCTTGTAAATTATTACATGACATTTGGATTAGATGAGACCTTGTTAAGAGGTTGTCTTGGGTTTTAAAAACTAGGGCTTCCCATTATGCACTATGATTACTACTGCATTAATCAGAATTACAAATAAAAAATTAAAAGTGTCAGTAGTTGTTAATGTGTGATTTACAAGTATGAAAACTCAATGGTGTACTATTAAAAAAAAAACACATTTATATTCTAAGTGTTATGCTCAAGAATTTAACCATGATGCATAAGACCTGGAACTTATTCCATCTCTAAATAGTGAGGATGTGGATTTTGCTCTAAAGAATTTAATCATTGGTGAATCTATCTCATATGATTATTTTTCAAATTTAAAGATTTCATAGGATTCTTTGAGGGGTCAAACTATCCTTAGATCCCCCATGAACTCCTTATAATGTTATTTTCTTGCATGTGTCATTTTTTTCATCTTTGAGTCTTGTTGATCATTTTCTAAAGTGTGTGTGAGTGTGAGTGTTTAAGCCTTATTTTGTCATATATTTTTTATCAAACAGACCACACAACTGATTACATTTGAATTTAAATACCAAAATTGGTCTATTTCGGATCATAGAAGAGGTCCCCAATAAAAAGGCTTTTACTCCCCAAATATTGTGATAGAGAACATCTTAAGGGTTTAAGGTGATATGAGAATTGTGCATAATAACCATTGTAGTTATTTGCAGAGCAATAGATCCATCAATTATTCATGATAAGCATCCAATCTGGATGTTGGGGATATGAAGAGAAAATTGACACAAACTACATGTAAATTGGGTTTTTCAAAGGAAAACATTCCACTTAATAAGATTCATAGAAAAACTTTACTACATAATGGATGAGTCTATAAATCAAAATCTTAACATTATTTGGTTTCTCTCTCCAATCACCACTGTAAGAGTGTGTAGTATCAAGTAAAAGCTCCCACTCATCTTAATTTGTATTTTATTCATTATCTTATTCAATTTATAATTGAAGATGTGATGTCATGTTCCCTCCATCATTTTTGATCTGGAATTTACTATATATATATATTCAATTGAAAGCATGTGTTTTATATGTGTGTGTGTGTGTGTGTGTGTGTGTGTGTGTGTGTGTGTGTGTGTGTGTGTGTGTGTGTGTGTGTGTGTGTGTGTGTGTGTGTGTGTGTGTGTGTGTGTGTGTGTGTTCATTAATCTATTAAAAAACAAAGTCAACATTATCAAATAAAAGGCCATTGTTTTCTCATTTCCTATAATGGTGGTAAAGGTGTTGCAATTGCCATCCCTTTTTAGGGAAAGTAATTTGAAGATCGAAATAGTGAATGGACAAACAAAAAAAAATTAAAATGTGTACTAGAAAAAATGAATGAGATGCCAGTGATAACGTCACATGTCATGGATGTAGCTCAGATGGTAGAGTGCTCGCTTAGCATGTGAGAGGTACGAAGATCAATACCCCACATCTCCATTTGTTATTTCAGTAGTTTTTAGAATAAATTTTTTAAACAAGGTTTAAACATGACCATTGTAAAGCAATTGATTTTTCTTAAATGATAGAAAGAGACTAACATACAAAATAGTTGAGGAAATAACTTTTTGAAAATGAAAAACAAAGCACTAAACCCAATCAATCCAACCAAAGGGAAGGATTTGAATTTGAAAAATAGCCATTGGAAGCTCCAAGACACTATTAGCGAATGTGATCATTATTGGTAAATGATAGTGCTTGACTATTTTTGGTACTGTCTAGAGAGGGAAAATCAATAATTTAGAATATGGTAATAGTCTGCTTAGGATTATAGGGCATTATGATTCATACTAGGGAAATCCTATGTATGAATCAAGTAAAATTAAGTTGGCTAAGTCAATAGATATTTAAATAGATTTAGAGGAATGTGAGCAAGAGTAAAACGTGCATGCATAAATGATGTATGCCAAAGATAGGTCAAAAATGATGTTAAGTGAAAAATACCAAATTTAGCTATCTACACTTATAATCAAAGGGAAACATGTACAGAACACAATCTGAGATGTAATTTCTGAAACCATAGGCTTAGACTTAGATTTAGCAAGTGAAGGCATGTAATAAATAGATCTAAAGATCCTAGACCATCCCTTTTCAAAATAGGATATGGCATCTAACAAAGTCACTACCCGATCCAATGTCAAAAGAGCATAAACCCATTTGTATGTTGAAATCACATATTATTCCTTTGTCTTATGGTTTACAAATAATGGAGTAGTTTCAATAGAAGAAGAATATGACAATGGATAAAGAGTGGTCAAAATTGAAATGGAAATAAATTTGGATAGAGAAACATTAGGATTTCCTAGAGTCAATGTAGGAGCCTTGTAGTGTTATTAACACCACAAAAATTCCTAGTTTTATGTGTTTAGTCATTGTTTCTTCCTCCATTTTCCTTGTAAATTATCCCATGACATTTGGATTAGATGAGGCCTTCTTAGGAGGTTGTCCCATGTTAAAAAAAATATGGCTTCCTATTATGAACTATGATTTCATGTGCATTAATCATAATCACAAATAAGAAATTAAAAGTGCAAACAGTTGCTAATGTGTGATTTACAAGTACACAAACTTAATGGTGTACTATTTTTTTTAAAGCATGTTTAAATATTCTAAGTGTTATGATCAAGGGATCAACTACAATACACAACACCTGTAACTTTATTCCATCTCTAATAGCGAGGATGTGGATTTTGTTCTAAAGAATTCAATCACTAGTGAATATATCTCATATGATTGTTTTTCAAATTTAAAGATTTCATAGGGCTCTCTAAGGGTCCAAACTATCCTCAGGTCTCCCATAAACTCCTTGTAACATTCTTTTCTTGCATGTGTCATTTTTTTCATCTTTGGGTCTTGGTTTTCATTTTCCAAAGTGTGTACAAGTGTAAGTGTTTAAGCCTTATTTTGTCATATCTTTTTTATCGAACAAACCACACAAATAATTACATTTGAATTTAAATATTGAAATTAGTCTATTTTGAATCATAAAGGAAGTCCTTAATAAAAAGGCTTTTACTCCCTAAATATTATAATAGAGAACATATTAAGGGTTTGAGGTGATATGAGAATTGTGCATAATAACCATTATAGTTATTTACGGAGCAATATAGCCATCAATTATTCATGATAGGCATCCAAAGTGGATGTTGGGGACATGAAGAGAAAATTGACATAAGTTGCATGTAAATTGGGTTTTGCAAAGGAAAACATTCCACTTAATAAAATTCATAGAAAAACTTTATTACTTAATGGACGAGTCTATAAATCAAAATATTAGGGTTATTTGGTTTATCTCTCTAATCGCCACCATAGGAGTGTGTAGTATCAAGTATGGGTTCCTAACCATCTTACATTGCATTTTCTTCATTATCGTCTTTAGTCTGTAACTGAAGGTATGATGTCATGCTCCCTACATTTTTGATTTGGGGTGTACTATATATTTATATTTTTTATTTAGAAACATAATGCATGCTTTCAATTGAATATATATATATATATATATATATATATATATATATATATATATATATATATATATATATATATATATATATCTTTATCTTTATGTTTATTAATCTATAAAAAACAAAGTTAGCATTAGCAAATAAAAGGTCGTAGTTTTCTCAATTCCTAAAATGGCGGCAAAGGTCTTGTAATTTCCATCCTCGTTTAGGGAAAGCAATTTGAAGATCAAAATAGTGAATATCCAAACAAAAAATCTAAATTAAATTAAAAAATGGGTACTAGAAAAAATGAATAAAAAAATAGCAAGAATGGTGTCCTATGTCAGAGATGTAACTTAGATGGTAGAGTACTCGCTTGGCATGCAAGAATTATAGGGATCGATACCCTACATCTCCATTTATTATTTTAACAAAATTTTAAATAAAAAATTAAAACAATGGTAAAATATGTGATGTGCAAAGTGATTGATTTGTCTTCTTTATGATAAAAAGAGTCATTTTAAATTAATTTACAATTTTTTAGCCTTAGAGGCCCTTCTAACACTCTTTCAGCCACTTGTGCACATTTCTATATTATTTTGGTCCTTTGGTCAACACTAGTAAACAACATTGAACTCGATGTGAATTTAATATGTGACCTTCTGATCTGGAGTTAGATGTGTTACCATAGTGTCACGGATCCTTCATTCTAGACCTATTAAAATACCAGAGAGACCAAGTTACTTATCAAAACCACTCTATCAAGTATTCAATTGATCAAAGCTTCCCTATTTCCATACTAGTCATAGGTACAACATATCTACAGGTCTGAAGTACTAAAGGAGCAACCCAGGAACTTGATTTTCCAAGTTACAAGCTAGGTCATTATTTTACTTGCTTTGCACACATTGTATGATTCACACACAAGTAAACACATAAGGGATAACTATATTAGTATGAGGCCCTCTTCAGAGTATTGGCTATGTAGGTAGTGTTCTTTGATAGTGAGGTCATTGGGGTCAGCTCAATAATGTGTGCCCACTAACCCATTTTTATCCAAGTTCATATTGAATATGAAAATCTAGGGTTTTACCATTTCAAAAGCAATGACTATCCATAACCCAGATATGAATGCACTAAAATGAAGATGAAGTAGAACACAAAAGAATCTAGGTGGTCACATCATGTTTTAGCATATATTTTATACAGGACACTAACATCAAACCTAGATAGTAGTGTCGATGCAACCATCTTAGCTGACATTACTATCCAAAGAGCCAAAGGCTTCAGATCTAGAATTTGATGACTATTATAAAATCTACTTCATGCCTGCTTTCAGCGTATTCTAAATTTAAAATTAATTTAGTATCATAACAAGCTAAGTACTTCACTTCTTTGTCATTTCTTTATCTAGCATAGTTGTACTTTCCATATTTAGACTATCTCATCATAATAAATTTAGTGTATACTTATATCTGAGTTTAGCATCTAATCAGCCCGCTTAGATCCAACTATCACCCTTATGCCATTTCATTTCTATATGCCCATTTAATTGGAATATAAGGCTAACTCTAACACTTAGATTTAATTTTAGGGTTAAACACATTAATTGTCCATTTTGACTAAGAATGTCATCCAATGTGTCAAGTAACAATGCCTTTGCTTCTAGAAAAGTGTTATCATATAGATCCTAATCACATAAAATAAACAAATACTTCAATGATTTACATTCAAAAAAAAAATGCACACATCTACTTAAATTACTTACATACCTATTTTTTTTAAACCATGTTTTCTTCGACATTTAAATTTCTAGCAACAATATGTTTGAAATTGAATTTTTGTTAGTGGTCCTCTTCATAATTAATTGCATCAACATATATTGGGTCTAGTGATTCAAGGTTTAGATTTATACTCATTAGTTTTTAATATTATGTACGCAACATGCATTTCCTAGTAATACACCCCCTTTAAAAAAATGTAAAATTTATTAAGGTTCATTAGTGGGTTAAGTTACGTGGGTAGTTTCGAGTGGTTGTCTCATATGCAAATGGAATTAGTTATGTAAATTGTACTCAGAAGGTATTTATAAACAAATATGTAATATATTTTGAAATCTATAATATTAGATAGTAAAAATCATTTTCATGGTATTTATCATTTTTCAATAGTGGTATTAGAGCCACCCAAAAGGCCCATAAGAAATCATTTAATCACATGAATGATGGATAAAAATTTTAAAATTTATTTTCGATCACTTTCAAAGGGCATGAAGTTGGCTTGAAGGAAGTAAAATCAATGTTAAAATACACAAAAGTGTTGAATTTGAAGGACATTAAAGTGTTTTATAAGTGCACACAAACATTAAAAATTATCCGAATGTTTGATTTTTCTAGTAAAAAATGTAGCCTAGGGTGCTCTGTAGAGGTGTTTCATTTGTGTAAGACACCATTTGATAAATAGATGTGATAATTTTATGGATAATTTGATTAACCCTATATAAGCCCTAAAGTATCTAAGACTGCAAAATTCATTCAAACACAGCCTCAAAATTTTTTGGAGACATGAAGTTAAAATAAGTATGGATAAATAATACACTAGAATAATGGTCACATGCATTGGAATAATGATCAATGTCACTAAAGTCAATCATTTTCAAATTGATTTGCCTACCATCATAGTATGATAATCAAAGGGTTTAATTATCTACTTAATGTGTCCCCAATCTTACTGGAGATTATCTTTTTTAGGTATGCATTTTCCTAATTGTTTGGTGTCTTAAACAAAATATATATTTATATTATTTAAATTTATTGTACTGTACATTT
Organism: Torreya grandis; assembly: GCA_037957365.1. Classification (NCBI taxonomy): domain Eukaryota; kingdom Viridiplantae; phylum Streptophyta; class Pinopsida; order Cupressales; family Taxaceae; genus Torreya; species Torreya grandis. The sequence continues at coordinate 2,354,021 of JARHVA010000123.1, read as the reverse complement.
TAAAAGGCATTGTAGGATAATTGGTTATTGCATGCTTAGTGAATATTATTACTTACACGAGGTCACAAGCTCTTTCTTTTGCATGTAGTGTGATTTGAAAAATTAGCATGAAAGTATGATGTATATATTAGTTTTAAAAATGCTATATTAAGTGCATGTGTAGATAAATTGGTCAAGTAAGTGTGTAAATGAATTTATCTACTTATAGGTCTAAATATTAAAACCAATAAGTTGCCACTATATCACAAATTCTATTTATTAATGGATTAATAATGATATTTTTGGAGAAACAAACATTGTAACAAGGCTATACTATAGAGAAAAGGCAAAAAACCTATCCATATCCTTATGTTTTCATAAACAAATTCCCAAATAGTTTATCCCTAATGGATATTACAACCAAATGAAAGGACACATATGACATAATCATATTTGTAAGGTCTGAAACCACATGTTCAACCTTAGATAAAGTGGGTAGAGGTGTGTCATAAATAGATCTTAAAATCTTAAACCATCCCTTGTTAGGGTAGGATTTGACATTTGGAAAATACACTACCTCATCCAATGTCGTAAGAGAATAAATACATTTGAATGGTGAAATCATGAATCTCTTCTTTGTCTTAGGTTTTACTGAGAATGGATAAGGTCGGCATAATAAGAATATGATAATGGAGAAAGATTGTTGAGGATTAAAAAAATTCTAAATTTGGATGGAGAAATGATAGTATTTCCCAAATCTAATGGAAGAGCCATGTAACACTATTAACATCACAAATTAACTATATGATCACATCACCTTTTTATCTATCTGAAACTTCGTACAAACTCTAATATGTCTATTTGGATTAGAAATTGACACAATATTAGAAAGCTAGTCAATATAATTAATTGATCTAATAAAATAGACATCAATTATCTTTTTAAATTTCATCTTTAGATAATAAAGCTACGTTCAGATGCATAATTATAATTTTTAGCTTAATTGGTTTCGTATAAGGGTAGACAACTATATTTTGTAATGTGACAATATGATTGATTCATAACATATTTAAATAGGCCTAAGCAAATAACTGATGGAAATCATATTAGGTTCACCAAAATGTTTTCAATTATTTGGATTTAGTGATCTAAATAGGAAAAAACTATTAAAATTTAGATTGCATAAGATATAACATAAACTACACAAATCTCAATGTTATTAGAGAATCAATTGGATTTAATAAATATAAAAATAACCAAAGGAGAAGGAACTTCATTGATATTTTTTTGTTATTTTTCTCATGGTTTGTGCACAATCATCTAAAATGATCTAAAATGGATCTATGTAGGTTCAAATTAAGAGATAGACTATCAAAATCTACTAGGGCGTTTCCATCAAACACTCACACACCTATGGCAACCAGATCCATCCACAATCTATCTAAACTATCCCTATGTAATTTTATAGTCTCTACCACTGATCATTATGTCTAGTTGTGTGTATGATTTTTGTGCAATTTATTTCCCTCGGTCATGTGTGCATATCCCAATTTTGTATTTTTTTTGCCTCGAACCCTTAAATCAAATTTTGACACTTTCTTGACTTAGAAAAAGGGGTTAAAAATATTAGTTAGACAACCTCAACCACACTTTGTAGAGTGGTTGAGTGTATTCTACATTCTATATGATCATTACATTATTGGAAACCAAACTACATTATTGTTGAAAGGTTCACTCCAAAAAGGTTCCTTTCTCTTGATATTGTTAGTCCAATATACCAAACTTATCGATATATGTGCCCTCCCTATATACATGTTATTACATGGACCTTGTTGTGATCATAGGGGGACACCAAAGGATTATTAATAGGATAAATTCTCACCTTTATGATGATATTCTACCCCCTTCCACCATGAGACCTTTATAACCTTCTTAGCCCCTAGATCTATAAATAAAACATTTTTATGTGGACATGAATTCGTTAGATGATCATTCAAAAAACATGATCTACATCTAAAATACAACCATTCATAGTCCAATTGTTAATTCTAGATGTAATCACCAATATAAAGCTGAGTCCCCTAAGGAAAACTACTGTACAAATATAGCTCAACACAAATTCACTCAAAGGTATGTTTAGAATGGTGATTAGTTTTCGAAGGAATATAAAGGTTTTTTTCCTAATTTATTTTCAATAACCATCAAACTAGGATTCCCTAGAGTTTTAAAGGAAAGTTAGGTATTCTAACCCAAACATGAGCCATTGAAAAAATATGTGTTGAAGGATGAAAATCAGGAAACCAGGTTTTCATGCTTAGAATTTCTTATCCCCAAGACTAAAGACCTGAATGTAAAAACACTTCTCTATCTTCCTCATATCCACATACTGCAATAAAATAACACTAGGAACATGGGTAAATGAAGAGATCCTAAGACAAAATAGGCTTATAATTATTTGAAATCCATGAATGTAGTTCTATAAGAGTAGGCCATAGCTTGTGAAATCTATAGATTAGTCCCAAAACTGCATAATACTCTTCTTCTATAAGAACATCTACGCCAATATCTAAAATAGGATTTTCTTCAAATTTTGACACTTGTATGGAGGTGTAAGGAGCATGATGAGAATCCTTTGTACTATTAAAAGAATTTGGGATTTTCATGTTCCTCCCACCCACTTCAACACATACACCCTTACCTTTCCAACCAATATCTAGTTTTGGGGAAATGGTCCTAAAATTGGTCCCAATAGATCCTAGAGGTGGAGTAGAGTCATTAAAAATAAATTAATCATTATATTTCAAAATTACCATTTGAATGGAATTTATACCCTCTAGATCCCAGCCCACCTCGTCATTTTTTTTAAAAATGTCAGGGCTTCTTAAAATCTCCATTAACTTCTAGTCTATAGAGGAAAAATAAAATACATTAAATTTATATTCACAATTCTCTTTAATCAAACCATGAATGTATAGGAAAATAGTACATATACTTCACATTTAATCCCACCTTTCTAATGGGTTGCAAAAATACTACCAAAAGAAAATGAAAGAGAGACAACAAAAGTCAAAATACCCTTTTGAGAAGATTTTTTTCCCATAGGATATGAACTTGTCCCAATTCTTGTAATATTTATAGCATGAAGATATCCCTCTATTGTCATAATCAAATTCCCAAATAATATATCCCTAATGGAGATTATAATCAATTGAAAGGACACAAATAACATAGCCCCAGGTGTAAGGTATAAAACCACATGCTCGCCCTATACGAAGTGGGCAGAGGTGTGTTGTAAGTAGATCTCAATATCCTAAATCATCCCATGTTAGGGTAAGAATTGACATCTAGAAAAGTCACTACCTCATCTAATATCATAGGAAAAGAAACACATTTGAATGATCAAAGCACGAATCTCTCCTTTGTCTTAGGTTATGTCGAGTATGGAGAAAGGTTGGTAGAATAAGAATTGGATAATGGACAAAGAGTGATAAGGATTGAGATGACAAGAATTTTGGATGGATAAATGGTATGATTTCCCAAAGCCAATAGAAGAGCCATGTAGCACTATTAATAGATCACAATATTTCTATATTAGCACATCACCTTTTTATCTATCTGAAACTCCATACAAACTCTAATATGTCTATTTAGCTTAGAAATTGACACAACATCAGAAACCCAATCAAGGTAATCAATTGATATGATAAAATTGACATCAAGTATCTTTTAAGTTTCATATTTAACTAGCAAAGCTACTTTGAGATGCATATATCTATTTTTTAGCTTAATTGGTTTTGCATAAGGGTAGAGAACTATATTTTGTAATGCAATAGTATGATTGATTCCTAGCATATCTAGATAAGCACAAGCAAATAACTGAGGAAAATCATCTTGGTTCCACCAAAATGTTTTCAGTTATTTGGATTTAGTGATCTAAATAGGATAAAATTATTGAAATTCAAATTACATAAGATATAACACAAACTACACAAATCTAAATGTTAGTAGAGAATCAATTGCATTTAATAAATATAAAAATGACCAAAGGAGAAGGTACTTCATTGATATTTTTTCTATTTTTCTCATTATTTGTGCACAGTCATCTAAAATGCTCTGAAAGGGCTCTTTGGATGTTTAAATTAGGAGATAGATTGTCAAAATCTATCAGGGTGTTTCCATCAAACACTTAGACACCTACAGCAACCAGATCCATCCACCATCTGTCTAAACTGTCCCTATGTAATTTTTTAGTCTCTACCACAAATCATTGTGTTTACTTGTGTATATGGTTTTTGTGCAATATTTTTCCCTTGGCCCTGTGTGCATATCCTAATTTTGTCTTCCTTTGCCTCAAAACTCTAAATCCATTTTTGACACTTTCTTGACTTGGAAAAATGGGTTTAAAAAATTAGTTGGACAACCCCAACCACACCCCGTAGAGTGGTTGAGTGTTTCCTACATTCCAATACTCTAAAGAGGGCTCAAATTGCACGTACTTTTACCACATATGCGTATGTGTGCTCAATAGTATTCTAATAGAGTGCAATGCAACTCTTTGTCTTTCAATACAACTTTTTCCTTTTGTTATTGTTCAAAATTGGCATTAATTAGGACTATTCCTTTGAGGGCTTTTTTCAGATTTGTATGTTTTTTTATAGTGCCTCAAGTATACGCAAATGGTTTTCTTTGGTTTTCCCAAGGAAATGTTCAATTCTAGGTGCATACTAGATAAAAATGGCCTTAGACTTGATGTGTATATACAGATGACTCTTTTCATGATTTCCCCCATAACCAACACTTGAAACATGTAGGCCAACTAAAGGGAAGTATTTGAATTTAAAAATAGCCATTGAAAGCTCCAAGACACTATCAGTGAATGTGAGCGTTGTTGGTAAGTGCTAGCATTCAACTGATGGCATTATCTAGAGAGGGAAAATCAATAATTTGGAATATAGTGACAGTCTGCTTGGATTATAGGGCATTATGATTCATACTAGGGAGATCCTATGTATGAGTCAAGTAAAATTGAGTTGGCCAAGTCAATAGATAGTTAAATAGATTTAGAAGAATGTGAGCAAGAGTCAAATGTGTACACACAAGTGATGTATGTCAAATATAAGTCAAACTTAATGTTGTCAAGTGAAAATATCAAATTTATGTGTCTACACTTAGAATCAAAGGGAAGGATGCAAAGATCACAATCCTAGGTGTAATGTTTGAAACCACATGCTTAGACTTAGACATAGTAGGTGAAGACATGTCCTAAATAGATCCCAAGATCCTAGACCATCCCTTTTCAAGGTAGGAGATGACATCCAAAAAAGTCGCTACCCGATTCAATGTCATAGGAGCATAAACACATTTGCATGCTGAAATCATATATCGCTCCTTTGTCTTATGGTTTGAAAAGAATGGAGTAGTGTCAATAGAATAAGAAGCCGAGAATGGAGAAAGAGCGGTCAAACTTGAAATGGCAATAACTTTGGATAGAGGAAGGGTATGATTTCCTAGAGCCAATGGAAGAACCTTTTAACACTATTAACATCACAAAAATTCCATATTAACACATCACATTTTTATGCTTTTAGTCATTATTTCTTCCTCTCGTTTCCTTGCAAATTGTTACATGACATTTGGATTAGATGAGGCCTTATTAGGAGGTTATCCTGGGTTAAAAAACAAGGGCTTCCCATTATGAACTATGATTACTAGTGCATTAATTAGAATTACAAATAAAAAATTAAAAGTGCCAGTAGTTGCTAATGTGTGATTTACAAGTACACAAACTCAATGGCGTACTATTAAAAAAAAAACACATTTGTATTCTAAGTGCTATGCTCAAGAAGTCCACTACGATGCACAAGACCTGGAACTTTATTCCATCTCTAATAACGAGGATGTGGTTTTTGTTCTAAAGAATTCGATCATTGGTGAATCTATCTCATATGATTGTTTTTCAAATTTAAAGATTTCATAGGGTTCTTTGAGGGTAGGAACTATCCTTAGATCCCCCATAAACTCCCTATAGCGTTATTTTCTTGCATGTGCCATTTGTTTTTCATCTTTGAGTCTAAGTGTTAATTTTCCAAAGTGTGTGCGAGTGTGAGTGTTTAAGCCTTATTTTGTCATATATTTTTTATCGAACAAACCACACAATTGATTACACTTGAATTTAAATATTGAAATTGGTCTATATTTCAAATCATAGAAGAGGTCCCCAATAAAAAGGCTTTTACTCCCCAAATATTGTGATAGAGAACATCTTAAGGGTTAGAGGTGATATGAGAAGTCTGCATAATAGCCATAGTAGTTATTTGCAGAGGAATATACCCATCGATTATTCATGATAAGCATCCAATGTGGATGTTGGGGACATGAAGAAAAAAAAATTCTTCATTGTCTTCTTCAATTTGTAATTGAAGATGTGATGTCATGCTCCCTCCGTCATTTTTTATCTGGAATGTATGTACTATATATTTATATTTTTTATTTAGAAATATAACGCATGCTTTCAATGGAATATATATATTTATGTTTATGTTAAAAAAACAAAGTCAGCATTAGCAAACAAAAGGCCATAGTTTTCTCGTTTCCTACAATGGCGGTAAAGGTGTTGCAATTGCCATCCTCGTTTAGGGAAAGCGGTTTGAAGATCGAAATAGTGAATGGCCAAACAAACAAAAAACATTAAATTAATGTGAAAAACGGATACAGGGAAAGATGAATGGGAAAACAGCGATTATAAGGTCACATGTCGGGGATGTAGCTCAGATGGTAGAGCGCTCGCTTAGCATGCGAGAGGTACGGGGATCGATACCCCGCATCTCCATTTTCTTGTTTCGCAAGTTTTTTTGAACGAAAAATTTAAACGACGGTAAAACATGTGCTGTGTAAAGCGATTGATTTGTCTGCTTAAGCGAAGCGAAGGAAAAAGACAACATACAAAACAGTGAACTTTCTGAAAATGAAAAACAAAGAATTGAACCCGACGTGAATCGAACACGCAACCTTCTGATCTGGAGTCAGACGCGCTACCATTGCGCCACGGATCCTTTGTTTAACCTCCTTCTCTGGAGTCAGATATGTGGATCCTTTGTAAGGAAAGAGTTGTAAAACGTGAAATATGTAAATAACATATCTTATCCGTTCATCTACAGCGTTGCCACAACTACATTAAAAAAAGTCGAGAAATTCCGTTGCCGGGATTTGAACCCGGGTCGTCTGGGTGAAAGCCAGATATCCTAACCGGACTAGACGACAACGGATATGAAATTGCTTTTGCCTGCCTTGAAAGTATTGCCCATGCTCCTATTTTGATTAAAACTTAGTTGATTAACTCTTCGTTTTAGCGTACTGTTTTTTTTTCTACTCACTTTGCTAGGTAGAGTTTTCATGATCCGCTGCATTTCAATGAGTAGTAATTTATGTCACATCAGCTCAATGTCAATCAGTTGTAATTCAAGTTTGCACACAAGGTGCAATGGTTCAAGCCTTGTTCTTTGTCGGCCGCCTTCCAATACTAAAAATGTATACTTTTGTTACAGGTTTTAAGAAGCCTATATGATATGAGAGAAAAATTTGAGCGTTAGCGATCAACAAGATATTAATATCATTCAATTTGGATCAATAATGGATGAATAGATTAAGTATGTTGATTTTGGGTTTAAGACACTGACTAAACTTTCAAATGGGTTTGTAAAATTTGCAAGGAAAGTTGATTAGAGGAAGATGTATTTTGGATAATCTTATTGCGGTTTGGGAAGACATGGTTTGGCCCTGTTTCTCTCTTTAGAGAACTATTTTTCTAAAATTAGACTTTGAAAAGGTTTATGACAAGATTGAATGGCATTTTATTCTTGCCATGCTCAAGGCTCTTGGCTTTGGTTCTTATTTCATTTATGCAGTGCAAAGTTTACTTCATGATGCCTCTGCATGCCTCACTATCAATGGGGATCGACCTTCAACATTCTAATTGCCAAGGTTGTCCCCTTGCTTCAGCGCTCCATGTTTTCGTTGTTGAACAGAAAGGCTTCACAGGGGCTCATTTGATAAGGCACCTAGAACATAAATGCTCTGATACCAACTGTCATGATCCTACTCCTCAATAAGAGTACATATGATTACCTTGTATAAGCAACTAAACACGGAATTATACCAGAATTAACAAGTAACTAGAATTCACAAATGACACAGAATATGAGAGACAATACACAATCTTGTATTAATACTCATGCCAGAAGGAAATACAATGAAGATGCCACAATCTTCCACACCTCTCAGATGTACAGATCTCTTTCCCTCAAGAGTATACTCTCCTACCAAAAACGGTCCCAACACACAACTCGAACACAGAGTTGGTGTTCACCTCCAACCAGTCAGTAATAACATTGCCAGTACACAAGTACTCAAAGTACTTCAAGTAGATCTCCCATGAACTTGCAACAACTTGCAACTCAAATGATCTTACTTACCATGTAGAACTTATCCCTGATCTTGTAACAACCTGCAGATCAACCTATTCTTACAATTGGAAGGATCTACCTTGCCTTCCTTTATTGCTCTTTTGTGGAACTAGGAGGAACACACCTTGCTCTCTTCACTAGCACACATTACAATACATGCCAATGGGTCTATAAATAGATCCCATACCAAACAATAACTTAGACTTCTAATTTACAATAATTAGACACGCAACTCAAGACTCAAAATAGTCTTTACATGCAAACAATCGATTCAACAAACTAACTGTTCGTGCAACGAACAATTCTGAAACCGCACAGGCGATCGACGTCGGTCCCTGTCTGACTGGAGGTGACCGACGTCGGCTGACTCCTGCCGATGTCAGTTTTCCTTTGCACTGAAGATGACCGACGTCAGTTGTGTTGTCGACGCCGGTATCCCTAGAACTCAACAACCTCCTCCATGTCTGCATCAGTGAAGCTTTTAGCTCCACAACCTAACTATCTCTCACTTGGAGATAAACAGCTGCAACTGTACCTGTACCTGTACATCATCTAGTTTGTTTTCTGGCTTTGTATCCCTCTTCAAAATCACTCTTGAAGACCAACCACCACAAATTCTGTGGTGCACCTCCTATCATCCAAATCACCTACCACATCCTCATCTACAAACCCATGTAGAAAAGAACTTGACCCTGCATAACATGTGCACCTGCTACTGGTCCCTCTCAGATATCTGAGAATCCATTGAACTGCCCTCCAGTGCTTCTTTCTCAGATTGGCTCCAAACTTGCTGACAGCTCCCACTGTTTGAGAAATCTCAGGTTTAGTGCATACCATGCACTTAACCTCATTATGTGAATCAGGGCACTGTTCATAGAACTGTCCAACCATCGGCGTGCTAACCGGTTTCACACAATCATTTGGAGACAAAATCAACCTGTGACCTTCCATGTCTCTAGAACACACTCATGCCAAAGAATCTTACTGCTCCCAGATTCTTCATGACACACCTCTGAACTAACTTTACCTTTAGTTCAACAACTCCCTGCATATGTGACCCTGCAACAAGCACAACATACAGTAACAGGATAATGTAGCTAATATTATCCAACTTGATAAAGAAAACACAATGGTTAAACCTCCATTGTCCTTCAGCTAACACAAGACCATATACCTTGGCCTTCCGTCTCACGTGTCCATTCCCGCTCTTCTTTATCCTGAAAATCCATTCGTCTCTCAGTGCTTTCTTCCAGCTGACAACTCCACCAAAAAACTCCCGTTTGGTTCTTCTCCAAGGAATCACATTCCTCATCCATTTCAGGCTCCCACTGTTTTCTAGATTCTACCTGCTCTGCTTCTTTAATAACTTCCTGGTTCTTGACCATCAGTGAGCAACAAGTAGTGTAAAGAAGGGAAATGACAAATTTGAGGCTTACTTACCCTTTCAGTCCTCCATATGGGCGTTTGAGACTCCTTGACAGCTTGTTGTCTGCCCAAAATCTGTCTCAGTGACCGATGTCGGTCACATCTCAGTCTGCACCCGACCGACATCGGTTCCATGCCACTGCCTCATCACCGACGTCGGTTCCCCCTGACCGACGCTGGTGTTTATTTGTTCGGAGTCACCGACGGCGGGCTGCACATAGCCGACGTCGGTCCCTGTTTGGATGCCAACGTCAGTTTTATAAGAATGGCATACTAGATAAGAATGGCCTCACAAGTAAAACATAGAGACCGACGTCGGTTAGAATGCCATTCTTATGTTCCTTGGATAAAGTAGAATCTAAAACCCAAGATTCTACTTTATCCAAGGAACATACCAGATCCTCCTGTGCAACAATACCTGCAACATCTGCTTCTTCAGTTTCTTCTTGCTGATCTTCAACCAACCAACAATCTTTCTGTACATGCCCTTTCTTTCCAAAATTCAAGTAGATTTTCTTGTCGGGCCTAGATCTAGATCTCCTGCCTATCTTTGACCTTGATTTTCCTTGCTCGATCTTCTCTCTTTGCCTTCCTCTACTTTCAATACTCAAAGCATTTCCTGATGATTCACCTATGCTTTTCCTGCAAATTTATTCATTCAAGATTAAACTCACAACATCATCCACTTTTAATATTTTTGAAGCAGACGCAGTATTACTAACTGCCATTACCAAACTCTCCCAACTTTCAGGTAATGAGCATAAGATTAAGAGAGCCTTAATTTCATCATCAAAAATAATATTGACTGAATTTAATTGGTTTACCAAACCATGAAAATCACTAAGATGACTATGAACAGATCCATCTTCCAACATTTACAAATTAAATAATTGCTTCATAAGAGATACCTTATTCGAAGCTGAGGGTTTTTCATATAAATTTGCCAAAGATTCCATCAACTCTACCGTTGTCTTAGCCTGGGATAAGTTGGAAATCACAGACGATGCAAGGCTCAACCTTATAGATCCCAAAGCCTTTCGATCAAGAACCTTCCATTCTTCATCCTTCATATCCGTGGGCTTGCATGCAACTCCACCCAACGGTAAGTACAAATCTTTCTGATACAAATAATTTTCTATCTGCATTTTCTATAATTGATAGTTCTTGCCATTAAACTTCTCCATTCATAGCTTATTTTTTTCTGTCATTGCTATACTCCCACTCAAATAGAAACTCTTGAGAGTGACATGTAATCAAACACAAACATGTTCCCTGCAACCTTAGCTCTGATACCAATTGATAGGACCTAGGAGCACAATTGATTACCATGTACAAGCAACTAAATGTGGAATTTACTCAGAAGTAACAAGTAGCTAGAAATCAAAAATAACACAAAATATGTGAGACAATACACAATCTTGTATTAATACTCATGCTAGAAGGAAATACAATGAAGATGCCACAATCTTCCACACCTCTCAGATGTACAGATCTCTTTCCCTTAAGAGTTCACTCTCCTATCAAAAACAGTCCCAACACACAACTCAAACACAGAGTTGGTGTTCACCTCCAACCAATCAGTAATAGCATTGCCAGTACACAAGTACTCAAAGTACTTCAAGTAGATCTCCCATGAACTTGTAACAACCTATAACTCAAATGATCTTACTTACCATGTAAAACTTCTCCCTGATCTTGCAACAACCTGCAGATCAATCTGTTCTTAGAATTGGAAGGATCTACCTTGCCTTCCTCTATTGCTCTTTTTTGGAACTAGGAGGAACACACCTTGCTCTTTTCACTAGCACACATTACAATACATGCCAATGGGTCTATAAATAGATCCCATACTAGAAAATAACTTAGACTTCTAATTTACAATAATTAGACACGTAACTCAAGACTCAAAATAGTCTTTACATGCAAACAATCAGTTCAACAAACTAACTGTTCGTGCAATGAATAGTTCTGGAACCACACAGGTGACCGATGTTGGTCCCTGTCTGACTGGAGGTGACCAATGTCGGTCGACTCCTGCTGATGTCAGTTTCCCTTTGCACTGAAGATGACCGACGTCGGTTGCGCTGCCGACGCTGGTATCCCTGAAACTCAGCAACCTCCTCCATGTCTGCATCAGTGAAGCTTTTAGCTCCATAACCTAACATCATTCATGGCATTGTGTCCCCCAACTGCACCTCTCAGCGTATCAATGGCCACATTTCAGATGACACCTTTCTCGCACTTGAAGAGCAAGAGGCCACTTTTAATGAAGTTATGCAATGCCTAGATATCGTTTGTCTGGGTTTCAGCCCCAACCTTCAATGGAGGAAAACCCAGTGTTTTCGTCAAAGCATGATTCATGTGCCCGAGTGGCTTAGGAAGTTTAATTGGCAGTGGAATGCTCAAGGAGAACAATTCAAGTTCATGGGCATCCTCTTCGTTTGTGGCACCCTAGTATGGAGCCCAAGTTGGCTCATTTTTTATGGTGCTTAATCTACTAGTGACTTACCCTCAATGAGAGGTTGCTCCACCTATGCATTCCCCATCCCATGTCTGGCTTGCAAGCGCTAATATCTTTCAAACATCTATTTTGGTTTTGTTCTAAAACTCAATCTATTTGGGGATGGATTCATTCATTATTCCAACCTTATCACCCTGAGCATTTCCTTTGGTGACAGACGCTTTTTGGGGACGTTTCTAATTGGGCAACTTCTATTGCTTTTCTCTAGCAATTTTTTCATGCTATCATTCTCTTTCAACTTTGGAAGGCCAAAAATCATGCTATTTTAAATCATGAACCCTATGGAATTTTATTTTCTGTTAATGAAAATGTTGTTAATTCGTCAGTCTACTTGCAGATTCAAGCTCAAGTTGAGAAGATGGCACTGGACCTCCACCACTTGTAGGAGCTCCTTGACCACTAGGGGAATGCCCTGTGCACTATAAGCAGAGTTCCATTAGACGTCTTGCCCCATGGTCCCCTACCACTTCCTCCCAAGAGGTGTAAAAGTAGAAGCCAATCCCAAAATAGGGGCCACTTTTTGCCTCGCCCTCCACCAAGTGGTGGTTGGAGTTCTCATGAAAAATATGATGTTGGTCTTGCACAACAGTCTCCGATGAGCATTATTATTTTAATGCAACCCACTGATGGTTGGCCTATCACTATTCATGTGACCCCATGGATGGTTGGAATGCTCTAAAGATTCCTAACGTGGAACCGCCTACTTGGTCAAAACTTCCTAATGATGACCCTTTGTGTTTAATTATCTGGTTGGTTTATTTGTAGTTGCTCTCACCGTGCTTTGACCGATTTTTTTTTGATGTTGTATGTTGATTTCTTCCTCCGACATGGAGTTTGGGTCGTGATTTGTTTTGCCATATTACTTTGTAACCTTATGTAGTTATATTTTGTTATTTAATATAATGTGAATTGTTCCAATAGTAAATAGATAAGTACGATAAAACATATGAATTAACACTTAATAAATGTTTTGGGGCCATTTTTGATATTTTCAAAGGCGTATAACTTAATTAAAATAAAATTAATACTTAATAAATGTTTCATGATCATTTTTGATGTTTTCAAAGGCATGTAACTTAATTAAATTAAAATATATGACAAATTTTCTTTCATCCCCATTCATTGGTTAATAATACTATGTATAATTAAATTACTAAATATTTAAAATTATAATTTGGTGTGTATAAATATTAAACCAAAACTATCAAACAAAGGTCGGATAATTAGTTGGAGGCTTATACGGTTGGGCAAAGCTCATAGATTCATCTCACATGAGACAAATAAAATAATATATTGTTCTCCACCATTCTAACGCTGACACACTGCAGTTTTACCCAATGGATTCAACGAACCATTATCTGGGGTCAATGTGGCTCCATAAATTTTGTTTTTGGTAATTGCGTGTCCATCTAGATTACTTAGGGGAAAATAAATTAATCAGTATGGTGGTATGGTATTGGATGGAGTTTTACGGTGATGTACGTGGATTCTGCAAAGTGGTGGAAGCACAAAAGCTTACGAAAATATTATATGACGGACACAACTCACTCCCATTATATCACGCAAAGCTTAAGGGGAAAAGCATCATACATGAATTTAGATACTTTATTGTAGCATAATATATTATGTAATAC
>JARHVA010000123.1:2170000-2335000 GCA_037957365.1 Torreya grandis | reverse complement strand
GAGTTATGAATGACATTGGTATTTCAATTGAAGTGTCAGATATTATTCTAAAAGTCTCGATGGTGAATAGAAGATGAGAGGATTTATCAAAGAATTTGTCAAATAAATCCCTTATCTACAAATTAGTGGGAGCATGGCCAAGTAGAGACACTCTTAAGAGTTGGATGGGACAAAATTGGTTTTTTTGCCCTAGACTCAAAATAAGGATGCTAAATAAGGGTTTCTTTCAAGTTTCCTCCCAATTAGTTGATGATAGAGAGAATATTTTTAAATGTGGTCCTTGCTTCTTTAGGAATGCAGGGCTATATCTAAGAGATTGGTCTCCTGATTTCAATCCATCAATAGAATGGATCTTGAATGTTCCTTTATGGGTTAGACTGTACAAACTACCCATTAAATACTGGAGTGAAGTTTTAAAGAGGTGTGTAGACAAACTAGGGAAATTTGTGTGTCTCATAGAGGAGACAATAAGGGGAGAAGTGGGAGCATATGCAAGGATATGTGTGAGAATAGATTTAAGTAAGTGGGTACCTAAATCTATCAAATTAGTTTCAAACAACAAAGTCTAGCTTTAGGAGTTAGATTTTAAATGCCTCCCCTTTTAGGTTCCACGGGGTCAACAAATTGGATGCACTAGAATTAATTGCCCAAGCAAAAAGAGGCCTTTTTTAGAGAATGAGAAGGACCTCTTCAAGAAAGGGAATGTCAACATGTCCAAAACAAGGCTCTCTCAATCAAATTATTGAACATTCAATAAGAAGTGGAGAGTGTGAGTAACTACAAAGGAAAGGAAAAGGTGGTTTTGATGGAGATATCATTTCCAATTATTAAAACTAGGTAAGTTTATATTGGAATTGATGCCCATGTCTATTTATGGTCCAATTATTGATCAAGATTCAAGGGTGGAAAGTAGGGAATATAATTATCTAAAGCATGCAGATATAGAGGCTACCAAGGAAGCATGGATGAAGTTGAAAACATGCTTGAAGCTAAAGTGGGGCATGGGGTCGATAAAGAAAAATTCCCTCTAACTCAAGGAAAGGAAATTGAAGGCAATTGTAAGGAGATAGAAGGCAGATCAACAAGTTCCCGCCCAGAAGGAAGAAGTGTGGGAAGTTAGTAAGGAAAACATTTCTCTTTCTTCTAATGGCCTTAATTTAGAGTTTGAACATAGTTTATATTAATATCCTCCAAGCACCTTCAGAGTTTGGTAGAAATATGATGTTTTCCTTCCTTGGGGCTGCCAAAAGGAAAAGGAAGAAAGAAGACTAGTGAAAATATTAAGTCTGAAACACAAGCTAACTTCGAATAGGGAGTCAAAGGTTACTCATTGAAATGCAATTGAGTGGTAGAGGTACCTCTACCACCAAGAAATTATGAAAATATTAAGTTGGAATGTCATAGTTCTGAACATCTCTAACAAATTCCACTTAGTTAAGCAACTAATGGAAATATGGAAACCTGATATCCTCGTGCTTCAAGAAACTAAGATTGGGAAGGAGGTATGAATTGTAGCTATTAAAAATGTTGGCTAGGACCTAAAGGCCTTTTTGTTGATGTTGTAGGTTTTACAAGAGGATTGGCGATCCTATGGTAACCAAAGGTATGTAATTGTAACCTTATTTGGTCAAACTCTCAGATGATAAATGCTTTGATTAACAAACTAGGATAAAGGAGTTTTTTCTTATTTTCCAATACATATGGACCAATGGTGGTGGAAGAGAAAAAAAATTTGTGGGATAAGTTGAGAAATCTAAATGGGGGAGATAATGCAGTGAATTGGATTCTAGGAGGATATTTCCACATTACCCTAAGACTCTCCAAAAAAAGAGGTGGAATTATAAAACTATCACAATATATTATTGACTTTAATAACTTCTACCAAGAGGCAAGGCTAGTGGATTTGGAACCATATGGTCTAATATTGCTTAGAATAATAGGAGATAAGGGGATCAATTGATTTTAGAAAAAATGGACAGGTTCTTACTAAATTATAAAATGTTGAAGAAAAAGAGTGAGTTTATGGTAGAAGTAGTAGATTATGCTAGCTCAGATCATTTGATGATCCTCCTTAAGAAAGACAATGATTTGAAACCCAAAAACATTCCCTTCAAGTTTGAATATATGTGGCTACATGACCCTAACTTTGAATATTTAGTTAATAACTACTAGAAGGTGTTGGGATCAAGGTGTTACATCATAAGTCAAAAAATAAAAAATATTAAAAGAGTAGCCATTGATTAGAACGAGCAAAAATTTGATAATATTTTTGATATAAAAATACGTGTAGAATAAGAGTGTAGGGTGTTAAAAACTATTTTGAAATAAGGTGAGTGGTCAGGGGAACTTTCAACTCTTGAGCAAAGTTTGATGATGGAGAAACAAAATATATTGTCTTTGGAAGTGACATCTTGGAGACGTAAACCCAAAGCTATTTGGCTTAAAGAAGGAGATCAAAATACTAAATTATTTCATATTTCCACTAAAATCCAAATAAATAGGAATATGATTGACAAAATTAAGGCCTCAGATGGGAGGGTTTTGAAAGACCCCGAGGATATTAAGAAGGAAGTTGTGACCTTTAATAAAAACATGTTAAACGAGGAAGAGATCTTAATAGATCTAGCTCAGGATAGGCTCCTATAGAATGCCCCTAAATTGATCATAAAAAATATTAACCTCAATATTATGGCCCTGATATCTTTGGAAGAATTTAGTAAAACACTTTTTAGCTTAGGAGCTAACAGTCAAATGATTTCCAAGCAGGGTTTTTCTAGAATTTTTGGGAGGTGGTTGGGAAGGATGTGTGGGAAGTTATTGATGAATGCATAAAAAAGAAAAATGTTTTAAAGGAATGGAACAATATAATTTTATCAATAACTCTAAATAAATAATAAAACCCATTCTTTGACTCTTTTAGACTAATCTCCCTTTTTAATAAATTATACAAAGTGGTTTCAAATGTCATGGCTCTGAGATTAAAATAATGCCTCAAGATGGTAATATAAGAAGATGAAGGCATATTTGTAGTAGGTAGGCATATTATTGATGGCATAATTATGGAACATGAAGCTCTTCATTCACTTGATCACTGTAAAATACTTGGTATCTGTATAAAACTTGACATGAACAAAGCTTATGATAGAATAAACTGGATATTTCTAGATAAGATGTTGGGTAGATTTGGCTTTTATGAGGAATGGAGATAGTGGATTCATAGCTGCATCTCAACAACATCTTTCTCAGTTCTAATTAATGGGGTTGTAGTTGGGTTTTTTAAGTCTTCTAGGGGCATTAGACAAGGAGACCCTATCTCCCCCTACCTTTTTCAAGTCTTCTAGGGGGATTAGGATTTGGAACCATATGGTCCAACATTTACTTAGAATAATAGGAGATAAGGGGATCAATTGATTTTAGAAAAAGTGGATAGGTTCTTACTAAATTATAAAATGTTGAAGAAGAAGAGTGAGTTTATAGTAGAAGTAGTAGATTATGCTAGTTCAGATCATTTGCTGATCCTGCTTAAGAAAGACAATGATTTGAAACCCAAAAACAGTCCTTTCAAGTTTGAATATATGTGGCTACATGACCCTAACTTTGAATATTTAGTTAATAACTACTAGAAGGTGTTGGGATAAAAGTGTTACATCATAAGTCAAAAACTAAAAAATATTAAAAGAGTAGCCATTGATTAGAACGAGCAAAAATTTGATAATATTTTTGATAGAAAAATACATGTAGAAGAAGAGCGTAGGGTGTTAAAAACTATTTTGAAATAAGGTGAGTGGTCAAGGGAACTTTCAACTCTTGAGCAAAGTTTAATGATGGAGAAACAAAATATATTGTCCTTGGAAGAGACATTTTGGAGACATAAACAAAGCTATTTGGCTTAAAGAAAGAGATCAAAATATTAAATTCTTCCATCTTTCCACTAAAATCCAAAGAAATAGGAATATGATTGACAAAATTAAGGCTTAAGATGGGAGGGTTTTGAAAGACCCTGAGGATATTAAGAAGGAAGTTTTGACCCTTTATAAAAATATGTTAAGTGAGGAAGAGATCTTAAGAGATCCAGCTCGAGATAGGCTCCTATAGAATTTCCCTAAATTGATCATAAAAAAATATTAACCTCAATATTATGGCCTTGATATCTTTGGAAGAATTTAGTAAAACACTTTTTAGCTTAGGAGCTAACAAATCCCTGGGGTTAAATGATTTCCAAGCAGGGTTTTTCTAGAATTTTTGGGAGGTGGTTGGGAAGGATGTGTGGGAAGTTATTGATGAATGCATAAAAAAGAAAAATGTTTGTAAGGAATGGAACAATATTTTTTTATCAATAACTCTAAATAAAGAATAAAACCCATTCTTTGACTCTTTTAGACTAATCTCCCTTTTTAATAAATTATACAAAGTGGTTTCAAATGTCATGGCTCTGAGATTAAAATAATGCCTCAAGATGGTAATATAAGAAGATGAAGGCATATTTGTAGTAGGTAGGCATATTATTGATGGCATAATTATGGAACATGAAGCTCTTCATTCACTTGATCACTCTAAAATACTTGGTATGTGTATAAAACTCGACATGATCAAAGCTTATGATAGAATAAACTGGATATTTCTAGATAAGATGTTGGGTAGATTTGGCTTTTATGAGGAATGGAGATAGTGGATTCATAGTTGCATCTCAACAACATCCTTCTCAGTTCTAGTTAATGGGTTTGTAGTTGGGTTTTTTAAGTCTTCTACGGGGATTAGGCAAGGAGACCCTATCTCCCCCTACCTTTTTCTAAAAGTGGTGGAGGTGGTTGGGAGATCTATAACAAAGACAAAACAAGATGGAAGGCTAAAAGGGTTGATTCTTAGTGCTAGTTTGGAGAGCATTACCCACATCCAAATTATGCATGACACCTTCCTATTGAGGGAGCTTTTATCGTATAAAGCCTGAGAGATGAAAATATCTTGGATCTTTATGAGGTGGTCATAGTTCAAAAGGTAGGTATTGAGAAATCAAATATTTTCTTCATCAATGTTTGAAAGAACATGAAAGAAAAGATTACTAGGATCTTAGAATTTAGACAAAGCCTACTGCTAGGATCCTATCTTGGAATGCCCCTATTTTTTGGAAAAAATAACACAGCTTTATGGAATTCTATGATAATCCACATCTAGATGAAGTTGGAGGGGTGGAAAGGAAAGTGTCTCTCTACAATTGAATAAAATTTAGTTGATTCAATATTATTTACAAGTGATGTTAGTTTATTTAATGTTAATGTTTAAAATTCTAAGAAAGACTAGAAATGTGTTTCTAAATTATAAAGAGATTTCCTTTGGAATGGAGTGAAAAGTACTATTTTTTTGCCTTGGTTTTGTGGGATAAATTAGCACTCCCAAAGCATGGGGAGGGTTAGGACTAAGAAGTTTGGATATAATGAATAAAGCCTTGGGTTCTAAATTGTTATGGAGAGTTTATGAATGTAGAAATAGATGTGGAGTTGCATCTTACAACATAAATATTTGGATTCACATGAAGTTTTAATATTGTTCTCCCAGGATCAACTTCCCCAAAGTTCAACCATTTGGAACTTCATGAAAAATTGATAGGATTTTGTCCTCCCAAGTATCAAATGGAGACTCAATGATGGACAACAATTCTCTTTTTGGATGGATTCTTGGATCGACTCAGAGGTTCTAGTGGGTAGTGAAAGGATCACTTAGTTGGCTCCTTTTTCAAAAACTCAGTGGGATTCAAGGGTAGAAAACTATCTATAGAAAGTGGGGGAAGTTAGATGATGGAAATCCTTAAGTGGTCAGTAGATGACTAGTAGCAAGTAGTGCATGAATTAGAAATAGAATTTGAGAACTTCTTGATTCCAATAAAATAAGGTGAGGATAGTTTTATTTAGGAAGGGTGTCCTATAAGGAATGTTTCTATTGAAACAACCTATGAGGTAATTATAAAGATAAAAAGTGTGGTGAAAGGCAAGTTCCCATCTGAGGTAGTATGGGTTCATAAAGGTCTCCTGAAGTCAAACTTATTTTTATGGTAAACTGCCCTTAGTAAGATATTAACCTTTAATCATCTAAAAAGAAAAGAATTTGAGGGCCCATCAAGATGTCTGATGTATTGAACTGAGGAGGAATATAGTGATGACTTGATTATGCATTGTCCCTTTACTGGTATAATTTGGGGTTGGTTTCAAGAGAGTTTAAACCTTTAATTTACTTTTCCTAATTCCCTCAAATTATTTATATACTAGTGGAAGAAGAAGTTCCATTCCCCTTGCTTATCTCTGATCTAGAAAGTAACCCCAATAATGATAAGATAGAATTTATGGATAGAAAGAAATAGATGAATATTTAGGATACCTCACACTTAGAATTATGGGTTTGGAAAAGTGTTAAAAAACCCTGATTGAGATTATAGTAGCAGGAGGAGAAAAATATATCTCTAAAGATCAAAGAGAAGAGGAGTGGATGTAAAATTGGTTCAATGACTGGAAGCTTGATAATGGGTGTTGGGTATTTTATATCACATTTTACTCAAAGTGATAAATTATTTAGTCCCAAAAATCTTACACACTAGATTGTCATACAACACTAAACTCTTACACGCTCTCCCAACGCATGTAACAAGAAACCAGTTCCTATGGGTTATGTTGCACAGTAAAACATTTGTCATATACTTGATTTTGTTCATATATGTAATTAATGATTACATAGAAAAGGAAATACATGAATGTGGACCTTGTCTCATCAATGCAAACAAAAAAGAACATGAAGATAAGTGCCATGAAGTTTAAAGTGTTAATTATGCAATCTCGTACAATACAAACCCATTATTACTCATTGTTTTAACTATCAATCCACTGAAATATAACACCAAAAACTGATTGTAACTTCCACAATTCTTATATTACCATAAGGATTCATTACATAATACCAATATTCAATGTTTTTACACATCTCTACATAGGGGTATTTATACTTATTCTTCCTTGAGCAAGTAATTACATTATTAATGCCAATTAGGTTACTGGTCAAGGATATCCAGTATACTAAGAGTTGTGGTAGTCATTTATTTATTTTATCCTAAGGACCTGGGCCTTCATGACCCCTATATTCTTGTTTGATGCTAGATCTTGGTTGTCAAATGTAATTCTTTGTACGGGCCTATACAAAACTCATGTGATGATTAAAGTCTAGTTTGTCCTTGAGAATCATTCCTCAACTATTTCCTACTTCCCTCATGATCCCCAAGTATTTTTCCATTGTACCAAGTCCTATGCTCTCAGGTTCTCCATAGTTATGTTTCATCTTTGACTTATCTTTCACATTGTTATCCTTTCCCCCCATGTTGGTTCCACATCATGGTCTTCTTATGCTATATTAGTTTTATGCCATGGTCTTCTGGCATTGTGTTAGTTCTATGCCATGGCCTTCCTACACCATGCTCCTCTCGCACCATGCTAGTTTCATGCTAAAATCAAAAATACTTAGTCAAAATTTTGGGTCCAACATTACCCCACACTATGCTCTTAGTCTATCCTAGACTAAGTACTTGTCTTGGCCTCAGCCAAAAATTTAGACCTAATTTATCGAATCTACTTTCTAACATTGTCCCAATGTGATAAGTTGTTAAGCAACTTAGATGTTATTTCCTTGATCACCACCTTCAACTTTTTGGTCTCCTCAGGTTGATTGACACACTCATTTGCCTTATTAATCAAGGGATGTAGTAGCATACTTATGAACCTCTTCAAGCAAAGTGACTTCATGCATAAATTATCCTTAGAGAGCTAAAAAATTAGAATTTATTTGTTATTGATGCACATTTATTATTTCTTCCATAGTCTCAACATCCTTAAATGCCTTAGTCCACTCAGTGTGATATTTTATTAAAAGGGCAACCTCTACCAATTAATATCATTAAGACCCATCGGCCTTGAGTCAGGCCTCCAAAATTTTATTGGGCCATGCCAGTTTCTCAAAAAATCCATCCAAAATAGGGATCACTTACCCAACCCTTTTGAGGGTGCATCTACAGACTTATACTACTTTTGTAAATTTATTAGCCACCTATGATGCTTCATTGCTAGGTGTCAGATATTATTTATACTACTAAAAGATTAAAAGGGTTTCCAACTTATCAATGGATTCTCCCTCTAAATGGACCCCATCTGCCAATGTCGGTTCTTGGCCCAAAATAGTTTTACATAAATTTGAACTTTTTACTTTGGCTATTGTGGATTCTTCTATTTTTTGTTTCAGCATGGCCACTTCCTCTTCAAGCACCTTCTGAGTAGCAAATTCCTTATTGTACATTGCCACCACTTGGCCATGTTTCTTATCTACTTTGTGCACATTAGAATCTAAAAGCATATTCTACCATGTGACTTCAAAGTCCATTTTCAAAAATGTGGTGCTAGCTTGTAGGGAGAGATCTATTGGGGATCAACTCGAATTGGAGTGGGCAGTGTTGTTACTTTAGAAACTAAAATTAGGCTATCTAGAGATATTTCAAAATGACATTCTTCATTATACATGTCCAAAAAAAATGACACTTGATGCTTGGTATCCATAGTTGTATCTTGAGGATGGAAATGGGACCACAAATATAACATCCTATCTAGAACGTATGTTTGGTATTGAGTGTGAAAGATGGTGGTTGGATCAACCAAAGGTGGTTGAACTTTAGAGTCAGTCAGATTATTCACTTTGAGGGGATCCCTCTAAAGGATCTTGACATCTATGTATGGGGCTAATGAGCATTACCGATGTCCATGCCACTCATATGTTCTATGTTCAAACCATCCCTCTCTTCTCCAAGTGGATCTTCAATGTTCCATTACACCTCATTAAGGGTGGTCTCCTCCTCTTGCACTAGGAAGGGTGTATTTTTTGAGTTGAACTCCTCTAGTTCTTTCTTATGACCCACATGCTCTTCCTCAAATAGATTTATTAGGGGTAATGGTGTTGAACCCTTAGGTTATCTTTCTAGTGTATTTTGTTTAGGTGAATTCCTCAGTGGTGATGCCATTAGTTGGGAAGCCCTTAATGGGGAATCCTATGGTGGTGAGTCCCTTGGTGGTGAAATCTTTGGTGACGGTGCCTGGGTAGTCCTTTGTTATTTTGGTGGTTCTAGCCATGAACTTGTGCTAGCATCATGCCTGGCTCACTTCTTCTTGTCAAGTGGTGGTACAAGTGGAATATTTTCTCTTGCATACTCTATGCCTCTTAAATATTTCTTACAACATATAAAATAAATTATGAATAGTTTCTCCAATCATGGTCTACTTAACCTTGATGCCAAAATTTTCAATCTCATGCTTTTCCCTATATGGATTCTTACCAAGATAACCATACATCTTTTAGAGAGTGTGAATCTCCAAATCAATTATGTCTACTTTTAGGGTGATGGGTTGTGCATCATATATGTGGTTCACTAAATTGATGAAGTACCACACTGTGAAGGCATAAGGTAGCTTCAACCAAGCTAAAAGTTTTCCATAGGGGGGCCTTTTGATATAGGTTAAATAAAAATGTTGTTTTACAACAAATTGGGATTGCTCTCTAACTTAGATGGGCAAGTCCTTAGGAATGCATCATTCATTTACAAAGGCCTCCTTATGCCATCGTATCATGACTTCATCTTGATTTTGAATGTCAGAGTGATATAACTAGGGCATGCAAATACCTCGTAGCACTCTGTTAGGGACTTGTACTATGATGGGTACACTCATTTTAGCTCACCATAGGTGTAATTAGGTATACTAATTTCATCGAACACCATCAATAAAATAAATACCCCCCATGATAACCTATGGCCCAGTATCTAATGGGTCCTCTCCACATCTAGTATGATTTTGTTGCTAAAATACATTTCCTAATTGTACTTTAGCCCTTCATTCAATTAATGGGTGATGAATAGGTGAGTCATGTCCACCTCTTTCCATCGATAAATTCCACTAATCTTGGTCATGATGACATGCACTACTACTTGTAGGGCAGGGTCTTACAAGTTCTTAATGTGCATGGCATGGCCTTGATTTTAGTACTCCATCACCGTGGTAGTCTTCTCTATCTCCTCTGAGTCCTCCAAGTCAAATTCAACATTTCCATCATAGCATTGAAACCTTGACACCTTGATTATTATTTTAGGTGTAATCTTCATGTGGCACCCAATAAAATAAATATAGTCTTCATGGATGCGTGAAAGTATAAATTTTATTACTTCTATTAGTTTTCTAAAATATGGAAGGTTAGATAATTGGAAAATCCTTTTAGAGTCCAAGTCATTGAATATGTTTAGGTCATACACCAATTAACTCCTAGTGTTCTAGTTCTCAACTTAGTAGTCATTTTGTAGTTCAACCTCATTTCCTGGTTGGTGGTGGTTATAGTCAAATATGGTACAAGAGGGTACTTTTAGTACCCAATTTTTTATGTGCAGCACTATTTTTGGGTATTGCATTTGTTATATCATCAAAGGTGGAGGTGGAGGTATTTGTTCCTTCTTCTTTATCTATCACACCATTATTGATCCTTCACCTTCTGTGATCTACCTCTATTCCTCAAGTGTTTCTTCTTTAATCAATACTACTTCCCCCTAATACATAATTCTCCCTCTTTTAAAATGGCTAGTAATGAATCACTTCTTTAGGCCTTCTTCTTAGGTTTCATCACCCTCTATGGAGACTAAAGGTTGAGGCACGACCATCCAATTTTCCCAAAAGAATACTTGTTTATGGTGGAAGTGACTCAACTTTCTTACTTTGATCTTGTTAATAGTGGATGCCTACCTCTACAACTTGTAACTACTAGTTTTATTCTTCATGCTTTAAGGTTAGCTAGTTTTTGCTTGATTACTTAGTCAAGATAGTTTTTAATAGCCAATAAATGGGAATTTGATGATTTGCACTTATTCTATAATCGTCTGGACTTAATTTGCTCTTCATCTCTATTAAAACTCAAATGAAAGCAATGATAAAGTTTAAAATGAGCCCTTATATACTTTTTATAGGATCGAGTGGGTAAATTGCATTTACTACCCCCCCTTTCAACCATCACTTCTTGCAATCAATACATTTTAATGGTCTCCTTTCTTCAACTATCACTTTTTGTCATAAATGCATTTAACGATATCATCATGATATGATGTTGTCATGCTTATCTCAGCCACTTATCCTTTTATATTAATAACATGTCTTGTCCGACACTTTTATTCAAAATGTATGGTAATTATAAAAACCCTTTTGAATATTCATACCATTGTCAGGAATATCTATCTTTAGATCTCTTTTCTTGTGTGTGCATCCCTATGAACCATTTATCAATACATGTAACACTCCTTACCCCACACTAAATGTGCATCATGGTCCTCCATAAATCTTAAGTACTAAGTTATAAAAAAAATGTAAAATAAAAGTAAGGGGTGCGTAACTAAAGTAGAACTTTATTGAAAATAAGAAACTTTAAACTAATGGCATACACCTTATTGATACAAATGGAACTAAACATTAAGCAAATAATTATGGCCTTAGCCGACTACCACTGTAGTGTCCAAGATAAAACTGGCCATCCAATCTTTGTAAATGACAAGCACCGGTAGGGAAAATGCTATGAATAGTAAAAGGACCATCCCAATAAACATAGAGCTTCCCAAAATGGCATGAGAACTTAGATTCATAGAGAAAGACTTTCATTCCAAGGGTGAATGTCTTGTGCTTAAGGTAGTGATCATACCATGTCTTTTGTCTATGTTTCTCCACATATTTAATCTAATGAGCAAGGAAATAGTCTTCATCCAACAACATTAAAGCATCCAAACATGTTTTCAATGATAAATCCTCATCTAATAATCCAACATGTGCAATACAAGGAGATGATACCAAGAATTCAACTGGACGAACTATTTTTGTTTTGAACACTAGATTGAAGGGTATACTCTTCTTGAGGCACTTATAAGTTATTTGGTAAGCCCAAAGTACTGTAGACACCTGATCATCCTAGTCGGTATGACTAATATTATAAATCTTTGTAAGTGTTGTGCCTAAATTTTTGTTGAATGCCTCAGTAGTGTCATTGGCCCGGTGATGATATGGTGTTGTTTTATGGTGGGCAATCATGAACTCAATGAATAAGATGTAGATAGTCTCATTGAGGAAAAGTGTATCGTGATCACTAGTAAAATTAAATGGACAACCAAAATAGGTTTTGATATGTTGCCATATGAATCATGTGCTAGTGGCTATAGTACAATCTCTTGTCGATATGGCCTTAACCCAGTACACAAGATAATTAGTTATTGTTATGATATAGTGGGAACCTATACATCATCCAATTGAGCTGATGGGGCTGATAAAATCAATAGCCCATTTATCAAATGGTTCTTGAGATAAAATAGGGTGTAATGACATGGCACCCTGATAATTTGGTTTTCCAACATGCTGTTAAATATCACACTATTTAACATATAGCTTGGCATCATGAAAATGTGTAGGTCACCATAGTCTGGTTAGCAGTACTTTACATGCAATAACCTCCCCATCACAGTGTTTGCCAACAATTCCTTCATGAACCTCACAAATTATTTCAAGATGTTCATGTTTCATAATACACTAATGAATTATTTCATCTCGTCCAAGCTTGTAGAGGTCTCCACCAATGAGATGGAATGGTGTGGTGCTGATGGCTAGTTGCTTTTTAGACTATAAACTCAAAGAATCTAGTAATAAATCAATAATTAATAAATTTATGATATATTCTAACTCCTCAGGCACATGTGAAACATGAAACAACTATACATCAAGTAGGTCATCCTCAATGATGTGCATTGGTTCTCTAAAATCAATTCAAGATAGATAGTCAGGACTGTAATTAGTATTTCTTGGTTTGACCATGATAGAGAATTGAAATTATTAGAACAATATAATTTAGTGATAAATACATTCATGTAACATAGGTTTATTAACCATATATTTTAAAGCTTTGCAGTTTGTATAGAATACAAAAGGAGTTGCAAATAAGTACTATAAAAACTTTTATAAATCATAAACCATGGAAAGTGCTTCATGCTTTGTGGGGGTGTAAGTTCTCTCAACCAGAGTAAGTTTTCTACTAGAAAAATAGATGGGGTGATCAAGGTTATATTCACCAAGTTATGAAAGGATTGCACTAATGACCATTCCAAAAGCATCAACATAGACATGGAATGGTTTTTTCTAATTAGATAACTGGAAAATAAGTGCAGTGACAAGATTATCCTTTAAGGCCTCAAAGGCTTCTTGACAAGAGTAGGTCTAAATAAAGTGTTCATTGTGTTTTAAAAGTTCATCTAAAGGTGTGGCAATCCATGCATATCCTCAGATGATTTTTTATAGTACTCTATATGTACTATAAAGGTGTGCATCATGCACAAGGATGTTTTTATTGGTAGATGAAAAATGATAGCTACCTTAGCAAGGTTTACCAGAAGTCCATATTTACAGATAATATGACCCAAAAGAACACCAAATGGTGTATCAAAAAGACATTTATTTAGATTAAGTGAAAGTTTAAGCACTTGGTAATGCTCAAGCATAAACCTTAGATTACAACAATGGTCCTTCACTAGGCCATAGACTGTCCTAATCATCCAAATATACTTGAATAAATTTATGTATAAAGTCTTTAAAGGCCTCAATAGCTATAAAGGAGAATGTAACATGTGCATTTTCAACCCAAATGGAATGGTAGTATATGTTAAATATCCCCATTTGGTAACAAATGTAGTCTTAGGTCAATCCACCCCAACAATCTAGACTTGATGGTACCCAAAGAATCCATCTATGAAAGTGTAAATTTCACACAGGGCGACACTTTCAAGGATTTATTATCTGAATGACATTAGAAAAAGATCATTAATGCAAGATGAATTAAGTATTTGGTAGTCAAAACAAATTTTAATGCACCCATATTTATTTATACTTATGACCATGGGAATTACCCACTTAAACTCATCAATTAGGGTTATCATTCCAATGTGTATCATATTGATTTAAAGAACATTTTTGAGAATCCCTAATCCTCCCTAAACTAGCACCATTACATAGGGCTCATTAAGAGATTTTTTATGGTATGCAAAACTCAAGAAACATAGCTCATTTGATCTAGATATGGTTGGTCAAAGTTTTGGTTAAAATTGGTCAATTGGTGGTCAACTAATGATGTGGCAAGTTTTGAGCACATGGAAAAAAATGGGTTTGCATTCCTTTGGTTTTTGATGGTCATAAAAGGGCATACTATGGGGACTGTAGCTGATGGAGCCCACTTTTATGATGGAAGGAGACTCTATCGCCATGGTATATTAGTGTAATTTTAATATTTCCAATTACACTATTTATATACTATATTATTTTTGGTACTTCTGGTTATGACAAGTGGCAAGATGAAGAGTGATATAGTGGCATCATTGGAAAGGCCCATGTGGTAGGTCCTCAGGCCACCATGTGGCCTGCCACCACTTTCCACCTCTATTTTACAAGTCACTATTATGTCGAGTTCAAAGTAAGCATCTTGAGACCTAGCTCGAGTACTAACTCATCCAACCCAACTCGAAGTCTAACCCAACCTGAGTCCAACTTAGAGTTCAATTAAATGAAAGAACCAACTCAACCTATCTCATATCATTTTCAAAGGTTCTAAGAAACCAATGATGGGTGTAGCAAAAGGTATAATAGATGTGGCTAAATCCACATTAGCATTGGTAGTTTAGGGCTTTAAAAATCCATCTATATCATCATTCCCTATGAATGTGGGATTTTAAACCATGTAAAATCCATGTTAGGTAGGGGAGGATCAAACCCCCAACCTCCATGCTCTATTTTAAACCCTTTGTACTTCCACCAAAGGTGGATGATTGAAACATAAAGGGAGAATTTTATATGTGAAGAGGATTTGACACAAATTAAGAAAGAAGGGGATTCGACCCCGTAACCTCTAGCCAAAAGGATAAGCATCCTTACCACTATATATAGAGGTGAAATGTGTATATAAAATCCCAAATTTGGTTTCATTCAAAATAGAAGACAACTTTGGATCCTCTTAGCATTGTAACACTTTTTAAGATAAGTTTTTAGTGTTTATTTTGTAAGCATATGGATATTTTGTAAAGGGTTTATAAGACACTCTTGGAGGCCGATATTGGAGGATTATTTCAAAGATGTAGTTATTTTATTCTGAGTTATAAAGGAGTCATTCTATTGTAAAGGTGAAATGCCTATGGGAGACTTCATTTGATATTTTGTATCAGAGTTTTTATAATCTGACTGTAAATGAGGTTATTTTCCATTGTAAGGGAAAATGCCTATGGAACCCTCATATGCTATTTTATCAGAGTAGCCCATCACTATTATGGAGTTGAGTTGTATTCCTTGGTGATGAGATATTGACCCATTTTGGAGAGTTATTCCACTCTTGTACTGAGAATTATGCCTAGATTTTGGAGATGATGCATAGGTGATACAGATGAAGGGTAGATGAGTTCCTGATCAGATCAGAGTCTTCATGCAGTCTGATTTTAGTACTATTATAGATTATTGATTCATAGATGTAAGTTTCATAAATTTTGAATTTAATCTATTGTGAATGGATCAATTCATGATTGTAGTGAACCTAAAGATGTAGCCCTTAAAAATGCAAACTCCGTTATCACATTGGTGTCAATGTGTCACTATTTTCCTTCTACTTTTAGTTTTACTTGCAGTATTGAAAGGTGAATGTTTATAATGTGGAATTATTTTAAATAGAGTTTTATATTCACTCTATATTTATTTTAGAAGCTGATTATTTATTTAATTATGGGGGGGTAATTATGATTGATATTTGTTTAAAAACTATTTGATTAAGTAGGGAAGTCCCTATCAGTTTATGGATCAAATTTTGGTATTAGAGTAGGTTGATTACGGTCATGATTTTGATTTTATTCTTTGTGTTCTTATATTTTATTTAACCATGCAGGATTGGCTAGTGAAATGGAGAATTGGAAGATGTTCCAATACACTGGAAGAAGACAAGCTTCTAACAGCCAAGAGTCCAAAACCACTAGTCCTGTAGGAATCAATTCGTAAGAGGAGAAAGCACACCATCACTAGAGGATGATGAGAGTATGTGCCAGATGATGTTGCAAAAAGATCAATCCTTATTTATTTAGAATCATCTAAATAATATTCTAGGCATTTTTAGTGGTGTACATCTGAGAGTAACAAGTTTGATCTTGTTATCATGCTAACATAGTTTGAGGTAAAAATGGTTTTCTATTTAGGTTAAGTAGACTTTTTGGACTTGTATAATGTTATACAGTTGTGTGTAGGTAATTACAAGTTATTTTTAGGGTAAACCATAGGTAAAGCCTCAGATTCTATAACAATGAGAGATTAGTAGATTGCTCTCATGGAACTTGCTTACAACGTGATGAATGTATGGAGATGGATCCAATTAGTATTGGTATTTGACACAATGTTTTGATAATCATGTTGTGTAGCCTTTATATTTTATGAAGTGACTATATTTTTAAAACCTATGTCCTTAGAAATAGTAAGCAAGTGAAAAAACCACTTTCCATGGTAAGATATGTATAATGGCAATATGGCATTGTTCACAAAGTTGAACAAGTTTTGCACTTCGGTTAACTGAGTATTAATTGGTTGTTTAAAATTTAACCTTTTTCTCAATGAAGTGTGTATTTCATAATTTTGAATGAAGGTAAAATTATTCCAATGATTCTTGTCTATGAGAAAATGGCTATATACACAATATATTGGTTGATATCTATGTTTGATTGGATAACTGTTGTCAACCTAGAGTTGCACCCTAATTCGAGGACGTGCGGGAAATGGCCAGTCCTCTATCCAGGTGAAACAATGGGATCTTCTCACGAGGGTGGGTGCCTTGATAGTGAGAAGAACCTCCAGAGAAGGCTGGTTCTTGTATGATGTATCAATGAAGATTCCTACTCTATACTGCTGACTACCATGGAAAAGGGAGAAAGAAAACTTAAAGGGGGAATCCTACCTAAAAGAGAGTGATACACTAGAATTATGATCCTACTCATCTTATAACCTTGAACACTAAGTTAAAAAGAGAGAAGGAAGACATTAGACTTCAATTAATCACTTGTGCATAAGTATTTCATGAAGAGGTTCGGTCCAAAGACTAAAACCTGAGGGAAATGGTGGAGAGAGGTCTGATACAAGACACTTTGTAGCCACCTAACATCCACTTACAATTTCAGCAAAAGACAATAAATAACACTTTAACATGACCTGCACAAGGATAATATAGCAACTAGGTAGGAAACAGAATTTGGGAAGGGAGAAAACTCTACCACTTATGCAAATTGCTAAAGAAATATACACTATGCCATGCTTGAAATCTGAAAGTACAGTCCTTATTAATCGAAGAGGTTACACAACAACTCTTAATGGCAGAGTCTGGTCTAACCAAGAGAGATTGGATCCTTTTTAATCAAGGCTAAAATCCATTATATAAGAAATTACAAGAGGCCAAAGATAGGCATATAAACTTGAAGAGAAAGATTTACTTTTGTTAACTCAAGGCTTTACTTGGCCTTAATAAAATATATTTTCCTCTTTGTCCTTGCATGAATTTTCTTTGTTTGATGAAGTGCACTCATCCTTGTCATGAATCATCCACCTCTTCTTTGCATGTAAATCTTCTAGTGGATGCGGCGTTTGATTAATTAGTCAACTCCAAATATGAACTAGTCAGCACCTGTTGAAGCCAGATTCAGTCCTTCGGATGCATGCACTGAATGAAGATGATCAGTCAACTGAAACTTAGACTGTTTATTTGAAAATAGCTTCAACATTTGAAAATAGATCTCACATTTGAAAATAGTTCCAAATTTTTCATGTAATCTTCTAATTCTGGTTGTGTCCATGTTCAATTCTTTGTTGGACTATCTATTTTCTATTCCTTTTGCACAATCAACTTCCATTTATTTTGGATTTTTCTGCTACCTTTTTTTAATTTCAATGGTCACTTCCTATAGGAAAAATTTGACGACCTACAGGACGTCACCTGAAACTGTCACCTTTCCTTCGAAAATATTTTTGCAGGCTTATTTCTATCATTTATCCCTTTGTCAGCTTGCTCGGGCTTTTTCCCACGACCTGCAACTCTGTCGGCTTTTTTGTATTGGTCACTGGCAGTCATTCTTGCGGCTTTATATCTTTCGGCCTTTTTTTGGTGGCTCTGCTGGCTAAGCTTCTGAATTCCTCCATACTTTTTTTCTGAAGGAATTCCTTCAGACAAAAGTTTGAAGAATTCCCATCTTTCTCTCATCTTGGCTTTCTTTGCACAATTTATTGACTTTTCTCAAGATCTCTGCTGTGTCTCCTACCCTTTCCAAATTCCTTCAAACTTTTTGTTTGAAGGAATTCCTTTGGACAAAAACTCTGAAGAATTCTTTTCATTGCCTTTGCTCTTTTGAATGCCCTTTGGCAGCCACGTGTTCTCTAGCAGGCAGTCCACGCAGTGCCCTTGTGTCAGTCCATGCAGTGCCCTTCAACAGTGGTCTAGGTGTTAGTCTATGTGGCAAGGTGTCCTTCAGCTACTTGCTTGACTTCTTTGATTGAACCACTCCTTTGAACCCACCGTTGAACTAACCGCTTGAATCGGTTCAAAGGTTCAAGCGGTCATTAAACCAAGCCTTTAAACTTGAATTGAACCATTTGAGTGAACCAACTGTTTGAACCATGTGATTGAACCAAAACATTGAACCAACACGTTGAACCAACGCGTTGAATCGGTTCAAAGGTTTGAGCAAGTCGATGAACCGTAGAAATGAACCAAAGAAATGAAATTTAATGGTTCGAAAAAGGCTAACCTTGTGAATTCTAGACAAGAGTCCAAAGATTTCTACCAGACCCTGCACTCTCTAAACTAGTTCTTCATTTTCCGAATGACTACACCAAATAGCAATAAAAAATTTGACTCGTGGAAGATTTGTCAACATTTTGGCGACTCAGCTAGGAAGCATGCCTGCTATGCTTGAGGACCCAGGCCATGTATAGACTTTATTCAAATTTCCTGATGGTGAATCCGATTTTGGATCGACAATATCCACTCTGATCATTGCTGTAATAACCTCCTCCAAAATAAGAAGGGAAACACACGAAAGTGAAAAAATAACTAAAAGCAAATGTGCAAACAAGCACTTATTGAACAAAATTGAAGCAAACTACTGTGCTTTTACAACACTTGGAGGAAAGTAGAGAATAATTAAATATGTACATGGAACTTTTCTATTTAATAGCAATGTTTTAGATGTATCCCATTTACTGGGATTGGAAGCTCTTCGCCATCCATCTTAGCAAGTTGAAAGGCATTGTGGGATTTGCAGCTGGAGATTGTGTATGGGCCACTCCAAAGTGAATCAAACTTTGTGTGCCTTCCTGGTTTGGCCCGATCCTCATCCTTCTTAAGGACCAAATCTCCTTCATTGAAGCTTTGTGAGGAAGCTCCTTTGTCAAATGTATTTTTCACCTGTGCCTGATGACTTTTCATGGCTAGCATGGCTTGATTTCTTGTCTCTTCTAGCTCTATAAGTTCTGCATACCTGATCTCCATAGGCTCGTTTTCTAATAGTTCAAGTTGATGCATTAATTCTAAGGCAGGAAACTCAAGAGAGATTGGTAACCTTGCTTCCCCACCATAGACTAGCTTGTAGGGAGAGTTAGCTATTGACCTTTTGTAGGTAATCCTATCAGCCCATAGTGATGACTTCAACTTGAGGTACCATGATCTCTGATTGTCTTCAATCGTCCTTCGTATGATCCTCAATAGGTTCTTGTTTGTAGACTCAGCAAGGCCATTTCCTTGTGGATAATAGTTTGATGAGGTGCTGAGATAGATTCCGTGTTGGACTGCCCATTGGCTAATCCTAGATCCCACAAAAGCCATTGCATTGTCAGAAATAATTGTTGAAGGGACTCCAAACCTAGTGACCAAACTTTCATTGAAATCAAGGACGCTAGTTTCATTTGCCTCCTTTAATGCAACTGCTTCTGTCCAATGTGTGAAGTAGTCTATAGCTGTTAGAATCCACTTATACCCTGAACTGGAAGGAGGGTTGATGAAACCAATAAAGTCTAATCCCCATTTAACTAATGGCTGATCCACTATAATTGGCTGTAGGGGCAGGGATGCTAGTTTAATTTTTCCTACAAACATAGCGCATTGTTTGCACTTCCTTACCCATGCATGGCAATCACCAAATATAGTAGGCCAAAAGTACCCACCTCTCATGATCTTGAGTGCTATTATTCTGGCAGAAAAATGTCCTCCACCAAATCCATCATGGAACTCTTCCAGCAACCTTTGAGTATGGCCTGGCTCTACACACCTTAGTAACATTCCATTGATATCCTTCTTGAACAAGACACCGTCAACAAGCAAAAATGGAATTGATTGCAGTCTAAAATACCTTCTTCTTGAAGCACTTAGGTGGGAAGGGTAATGACCTTCCTGTAGATAGTTTACCAGATCATGGAACCAGTTAGAAGGTGATGTTTGTACAATAGGGACTTCTACATCATTTTATACTAAAACAACTTCATTGGTTTCTTACAAGTCCTGAGCTAGATGCTCACAAAGTCCTTTGCCCCTAACCAGTTTTGTGATCTTAATTTATATATCATATTCCATCACTTTGGTTATTCAACCAACCCTTTTCTCATTCATGTCCTTGTTCAGAAGAAATTCCTTGATGCTTGGATGAACAACCATTAGAAGTATTTTATTATTAGACAATAAGTGCCTATATTTCTTTAGAGATCTTATAACTGCAAGGACATGTTTTTCAAAAAAAGAGTACCTTGTCTCATACTCTTGCTGGCCTTGGCTGTAGAAGGCTATTGGCTATTCCAAGTCTTCATGGTTATGCTGCATAAGAATACCTGAAATGGTGTCCACGTTAGCATATGTATACAGAATGAAGTCTTTCTTGAAATCTAGATTCAAGAGCGTAGGGGCACTTGCTATGGCTTTCTTAACATCTTCAAATCCTGTTATTCCTTCCTTGGACCAGTTGAAACTCTTATTTTTCTTTAACATGGTTGTAAGTGGCTTAGCCATAGTAGCAAAATTTGAAATATATCTCCTTATGAAATTGATCTTTCCAAAGAAGCTTTGCAAAGCCTTTTTGCTCTTAGGCAAGGAGAGTGCCAAAATAGATTGAATCCTCTCAGAATCTTTGTTTAAACCATGTTTAGAAACAACATGTCCAAGAAGCTTACCTTCATGAACTGAAAATACACACTTTTTGGGATTTAGAGATATCCCAAACTGTCTACACCTTTCGAAAACATGCTGGAGGTACACCATGTGATCTTCTGCGTCCTTTGAGAATACTATGATATCATCTAAGTAGACAAGCATGAATTTGTTAAGAAGGCCTTGGAAGGCCATATCCATGGCTCTCTAAAAGGTTGCCCCAGCATTGGACAAACCAAAAGGCATCTTTATGTATGCGAACATTCCCCACTTGGTTGTGAAAGCTGTCTTGAATTGGTCTTCGTCTTTGACCAAAATCTGATTATAGCCACTGTACCCATCTAATAACGAAAACCTCTCTGAACCTAAAACAAGCTGCAAGATTTGTTCCATTGATGGCAATGGATAGTGGTCTTTAAGCGAGGCCCTATTTAAGTCATGGAAATCAACACATAACTGAATCTCACCGTTCTTTTTTCATACTAGAACAAGGTTTGCCACCCAAGTTGAGTGCTTAATTGGAAATATAATAGCAGAATCTATAAGCTTGTGAAGCTCACCTGTCATTAAAGGCTCAAGTTTTGGATTAATTGGCCTTTGTCTTTGTTGTATTGGATTAGTTTCATCTTCTAACTCAATAGTGTGTTAAGCCAAGCTTGGATCAAACCCTTTGAGATCGCTATATTTCCATGAGAATATGTCAGCAAAATTTTGGCATAATTTAACAAAAGCTTTTTGTTGTAGTGGAGTGCATACCTTGCCCAATTTCAATATCTTACCAACTACAATCTCCACATTGGCGTAGTGCTCCTCTTTTGTAGACAAAGCTGGTTTCTCTTTCCTTAGCTCATCATCTTCACTAAAAATGTTTTCAAGGGTAACCAATCCCTTGGGTAGTTTATTGGTTTTCAGCTATATAATCTGGTCACCATACTGCTGCAGGCATTTTCCCTAATTTTTTTGAGAAAACTCAGCTTCTTCTTGTCAAAACCTCACAATTTGATCGTCACTTTCAAATACCTACCAATTTTCCTAGTTATCTGGGACAAAAGGCCTTACGATTATCCTTATATGTGACTGAGAAGCACCACTTTTAACATCAGCTGGAATGTCAAATTGTGCCCCAATAATAGCCAACCTATCAACATTTTTATATCTATCTCTTGGTATGGCTTGAATATTAAAAGCCTGGAAATCTTCAAGTAAATCCCATACCCTATGTCTATAACATTTAATTAACATGTTCTTACATACATTTAATCCCATTACCTGGTGAACCACCAGTTCACTATCTCCAAACACTTGTAGACAGCTTGCTTTCATCTTCCTATCCCATTGCAAACCATGGACTAGTGCTTCATATTCAACAATGTTATTCGAACAGCCAAACTAAAATTTAATGGATGAGAAATACCTTTGTTTCTTAGGAGAAACTAACATTATTCTAGCTCCTGTCCCATGCTTATTTCTTGATCCATCGAAGTATAGCTGCCACAAGCCTTCACTAGACTCGCCTTCTTTGACCATGGCTGGGATTTGTGCATTGTTCTCATGAATATAATATACACCAAGATCTTCTTCTTCAATCAACTTGTATGTATCATACTCATGCAAAGTAGAGGCCCACTCATCAATAAATAAATCTGGAACTCCATCCAAAGGTGAGTATTTTTCTACCTCACTAGTTTGTACTACTTCATCTGAAATAATACAGTTTGCATTGACCACGCTTGGTGTATAAGGTTCTATGTGAAAATGCACAATAGGTTCTGAATGAATGGTTACCTTTGTGCCATATTTGGTTTTGAATAGTAGGTATGTCCAATCAGCTGATAGGTATCCCCCAATCATTGAGGTGAAATCTCTTGAAAGGCACATGACAAAGTAAGGAGGTAGATCTACTACTACAATGTCCTGCTAAATAGTCACATTAGAACAAGCATGTAACATTAGTTTCAAATCTTTAATCATCCCTACCATCTTTATGGGTGAACCATCCAATTGTAGTACTCCTTTAGTATTTGGCTCATAGACAAGGCCAAGCTTGTCTGCAATCTGTTTAGGCATGACGATACTGCTGACTCCACTATCCACCATGCAATTATGAACTAAGGTGTCTCCTATTATCAAGGAAAGATAAAAAGGGGGGTCTTCTTTACTTTTACCTCAATTTTTTCTGCCTTTGGTATATTATCTCCTTGCTGTACTTGTTGCTTAGTTGGTGGATCTGAGTTTGTCAAAACAATACCTCCTTTGTCTACTAATTTTGGAGACAATTCAAGAGCAGAAAGTTCTTGAATGAGGCTGTCCTTTTGGCTTGGAATTGACAGAGTATCCACATGCTAATATTGATGTTAGATCTTTTCATCTAGTCTAAAATGTTGAACTGGGAAGGACTTACCTTTGATTGAACCCTTTGTGTCACTTGCTGCTCACGAACAAGAGGTATTTGTTGTACTTTGCCAACCACTACATTCTGATTTTTTGTGACTGTGGGGGCAGCAAGCTGTTCTTTCACCCCTTGAGCAATAAACTAGAAGCATTAGATGTACTTGACACTGCTTGAGCTTCTCCAACAACTCTTCTTTTATTTCCTTGGCGAGTTAGAGCTGCATCTTGATCATTTGAAGTGTTAGTCCTAACATCTTGAGAAAAAGCAATGTGATCCTCTACTTGCCAATTTACATTAACAACATCAGGTTGCCCTTGGGTCATTCCTTGTGATGGTAGGCCCGTATCTTGATATTGGATCTCATGAAAAGAGAACTCCTCTTGTGTCATCTATGGTATGGCATTGTTTGTCTGAATTAAATCCTAATTTTAAAATTTATTTAGATTTGAAGGCTGCCAACCTGAATCCTGCACTAAATTGTTCTGAGATGGAGTTGGAATGATGGCCTTTGAAGCAAAAGGAGCACTTAGATCAATAGAAACATATGGCTTTGCTGGAGTTATAGCCCCTTGCATTTGATAGGGTGTTCAGTTCTCTTTGAAACCCTGATAAGAAGATCTTTGATCCTTGAAACGCTGATAGCTATTCTGATTCTGTTGTTGATAAGGCCTATTTGACTGGAATTACTGCCTCTTAAGCTGTACTATTTCATTTCTAAAAGACTGTAACATACTTTTTAGATCTCCTATCTCACTAGACTGACTAGTAGAGGCTACAATTGGATGCTGAGGTGCTGGAATTAGAGCCAAGGATAGAACTTGAGGGACATGAAGGGCTGGCGCTGAACCTATCTCTAGAAATATGGGCATTGGAGGTCTTGGAGCAAGCTTTCCTACCTGAATTAGACTATTCTCTGCTCTTATTGCCACGTCATAGGCACCTGGAAAGGTAGTGCCACCCATTGACTGTATCATCACACTGATATCAAAATTTAGAGCTTTCAAAAAATATAAAAAAGCATACTCTGGTGATGGTCTAATTAGGACCGGTATCCTGTGCCATGTCTTTTGGAATTTGAGATTGAAATCAAACATGAACTCATGAGGGGCTCTCTGTATGGCTGTTAATTGCTCAACCAAAGATAGGTAGTCAGACTTGTCCTCAAACTATTTGACCAAAGCAGCACCTAATTCATCCCAAGTAGAGATAGATCTAAGTGGGAGGGTTCTATACCATTGTAATGCTTTTCCTTTGAAAAAAGCAGCTAATAATTTGATGGCAACATTATCTTTAGTTACATTATGAACTGAACAAAGATTAGTAGTATCCTGTATATGCTTAATAGGGGTTGTTTGATCTTCCCATGAGAAGTATGGAATACTTTTAGTGTAGATATAGGTATATCATTTAGTTGTGACAAATTTAATGGGCTTCCTCTGTTAAATGGAGCAAATACTTGATTCCTATTGGCCATCTGCATGATGGGAATTTTAGTGTCAAGCACAATAGGGTGAGGGGGAGCTAAATACTCCCTTTGAGGATATGGACTTGCCCTCCTAGATCTTGCTTTTTTATAAGTCAA
This sequence comes from Torreya grandis, assembly GCA_037957365.1. Classification (NCBI taxonomy): domain Eukaryota; kingdom Viridiplantae; phylum Streptophyta; class Pinopsida; order Cupressales; family Taxaceae; genus Torreya; species Torreya grandis. The sequence continues at coordinate 2,309,750 of JARHVA010000123.1, read as the reverse complement.
AAATTCAAAAGGAATACCTTTGCTTGCTAATCCTGTAGTAACTTTTGGCATGAACTGATTGTTTGAATGATGCTATGAACTCTTCTACTTTTTTTCAAATAAAAATCTTTCTTTGCCGTGAAGATTTTCAGTAAAGAACTCTTTTTGTGGTCCCACCAGGCGTGCCAAAAACTATTGTCAACCTGGAGTTGCACCCTGATTTGAGGATGTGCGCGAAACGACCAATCCTCTATCTAGCTAAAATAATGGGATCTTCTCATGAGGGTGGGTGCCTCGATAGCAAGAAGAACCTCCAGAGAAGGCTGGTTCCTGTATGATATATCAATGAAGATTCCTACTCTACGCTACTGACTTCCATGGAAAAGGGAGAAAGAAAACTTAAAGGGGAAATCCTACCTAAAAGGGGTGATACACCAGGGTTATGATCCTACTCAGCTTGGAACCTTGAACACTGAACGAACAAGAGAGAAGGAAGACCTTAGACTTCAATTAATCACTTGTGCAAAAGTATTTCATGTAGAGGTTCGATCTAATAACTAAAACCTGAGGGAAAACGATGGAGAGAGGTCTGATACAAGATACTTTTCAGCCACCTAACATCCACTTACAATTTCAGCAAAAGAGAATAAAAAACACTTTAACATGACTTGCACAAGGACAATATAACAACTAGGTACAAAACAAAATTTGGGAAGGGAGAAAACTCTACCACTTATGCAAATTGATGAAGAAATATGCACTATGCCACGCTTGAAATTTGAAAGTACAGTCCTTCTTATTGATCGAAGAGGTTACACAACTCTTAATGGCAGAGTCTGGTCTAACCAAGAGAGATTGGATCCTTTTTAATCAAGGCTAAAAGCCATTATATAATAAATTACAAGAGGCCAAAGATAGGCGCATAAACTTGAAGAGAAAGATTTACTTTTGTTAACTCAAGGCTTTACTTGGCCTTAATAAAATATATTTTCCTCTTTGTCCTTACATGAATTTTCTTTGTTTGATGAAGCGCACTCATCCTTGTCATGAATCATCCACCTCTTCTTTGCATGTAATTCTTCTAGTGGATGCGGTGTTTGATTAATTAGTCAACTCCAAATATGAACTAGTTAGCGCCTGTTGAAGCCGGATTTAGTCCTTCGGATGCATGCACTGAATGAAGATGATCAGTCAACTAAAACTTAGACTGTTTATTCAAAAATAGCTGCAGCATTTGAAAATAGATCTCACATTCAAAAATAGTTCCAAAGTTTGCATGTAATCTTCTAATTCTAGTTGTGTCCATGTTCAATTCTTCATCAAACTATCTATTTTCTATTCCTTTTTCACAATTAGCTTCCATTTATTTTGGATTTTTTTGCTACCTTTTTTAAATCTCAACGATCACTTTCTACAAGAAAAATTTGATGGCCTACAGGATGTCACCTGAAACTATCACCTTTCCTTTTGAAATATTTCCGTAGGCTTATTTTTGTCATTTCTTCCTTTGTTGGCTTGCTCAGGCTTTTTCCCGTGGCCTGCTGCTCTATCGGCTTTTTTGTATTGGTCGCTGGCAGTCATTCTTGTGGCTTTATATCTTGCGGCCTTTTTTTGGTGACTCTACTGGCTAAGCTTCAGAATTCCTTTGGATTTTTTTCCAAAGGAATTCCTTCAAACATAAGTCCGAAGAATTCATATCTTTCTCTCGTCTTGGCTTTCTTTGCATAATTTATTGACTTTTCCCAGGATCTCTGCTGTGTCTCCTACCCTTTTTGAATTCCTTCAAACTTTTTGTCTGAAGAACATGTGGCTGCCAAAGGGAATTCAAAAGAGCAAAGGCAACGGAAAGAATTCTTCAGACTTTTTGTCTGAAGGAATTCCTTCAGACAAAAATTCTGAAGAATTCTTTCCATTGCCTTTGCTCTTTTGATTACCCTTTGGTAGCCACGTGTTCTCCAGCAGGCAGTCCATGTAGTGCCCTTGTGTCAGTCCACATAGTGCCCTTGTGTCAGTCCATGCAGTGCCCTTCAGCAATGGTCTAGGTGTCAGTCTACGTGGCAAGGTGTCCTTCGCCTACTCGCTTGACTTCTTTGATTGAACCGCTCCTTTGAACCCACCGTTGAACCAACCACTTGAACGGGTTCAAAGGTTCAGGTGGTCATTGAACCAAGCCTTTGAACTTGCGTTGAACCCTTTGAGTGAACCAACTACTTGAACCATGTGATTGAACTAAAACATTGAACCAACGTGTTGAACCGGTTCAAAGGTTCAAGTAAGCTGATGAACTGTAGAAATGAAATTTAATGGTTTGAAAAAGGCTAACCTTGTGAATTCTAGACAAGGGTTCAAATATTTCTGCCAGAACCTACACTCTCTGAACTGGTTCTTCATCTACCGAATGACTACACCAAATAGCAAGAAAAAATCTGACTCGTGGAAGATTTGTCAACAATAACCTTGTGTGGCTTGTTGGAAATAAAATGTACCTTATTTCAGAATTATTATAGAACTTATCAAAAAAATAAGAGGTTTCATCATCACCTCATATTGAATGAGGTTTGATGTGGTATAGCCTTTTATTCATGTTGTGGAAACTAGGAAAGGGGATAACCCTTGACTTGGTTAAAATGGTTTCTTAGATATTTTTATTTTGCATTACTACAAGTTTGATAAGCATGTTATTTTTCGTCATCAACACTTTTTGGGATTCCTTATTTATCATATGGAGGAATTTTGAATCAATATTGAAGGCAAAGATATACCACTTATTACAGTGGATTTAGAGCAATCAATCAATGGGAAGAACATTGAGACAGGTTTATCATTCTTAGTTTGTCTTCTCGTGTTTATGATATTTGCTTATGGATTACTTGCAATAAATGGTGAGTTTGGTGAATAAGCTCTATTCAAAAATTATCTACGTTTAATTCTTGGATTTTGAAAGGGATTTCATTTTCCCTCTTCACAAAATTTTACATAATCCAGTTAGTAATAGCCTTTAGGAGAGAAATTGGTATGCGTAAACTTGTGTTATTTTGCCTCATTTTGAGAAATACTTTGTATTGAGAGATTGTACATTTATGTATATTTTGCCTCATTATTGAGAGATTACCCATTTTTAGGAGATAACCCATTTGTGGAAGAACTATACCTCATTGTTAGAAGCTGACATTGCAGAACTAGAGTTACCTGCAGTAGGAAATACTTCACGCTAGGTTTATCATGATTAGTATTTATTCCTATGTTTTTGGTTTTAAAGCTCTATCTTGAAATTTTCTAAGGTGGATTTGGAGTTTTGGAAACATTTTATGGTAGTTTTGATACTTGGAGTTTCATATCATATTGACTTCAAGTTCCTTTTATTATATTTGCTCTTGTATATATATTGATGCATGCAGGGAGATGTGGATAAAAGAGATGCATTGCCTTTAGTTGGAGAGTTGATCCCAATTGGGATATTTTTACCCCTTATGTAGAGAATAACCTTTAGTTACTATTGGATCTTGTATATTTTAATTAGTATAAGATGGCTTTTTCAGCAAAGAGAGTTCATGGAGGTGTACCTTCATTTTCAGACAATTTAGAGATTGTGCCTTTTGGAGGCCAAAAATACTTTATGGGGACGTTTAATCCAGAAAATATTTTTGAATGCACCTAATCCTCCCTAAAATATCACCATTTTCTAGGGATCATTGAGAGCTTTTTGACGGTACACAAAACTCAAGAAATAGAGCTTGTTTACTCCATATATGGCTGGTCAGGGTTCTAGTCAAAGTTGGTCAATTGATGATGTGGCAAGTTTTTGGCACATGGCAAAAAATGGGTTTACTCACCTTCAATTTTTAATTTTCATAAAAGGGCCAGTTATGGGTATCATAGCTAGTGGATCCCACTTTTGTGATGAAAGCGGACTCTATTGCCATGGTATATTAGTGTAATTTTAATATTTCTAATTACTCTATTTATATACTATATTATTTTTGGTCTTTATGGTTTTGAAAAGTGGAAAGATGAGGAGTGATATAGTGACATTAATAGAAAGGCCCTTGTGGTTGGTCCTCAAGCCACCACATGTCCTACCACCACTTTCCATCTCTATTTTCCAAGTCACTATTATGCCGAGTTCAAAGCAGCTCGAGTACCAACTCATCCAACTCAACTTGGAGTCTAACCCAACCCGAGTCCAACTTGGAGTTTAATCCAATGCAAAACCTCACTCGATTGAGCTCATATCCTTGTCGAAGGTTCTAAGCAACCAATGTTGGGTGTAGCAAAAGGTGGAAGAGATGTGGCCAAAGCCATGTTAGCATTGGTAGTTTAGGGATTGAACCCCCAACCTTCATGCTCTATTTCAAGCCCTTTGCCATTCCACTAAAGGTGGATGGTTGAAACATAAAGGGAGGATTTTTTATTTCAAGAGGATTTTCCATGGATGAAGGAATAAGGGGACTCAACCCCATAACCTCCATCCAAAAGGATAAGCATTATTTCCACTACATCTAGAGGTGAAACATGTATATAAAAGCACAAATTGGGTTTCATTGAAAACATAAGACAACTTTGGATCGTCTTTGCATTGTAAGGCTTTTAAAGCCAAGTTTTTAGCATTTATTTTGTAAGCCTACGGATATTTTTTGAAAGGCTTATAAGACACTCTTGGAGGTATATATTGGAGGATCACTTTGGATATGTAGTTGTTTTATTTTGAGTTATAAACGAGTCATTCTGTTGTAAAGGCAAAATGCCTATAGGAGACTTCATTTGATATTTTGTATCAGAGTTTTTATAATCTGAATGTAAATGAGGTTATTTTCCATTGTAAAGGCAAATGCCTATGGAACCCTCAAATGCTATTTTTTCAGATTAGCCCATCACTATTTTGGAGTTGAGTCATATTCCTTGGTGACAAGATATTGACCCATTTTTTAGAGTTGTTTCACTCTTGTATAGAGAATTATGCCTAGATTTTGAAGATGATGCAGAGGTGTTGTGGACAAAGGGAAGATGAGTTCCTGATCAGATTAGAGTCTTCATGTAGTCCAATTTTATTACTATTGTAGATTGTAATTTAATCTATTATGAATGGATCAGTTCATGGTTGTAGTGAACCCGAAGACGTAACCCTAAAAAATATGAACTCTATTATCACTTTAGTGTCAATGTGTCATTATTTTCCCTTCTACTTTTAGTTTTACTTGCAGTATTGAAAGGTGGATGTTTATAATGTGGAATCGATTTAAAAGAGTTTTCTATTCACTCTATATTGATATCAAAATTTAATTATATATTTAAATATGGGGGGATAATTGAGATTGATATCCATTTAAAAACTATTTGATTAAGGGGGTCCCTATCAATTTACAGATCACATATTGTCAATTTCATCTTTCACCTGTGCACATAAATTTGGATTCATCCTATACGGTTGTTTCCTGATTAGTCGATCACCTTCAACAATTTTGATATGCATTTTGCCTAATGACAGATGAACACCTTTCATCTCACTATAACTTCTTGGAAAGAGATCTTGGTACTCTTTTAGAAACTCAAATATTTTTAAAACCTCCGTATTAGACTAGTAGTTACCCATAGTAGCTATTATTTCATTCTTCCTCCATGCCAATATTGCATTGAATAGTTTGAAGAGGTTTCAAGTATGGGTGGTCTGCATTAGGAGCAATATCATGAATAGTTTGAGTGTCATAGTCTGTAGGGACATCCAAATGATTTGTTAATGGGTCAGGTGGGTAGGACATTTCACCTTCATCAACATGAAACACTAGTTTTTGCTTCCCTTTACAAATCTCTTCATGGCATGCCTGATTAAGGATAGGTTCTAACATGGGGACAAATTGCTCAAATGTATCATTAAAGAGAACTAGGCCTTATTTTGGTATATCATGTATATGTTTCAATTGATATTTGATGAGACTAGGGTCACCAATAATTACTTCACGCATGGCTTGGAGAGTGAAACATAAATCCATCTTCAAATATGATTAAGACAATGTTGAGATCATGTTATAGATGATAGGAATGGGTACCTAAATGTCATTCTTCATGAACATACCATGCTCTTATCCAAGTATGTAAGTTGCCATAAAAAGTATGTACCCATAGGTGTTTTAGTAAAAAGGCTTCTTCAGCCTTCTACATGGTTTCACAAGATTTTATGTGTGGTTTGGGTGCTTGGACTTTGATATAGATGATTATAGCTTGGACATGGTTGTCATGATGAAACTGATAATGTAAAGTAGATTGTAATTGATCTCAATGAAGAATTCACTCATTATGGGTTCATCACCACCTTGCAGCCATGTCATTAAAAATGTGAACCAGTGAATGCATACGATCAACATCATAGTCATAGAAGGATTTGAGTCACTAGATAAAGTCACAAACTTCCATTTACCCATGAAATTGAGGAGCTTCATCAAGTCTCTCTAATGGTTTAACCATAACTGGTCCTTTCATAACTTGTCTAGTAATAAGGTGAATAAATCTATGGCATTTATGGTACTAGAATAGAATGATCTTACAACTACCAATGGCACTGCACACTCTTTTAGTGAGGTCATAGTCATCATGGGCCCAATAATTATAAGCATTACTTATAATATCAGAAATGGACTATGTGTTCATCCATCAGAGGATGCCATTAAGAGTAGAATCATGATGCTAACCATCTCTAGCTATGACATATATGTGGTTAATATCTTCATCTACAATAATAGGTTCCATGCATGGGGCCCCATGTGCTTGATCCAATGGGATGATGATGTGTTGATAAAAATTTTCAAAATTGATGTAGCACTTTTTAAAACTTAAGTCTACATTGTTTGCATAACACCAAAGTCAACCCAATAGAGTTGGGAAATCATCTACTTCAACCAACTCAATAACTTCAAAATCAACTTTGAAAGGTACCCCAAGGATATCAAAAGTTGCATGGGTTTTATTAGCCACAAATAATATATGAGGTGATGGTTTTAATGTTAATCTAGCCATTTTATTCCATGCATCCTTTGTGAGGACATTGACTTCAACACCAATGTCTACCATAATATCTCAGATCATCCAACTATTAATAGTAGTATTCACTAGGATTTCCTTATCCTCTTGAGGAATAGGAGGAACAAGAGTATATTATCATTGAGCATGATTCAATCAATGATCTTTGGTTGGCATAATGAATTGAGGTCGATCATCAGTTGGTGTTGGTATCTAATTTTTAAACCAATTACTCAATTGGGGAAAATGTCTTCATCTAACATATGTTTGAAAAGTTCTTGAAAATTATCTCGTGCCATGATTTGAGGTTCCATGACCTTTTGCAGATGAACACATTAGGTTGATTCTCAATCTTTAAGAAACTAAATTTCCACCTGTAGTTCCTATACCAAGGTCATAATATCCTATAACATGTCTCTCTATTATTAGGTATCAAGATACTTCATTGCATGAGGCTCTTCATGTTGTATCTTATCATTAGATATAATAGATGTAGACTAAGTCTATCCACTATGTGTGTTAATATTAACCTATTGGGTTATTGGGGTTATAGATCATGATCATCGGTGAGGTTTCTCAATGCAAATCATACTAGTACCTTTTTCATTCCTTTCCTTAGTGATGGATGTGTACAAATTAGGGAATTCCTCCAACCGATGCTCCTTATTACAAAAAGCACATGTGGGATAAACTAGATAATCTCATTGATAGTGATCTAGATATCAACACTTATAACATGTTCATGGTGGAAAATAACCACCTCCTCATCTCCATCCTTGGCCTCATCCATGATATCCACCATTATCTTGATTTTTTGAGACAAATGTTTGATGTGTTTCTCATGCACATGCCTCATGTATATCATTGATCAGTTAGTATTCATTTGTGTCATGGGTATAAGCATCACATATCTTACAATATTTAGATACTTTAGAATATATATCCCACTGTAATAAAGGACATTAGCATACATCATGCTCTTCATGGAAAATTTCACATGACTAATTTAGTACAACGCAGATGTTTTTACGTAGGTAGTTACTTCTATTATAACCTTCAAACTCATAATCGATACACCAAAGACCATTACGAGTGTCATATACATTATTTGCAATAAACTTCTCTAATTGTGATGCCATGGAAGATATTTGAGCTTCCATAAAAATATTGATCCTAGTGTTAATGTTGCCAACAACTTCAGTACAGAGGGTAGCTTCTAAGGCCTTATGTGAGTTGGTAAAGGTCCTTTGAGAGAGAATTCATCTAAATGGAAGTATTAAACCTCCCACAAACCATTGGGCATGCTGAGCAACTATAGACACTAAAATCGTGTCGACTCCCCTGGTCTTCCCCCGTGTTATTCTCCCTCACCTATTTAGCCCCTGTCGACCATTTTTCCCACTAGCCTTAACCTTGGCAGCTTGTCAAAATGAGCAAAAGACTAAAGTTAGTCTCTGCCCCCATTCTGCATCTGCCGACCACGGTCTCCACCCGACCGACATCGCCGACGTCGGTCACTTATCGGCCGACGTCGGCGGTCCTGCCGACGTCGATTCTCCTTAGCACTGCATTTTCGATCTGAACGCAGGAACCGTTATTTCGTTACCCGTTATCCATTCTGTTCCCAATCAGTTTCCTGATCGGTTATTAAACAGTCCCTCACCTTCATCTGTAACCTCTTCATTCAACCAACCAGTTCATTCAATTCAACAAGAACTCTGGTGATCAACCATCTCTTACATCCAACCAATCTGCATTCGCTCTCTCCAGCACAGGTATCCTGCTTCGATCATTTGGCAGCACAGCGACAACGTCAATCACGTCTCCAACTTCATCTTCAAGCGTATAACAAGTAAGTATCTTGCTCTATGTTTTATTTTTCTCTGGTTATTGTTTTTTATTTACTACTATCACCCTGGATCTTCAGACTGTAGCCCCGAGACTTGACTTCCTCCTTTACACCTCTACCTACTATCCCCTGACTACATAGTCTGTAACTCTGTTTAGACTTCCTGCACAAACCCCAAACAAAATAACAGACCTTCTGCAAACCCCCAGACCCTGTCCAGACGAGACCAGACTCTGTCCCTACTCGACTAGACCCGACCAGACCCGCCTAAGCTCTGTCTAGAACTGTTGCCCCGACCGACGCCGGTCATTACCCCGACTGATGCCGGCAGCTTAACCGACGTCGGCACCTTCCCCTGACTGACGCCGGCATAGATACCGACATCGGCGACTGTGCAGAACAGCTCGTTGAATATCAGGTATGCATTTGTGTTTTCATCTTTTATTTACTTTCATTCTGTCTTTTCATTATTTCCATTTCTATCAAATATTTTTGTTTTTTTATTAGTGGGTTGATATCCTTCTAGGAAGTCTTCGTACTTTTGGGATCAGGCATTTGCTTGACAACCCACCGTCTCTTCGTCTAACATTTTTTCATGTTTAGTCTCTTTTCTTCGCAGGTGTCATTCCTCCACAGCCAAAGAGGAGAACCTTCCAACGTCTGATTTCGGTGCGCACGACTACAATCAGGTATCTTCTAGTCTTGACCATTTCTTTTAGTTTCTCTATCTTTTGAATGTAGAAAGCAACTTAGCATAGAAACATTTTGGCACGCCCAGTGGGACCCTAGGGCCTTCCTTGGGTTCTTTCTTTCTTTCGTTCATATAGGTGCATTAGGTTCCTTCCTTTTCGCCTCCTTTCGTCTCTTCTTAAATGACATCACAAGCAGGAATAAAAAGAACTTTTCTTTTATTTCTTGCACTTCTAGACTAGTCAAAACTCATATTCTTCGACTCTTTCTCCATTCATCTTCATACGAACAAACATTTTGACTTGGGCATTAAAACACTTTGCATTCATTTCTGTTTGCTTGCATCTCTTAGACCACACATAGTAATTAAACCGCATATTGAATTAATCTAGATCACTTGATGTTACACGACCAAACCACTTGCATAAAATAAAAATTTTAACTTGCCTGAGACAAGGCTCGACTGGGATTTCATCCCCCAGCGGATACCTTACCCATCCCGGCGATCTTACTTGGATTTCATCACCAAGGAGAAAGCCCACTCCGTTCTCTCGCGGAGCCTAATCTCTAGGGCAAGTATATTTTGGCTAAGCGAAACCAACTAACCACTGGAATCGTGAAGTGAGGGGAGCTTGCTCCTTAGCACCAGGCCTTGTACGAAACCTAACATAGACTTCTTGAGCACCATAACAAAACCTGAAACCATCCATAGATTGCTTCTTCTAGGACCCGACTCAAAAGCCAATCTTCCTCCACACACATTCTAAGGCATAAGCCACTATAATCCTAATAATTTATTCCTAGGGTTTTAGGATCTGCTTGTGTCTTCATCTCTTTTTAGTTCTTATCTGCTTGTTTGAGCTTGTGAGGACATTCTTCCTTGCCTTGAATGGTTTTGACTTGTAGCCAAGCCAAGGCTCTAGTCGATCACGCGAGGCATCATCCTCTTCCGTCTACCCCGCCTATAACCAGCCCTATAATGGAGTTCAACTCGAAAACTAAAAGAACTCCTACTAGACCATCTCCGACCCAAATGCCTATTGTCCCAAAAGGGGACCAAGATTTTGCATGATTCTTGGACCTCAACATAAAAGCCTTGCAACACTATCTCGCGAATAGCCGAACGTGAGACCCCTTGGGCAATCCAATTTACGAAATGCCAACCTCTTTTCTCGAGACTGCGGCCGTATCAACGGCGTCCGTAGTTCAACCCTTAGACACCCAGGCTGTTGCCTCAACCAATGACCAACCTTTTACCAACCATCCAAGTGTGGCCTCTCCCTCCATTGATGGGCCCACTTCCACCGGGGTTTTGGCCCCCTATCAATCTCAACCCACTCAACCACTTTCTACCCCCTTTCAGAATTTGGTTGTCTCTATTCCACCTACCCTTGCTCCTATCAATACTAGGGTGGCTACCTATCCATTAGCCCATGTTACTTCTAACCAACCTCCCATAACAACATCGAACCTAGCCATACCTTCTACCCATCCATCCTTAGTCACCTCTTTTATCCCTACAACTAGTCATCCGTATGTTGCGCCCTTACTGGTACAACCGACTACGTCGTATACCTCTTCCAGCCTCTTTCAAGCACCTTATAATCTAGGAGGCACTCCACCCGCCAATCCATCAGTAGATATCATCAAAATGCTGATGGATAAAATGTCCAACCTAGAGACCTCTGTTTTTGGCTCACGCAATACTCTCTCATACGAACAAATTTGCAATGAGCCCATTCATCCTTCTGTCCCTATCAGACCATATCCCAGCCAGTGGGAACTTCCTAAGTTTTCTCATTTTCAAAGCAAGGAAGACCCACAACAACACTTATGGGCATTCAGACATGCCTGTTACCTTATCGCCCACGATGATGCGTTGCTTTTATGCACGTTTCCCATGTCTCTCTCAGGTGCTGCGCTTGACTGGTACAGCTCCCTTGCCAGCCATTCCCTCTTCACATTCACTCAGCTGGCCCAGCTCTTCCTTGATCATTTCTCTATCAATATCACCAAGAAGGTCTCCATCACAGACCTCTATTATATCCGCCAGTTCGAGGACGAATCCATTGCTGATTTCGTCTCTCGATGGAGGGGCCTTATCAATCAACTCTCATTTTCCTTACCCCAGCCTGAGCTTATTGAACTTTTCTCTCAAGCCTGTACTAGACATATTTCTTCCACCTTAAGGGTTCAGACCTCCCGCACTTTTGATGAAGCCTTCACGATGGCTCGTAAACTTGAGTTACGTGCCATCGAGGAGAATAAAGTCAAGTTGCGGAGCAAGAATCCCAACTCCAAAATCAATGACCATTCTTTTAAGCCTTCCTCGTCTAATCCTAAATCCAAAGCTTTAGCAAATGCTGTGGTTGTTAGATCTTCTTCCTCTTTGCCTTCAACTAATCAACCTGAACCATCCACATCTATGAGTGCCACTCACCAATTTCAGCAGAGATACATACAGTGACAGTTTACTCCACTCAGAGAATCATACGCGTCTGTGCTAGAAAAACTCATCAAACAAGGGGCCCTCAATCTCCCCCAGATCTGACCACCACCACAATTTGATCCCTCATGTGCCATCCCTGTGTGGTATAGGGAAAATGACTTCTGTAACTACCACCGTGTTAAGGGTCATGACACGGGCAACTGTAAAACCCTTAAAAACATAATCCAAGACATGCTGGAAAAGGGTGACCTCATCCTCGACAATCCCAATGCCCCTCTTAATCAGGGTATTGATATCTTCAAACAACCATTCCCCAATCATCCACCAACTCAAAACAATGTCCAGACCTTGATTGACAACTCTCATGAACATAACATTCGAACAGTCAATACGGTCTCGCCCTTCATTTCTAACCAACCTCAAGAGGTGAGTTCATCCATCAGTCTATCACATGTGGACGAACCTCTTTCTCTGGTTAGTTCTCCATCAACCTCTCTCATCTTGGAGGATGCCTCGACCTTACCAGCACCGCTAGTTTCACCATCTTCCTTCTTGCTGCCCATGGAGGACCCAACCTTTCCTACTCCTCGACTGCAAGTGGAGGGCACTATCATCCCTGCCCTTTACCCACTTGAGGAGCTTCATTCTCCAGTTTCTTCTCCACCCAGGGAAGAACCTATCTCTCCTTCGTCTCTAACCAAGGACGAACCTGTCATGACTCCACCATGCCATGGGCCTGAGGCTACTACATCCATCTCACCTTCGGTCCCACAACCATCGACGTCTTCTCAAGAACCCAAACCTCATCCCGTATCTTCTCAGCCATTTTCCCGACTAGTGGAGAAACTCAAATTTCTCCCTTCTAGGAAAGTGGAGCATTAGGGATTGTGGGAGCGTCTCACAGCTCTTCAACAAGCCCGTGCCCTCTCATCTCATGCTGCTAATCCTCCCATGGCAGAACCTCCCAAGACTATCAACAAAAATCAGATTTCCACCTCTAGACTATCTAGATCTCCATCAACCTCATCAAAACCAAAACCCACATCTACCCCATCTAAACTAATCAAGTCACTTGGCGTTCGCCTTGTCTCCAACCTCACTCATCTGCAAGTGAAGGTGGACTTAGACCAGACTTCAACCAATAGTAGTCTTCAACCCAAATCACAGAAGACTGCCAAACCACAGAGGTGAATGCCTCCTCTTCTATCACCATTGCCCTCCATTTTGGGCCCTCATCCTTCAACCCTAACTAGAGTCCTTCCCACTTCGACCTCTAATCAAAACCGGTTGCCTCCTTTGCTTCCTTTGCCTATTGCCAGCCTACCCTCTCCCAAAAGGGTGGTACCTCTCATGAAGAAAGTACCACCTCCGCCTGTTACCGCACCATCAACCCAGAAGGTGGTACAAAAACCCCCTCCAACATCGCCCAAGCAAAATTCACTGGCATCGCATACATCGATGAGCACAGACCCTTTAGTGGGCTCATACTCTTTGATCTTGCAATGACTTTTGCAAACTTCTAGCATAACTCTTCCACCCATCAGGCCCTTCCAACCTCTCGAGTCTAAACCCTCTTGGTTCGATGACACAAAGATTTACTTATATCATCGTACGCTAGGACACGATACCAAGACTTGCTGTGCCCTCAAGGCTGTCATTCACCGCTATCTAGAGAAAGACACTCTTCTCTATGAGGACACTTTCGACCGACCCCTGACTCCTTCTCATAACCCTCCAACCTCTTCAAACCCATCCACATCTCATCAACAGGTTACAACCCTTTTATCACCTTCACCTCCCATCTTTGACATCAATGCCATTCACATCACCACTAGGTCACAAAAGGACAAGGTGAAAGAAAAAGCCACCATTCCTTAGACCTACCCTTTTGTCAATCCACCTCAACCGCCTAAACCTAAGATTTCTATCCTTGGCGCACCTCAACCCTCCTCTTCTTCTTCCTCTTCAAGACCAATCCACGACTCCATGTTGAAACAGCTTCACCAGACGCCTGTGAAGATGTCCCTCTATGACCTCATCCAAACCTCACCTCAACATCGTCAGGCCCTCATCCAAGCCCTACAGGTAGCGAAGGTCCAACCTGAGGACCCCCAACCACTTGCTGCCCTTGTCCACTCTTTAGCCCTTGTTGCCTCCATCACATTCAGTGATTTTGAGATTCTCACATCCAACATGGAAGATCAAGATGCCACCCTCTTCATCACTACCTATATCAATCGGACACGCATTAAATGTGTTATGATCGATGGAGGTGCCAGCATCAACATTATCTCCACCCATGCCTTTGATCAGTTGGCTCTTCCCAAGAATTGCGTCTCCAAAACTGACGCAATCTTGCGCTCTTTTAATGACACTACTGCCACGACCATTGGCACAGTCGTCCTTCATATTTGCGTTGGTCCATGCATAGTCCTGGAGCTCTTCTACATCATCGAAGGAGAGTTTCAATACAACATCTTGTTGGGCCGACCCTGGATCTGTGCCATGGCCTGTGTCCCCTCCACCCTGCACCGTTGTGTGAAATTTGAGCATGATGAGCAAGTCCACACCATTCCCGCTGACCCTTCACCCTTCAAAACTTGCAACACCACCTACCATCCAAATGACGTCCTCATTCCTATCAAGCCATCAATCTCGGCACTGCCTCTATCCATGGAAGCTTCGACCAGTTCGCAACAGGCGGTCGCCCTTACACCTCCACTTCAAGCGACGACCACACACCCCATGGAATATGTCTTCCAAAGACTTTCATTGGGAGAGTATCACTTGTTGACTTTAGACATGTTCCAAACTCCACAAGAGTATGGACGCCTTCATCACAGCCCCAGTTACGACCATCAGATCAGGATGATCATACCTTATGGTCCTCCTCACCTCTGAACCAACCTCGTCTATGGGGGGCTCAATCAAGCTCCTACTGACGGTAATCCTCTTTATTCACCCCAACCTTTCACATCAAACTTTTCATTTCTTAGCAACCCCGCCTTTGCACACACTTACCTTTACAGGGATGCATGGAAGGGTTTTGGTTTCGAACGCTACGAGCAGGGCTCCCATCAGCCTATCCAACCGCTCAACGATGACGATGCCAAGAAACGGTATGGTCTGGGATATCACGACCCCACTCAAGATCCTGTAGACCTTTGTCTCGAACCAACCATTGACCAATCTCCTCCACACTCGCCTATTTCACCCCCTTCACCTACGGAGTCAGTGGTTTCCATTCCTCCTAGTTTTTTTTTGCATAAACACCATCCGCCTGGAACCCTTGACTTATCAGCTCAATGGGGTGTCCAAGTCTCTCCCTCTCATTTGTCCCAGCATGATCAAAGATGAGTCGGCAACCATTCACACTGTCCACTGTATTGACGACGATGCCATTCTTTCTTACATGGGCACTGACAATTCTTTTATCCAGTGCTCCCTCCCTTCTGAGACCCAAGTTATGTTAAATGAATCAACCATTGACATCAACCTTTCTTCTTCTGATGTTCCTTATGTCTTAAAGATTGGATAATCTTTAGATGCTCAAGAGCAGTTTGACTATACCCAGTTCCTCTCCAACCATAGCAAGGCCTTTGCCTAGACTTACATTGATATGCCTGGCATCGACCCCACCATCGTTACCCATAACATTGTCACCAAACCAGAGGCTAAGCCTGTCAGGCAAAAGCTTCGAAAGATGCATCCTTGCATTGCCCTCCTTGTCAAAGAGGAACTTCAGCACCTCCTTTCTGTCTCTTTCATCCAGCCCATCGATTATCCACAGTGAGTCTCTAACATCATCCCAGTCACCAAGGCAATTGGGGGGATCTGGATCTGCACGGACTATCGCGACCTTAACCTAGCCTATCCTAAAGATGACTTTCCTCTTCCCAACATTGACCAGCTTGTTGATCTCATAGCCAGCCATGAGATGCTATCTCTTATGGATGGGTTTTCAGGATACAATCAAATCCTGATTGCTCCAGAAGATCAGTACAAAACCACTTTCATTACCCCATGGGGGACTTTCTGCTATCGAGTCATGCCTTTTGGCTTGAAAAACACAGGTGCCACTTATTAGCATGCCATGACCTACATTTTCCACGATCTCCTCCACAAAATCATGGAGGACTATGTGGATGACCTGCTCGGCAAGTCCAAGCTTCGCCGTGACCACCTGACCATTCTCAAAATCATCTTCTCTCATCTTCTTCAGTACAATGTTCATCTTAATCCCAAGAAATGTGTCTTTGGGGTCCTCTTTGGCAAGCTTCTCGGCTTCATCATTTCCTTTCGTGGCATTGAGATAGATCCCACCAAGATTCGTGCTATCCTCAAAATGCCATCCCCGACCAATCTCAAGTAGCTTCACAATTTGCAAGGCAAGCTCCAGTCCATTCGTCGTTTCATCTCGCAGCTTTCTGACCGCTGCCAACTTTTTCATCATCTCCTTAAGAAGGACGTCTCCTTTAAATGGGATAAGGACTGTCAAGAGGCTTTTAAAGCCCTTAAACGCTATTTAGTCTCTCCACCTGTTCTCATTCCACCTAAAGATGACCAACCCTTCTACCTTTATATCTCAGCCACTAATCATTCGTTAGGTGCCATGATCGTGCACTGAGATGAGCATCACCATGAGCAAGCGGTCTATTATATCAGCCAAACACTGGTCGACTATGAAACTCGGTATACCCATATCGAGAAACTCTATTTGGCGTTAGTCTTTGCCGCTACCAAGCTCTGCCACTATCTTCTTAATCACAAGACCTTTGTCATCACCCACACCGACCCTCTTAAGTTTATGCATTCCAAGCCATATCAGAATCAACGTATGGCTCGGTGGCTCATGCTGCTTGCTGAGTTCGATCTCGAATTCATCCAGCAGAAATCTATTAAGGGGCAAACCATCGCTGATCAACTAGCAGATGCCCCTCTTCCTGACAATCAACCTTTGCAGTGTGAGTTTCCTGACAAATCTATCACTGCGCTTTCCTCTGATGACACCACCTATCAGATGACCATGTTCTTTGACGGCTCCAAATGTCAACTACGTGGGGGTGTTGGGGTCATTCTCATCCCACTCGAAGGGGAGCCCATGCCTCTGTCTTTTAAAGTCGACTTTGATTGTACCAATAATATGGCCGAGTACGAGGCCTTATTTTTGGGACTTCAGACCGCCCTCTCTCTCAGCATCAAGTCCATCAACATCTTCAGCGACTCGCAACTCATCGTCAATCAGGTCAACGGTTCATACCTCTATAAAAATGAAATTTTGCAAAGATACAAATACCGTGCTGGCATTCTCCTTGCATCTTTTGACCATTTCCTCATGCAGACTATTCCTCGATCCATGAATAAGTTTGCTAACACCATGGCTTCTCTCACTTTGCATATCCCATCTTCCTCATCTGCATCTAGACTTTTTGTCACGGTGCGTCGTGTGTCGTTGCCTTCATATATCTCTTCTCACATTAATCATGTCAACATTATAGACCCTAGCCCATGAGATGCTTGGTATAAGCAACTTGTGGACTTCTTATCTTTCTCTGTCATTCCTCCCAACCTCTCTAGCAATACATGGTGAGCTTTTATCAAGCGTACCGCTTGTTATACCATGCTAGGGGGTCTTCTCTATAAGCGAGGCTTCGACAGCCTCCTTCTTCGCTGTCTCACCTCCACTGAAGCATCTCAAGCCATTCAGCAAGTCCACGATGGGATTTGTGGCAGACATTTCAGTGGGAATTTGGTTGCCAAGCGCATCCTTCATCTGGGCTATTATTGGCCTACCCTTCATCAAGACTATAGTGACTATGTTCGGCGTTGCATCAAGTGTCAGCAGCACTCTAACTTGTTTCATCTTCCTAGTCATGCCTTACAAATCGCTCAAGATTTTTGGCCTTTTTCTCAGTGGGGTTTAGATCTCATCGGTGAGATTAACCCTCATTCATCTCTTCGTCATCAATCCATCATCACAACCACTAAATATTTCACCAAGTGGGTGGAAGCCATTCCTCTCGTCTCCACAAAAGCCGACAAGATCGTCAACTTCATCAACACCCATATCATCTGTCGTTTCGGTGTCCCTCATAAAATCATCACCGATAATGGCAAGTCCTTCAAAAACAAGAATATCCAAAAGCTATGTGACTCATTCAGCATCAAGCTCAGTTTCTCTTCACCTTACTACCCACAAGCAAATGGGCAGGCCGAGGCTTCCAAAAAAATTCTCACTAAAATTCTCATGAAAGTGGTCAGCAACACAGGAAGGGACTGGCACATTCACATTCCCTTCGCTCTGTGGGCCTACCGCACTAGCATCTGAACCTCTATGGGTGCTACCCCTTTTTCTCTCATGTACGGAACAAAGGCTATCCTACCTCTTGAAGTATAGATCCCGTCTCTCCGCATTTCTCTACATGATATCCTTTCCAACGATGACTTTCATCAAGATCGCTTAACTCAACTTGAGTTACTTGATGAACGCCATCTTGCTGCCCTTAATCATCTCTATGTCTATCAACATCGCATCAAGCGCGTCTTATGACAAAAATCTGTGAGAATGAGATTTCAACATCGGAGACCTCATCCTCAAAGAGAATCAACACATGACCAATATGGAGCGAAGTAAATGAGGCAAGTTTGCTCCTAATTGGCTCAGAACCTTTTATTATCATGCACAAGTATGGATCAGGGACTTATCATCTGTCTTCTCTTGATGGACAACCAGAACCTGCAGCCTCTTAATGCGTTGCATTTGCGACCGTTCTATTGCTAGTCGAGTACTCGTCCACTTGAGACTTAACTTGAGCTCGTCCCTTAAGCAATCCCTGTCCTCTTAGTCCTAATTCCTTTCAACCCTATTCCTCTTAACAATTCCTATAACCCTTTTATGCTGTATGGATGCTTTGTCCTAATAAAAGAGAGCCCTTGACCTTCTATAATCTTGTCCATGACTCACATTTCTATAAAAACAAATCAAGATGTCAAAATTTCCATGGTCACTATATCAATATCAAAATCAAAAGGCAGACTGCTCCCTCGAAGGATAGTTGTACTATCATTGATGTAATTAATAGACTGCTCCCTCGAAGGACAACTATTCAAAAGCCCTTATATTAAACAAAAATCTAGACCACTCCCTCAAAGGATGGCTATGACTAATCTGGCAATAAACAGCACTATTTTAGAAGCTTCCCACATTGATCAGCTTCACAACTGACCACCAAGCAAATGACATCTCTATGCAGACTTCCCGCATTGATCAGTCTGCACCTCAAAAAAAAAAAAAAATAAAAATAAAAAAAATGAGTCATGGACTTGACTTGTAGTTGTCTCAGGGTCTTCTATAAAAAGGGGCAAAGTTATCTCTGCTCTTAAAACGGGTTACCTTTTTTTTTTTTTTTCCCCCTCCTATCACCTGCTCAAGGGACTTCGAGCTCACTTTAATGTCAAAGTGATTCGATTACCATTCTAACATAACTATGGTAAACGATGTCATGCATGAATGGGGCTCTTGCTTCTAATAACCCCTATCTATGCTATTTTTCTGGTCCTTGTCAATGAAAGAGCACTATGCTTTTCACTTCTTCTGCACTTTGGTCACATTCACCTTCATCACTTGTCCATCAACTCAACTCCACTCTCTTTTCAGACCACTCCCCATAGCCTATTCACTCTAGTTTCTATGGATACCAATACACATGGACACTATCGACCAGCCACAATTTATGTTAAGCATAAACCAATACTTGCTGAAGCATAAATAGACCTCAATTCATTTTTAGCATACATCCATCACGAATATGGAATATTGCTAGGGATGAAAGACCCCTCAACCAATGTTGCAGAATACACCATTTGGAAAAGGCTGCAACATCATCTCTTCCCCTCATCATTTCATCCTAACCAAGACCAATCTATCGACCATTTTAACCACCTGTCTACTACTCGGACCCTTTGTCTGAACTACATTGGTCTGAGGCCCTATCACTTGGGCTATGTAGGCAGCACTCAAATGACGCGAATGTCTTCTGGGGTTAGCTCGACCACCCTCGTTTGTTCATCTCTCTGATGGACAAACCTTCTTTCCTTCTTTTAACCATAACCTTGCCCTTGACCACGACCAATATTATCCCTTTGACCCTCCCTCCCTTCTAGGGAGAACTACATTAGCCTGAGGCCCTTCCACAGGGGCTATGTAGGTAGCACTCAATTGACATGGGGTCATCTGAGGTTAGCTCGGCCACATCCTTTCGTCCATTCCTCCCCTCGACCACCAACCATTGGAGATCATGCCTATCTCCTCCGACCTCGACCACTTCCAAGACAATGTTGCCTTGGTTGTTTTTGCATATATGCTACCTCATGACTGGTTAACAACATTGTGTGCAGACTATTTTTGAACCCTCAAAAGTATAGGATCGCAAGCCGGTTGATCCACACTACTTGTGACTTTTTCATGTTTCTAGGAGCACTTCCTGAGCCTGGGATACCTGGAACATGATGACCCATTAGAGCTTCAGCTTAGATTGAATAACCCGATCAGATATATGACTAAATGCTGGGGCCCGATTACTTCAATTTTGGCACTCCTCAACCCTTGACCTGCGACACTTTGACCTAACCATCTCGTGCAGTGGTATGCACGCAATCATGCCTTTTGTAGCATTTGCCCTCACCCCTTTTTCATCCACTCTTTGTCAACTCAGCACCCGATTCCCTGGTTCCCTTCCCTCAACTCCTGCTTTGAGGGGGAATACCTCATCCATAATCAGGGCAATCTGCTACCTATTCGCTTTTTATTTTTGTCTTGCAGTTCATTCGAACAACCAACAAGACAGAATCAACCTTATCCCTTAACTGGGGCAATCACTCCTATTTTTGTCTTGTAGTTCGTCTAGAACAACCAACAAGACAAAAAGGGGCAAATGTAGACACCAAAATCGTGTCGACTCCCCTGGTCTTCCCCCATGTTATTCTCCCTCACCTATTTAGCCCCTGTCGACCATTTTTCCCACTAGGCTTAACCCTGACAGCTTGTCAAAATGAGCAAAAGACTAAAGTTAGTCTCTGCCCCCATTCTGCATCTGTCGACCACGGTCTCCACCTGACCGACATCGCCGACGTTGGTCACTTATCAGCCGACGTCGGTAGTCCTACCGACGTCGATTCTCCTTAGCACTGCATTTTTGATTCGAACGCAAGAACTGTTATTTCATTACCCGTTATCCATTTAGTTCCCAATCAGTTTCCCGATCGGTTATCAAACCGTCCCTCAGCCTTCATCTGTAACCTCTTCATTCAACCAACCAGTATCATTCAATTCAACAGGAACTCTTGTGCAATCAACCATCTCTTACATCCAACCAATCTGCATTCGCTCTCTCCAGCACAGGTATCCTACTTCGGTCATTTGGCAGCACAGCGACAACGTCAATCACATCTCCAACTTCATCTTTAAGCATATAACAAGTAAGTATCTTGCTCTGTGTTTTATTTTTCTCTGGTTATTGTTTTTTATTTACTACTATCACCCCGAGATCTTCAGACTGTAGCCCCGAGACTTGACTTCCTCCTTTACACCTCTACCTACTATCCCCTGACTACATAGTCTGTAACTTTGTTCAGACTTCCTGCACAAAACCCAAACAAAACAACAGATCTTTTGCAAACCCCCAAACCCTGTCCAGACTAGACCAGACTCTGTCTCGACTCGACTAGACCCGACTAGACACGCTTAAGCTCTGTCCAGAACTGTTGCCCCGACCGACGCCGGTCATTACCCTGACCGACGCCGGCACCTTAACCGACGTCGGCACCTTCCCCTGACCAACACCGGCACAGATACCGACACTGACAACTGTGCAAAATAGCTCATTGAATATCAGGTACGCATTTATGTTTTCATCTTTTATTTACTTTCATTCTGTCTTTTCATTATTTCCATTTCTATCAAATATTTCTATTTTTTTATTAGTGGGTTGATATCCTTCTAGGAAGTCTTCATACTTTTGGGATCAGGCGTTTGCTTGACAACCCACCGTCTCTTCGTCTAATGTTTTTTCGTGTTTAGTCTCTTTTCTTCACAGGTGTCATTCCTCCACAGCCAAAGAGGAGAACCTTCCAACGTCTGATTTCGGTGTGCACGACCATATCCAGGTATCTTCTAGCCTTGACCATTTCTTTTAGTTTCTCTATCTTTTGAATGTAGAAAGCAATGTAGCATAGAAACAACAACATTAATCTTAAATGAAATATTAGACAAGAGTATTTTGAATCATGCATCATACTCTCATACAATTTCAATGAGATATTGTTTTATATCTTTTAGTCCAATAATACTTTGTTTCTCAAATTTGGGAATATCAAATTTTTGAAAAAATGTTGTCTTGAGATGATTATAGTTAACTACTGCTTGTTGAGGCTCAAACTTCCTATACCACTTGTGTGCTCTTTCCAGAAGTGTGGTTTCAAATTATGCAGCCTTTCACTCAGAATATGTTATACCATGTGCCCTCCAAATGGGCTCACACTTATGAACATGCTCTAAAACATTTTCCATACACTAATATTTAGATAAATGAAGCGTCATTTCATAATATGCCATTGATATTTGAGGTACTTGTGATAATGGTTGTTGAGAACCCTTAGGTCATATACTTGGAGGTGTAATTCTACCACTTCCTCCTATTCTACCTCATAGTCCTCCTTGTGTGCCTTAAACAATATCACTTGAGACATTGGTCATAGTCACATGTTGATTTATAATACTTGGACTAGTACTATGTCTATTATGAATGTTGGGTTCGCCAAGCATACCAAGTTGGGCCATGAAATTTCCTTGAAAAGGAAGAGAAAGTGTTAATGCACTATGAGTTAAAGTTGGCTCAACTATAATTTCTATTATATGATGAATTTTTGACTCTACACTATCTATATCCTAGTTATGTATGATTGAATCATTTAGCTCAACATCAAGAGCATGCACTACGGTTGGGGAACTGGGTTGGTTCAAATGTGGTTCTTCAATCTCTTTTATGTAGCTAGTTTCTCTCTCTATGATAAAATTGGCATTGGTCATAGTGAGTCCACCTTTTACCTTTTTGATTCCCTGTGGAACCTAACAATACTTTTTGATTCCTCTCATTCCCTTCCTACTCTGCCTCCACCTATAATCCTCTACTGAGCTTCATCATATTTACACCTTCACAATACCCATTGATAGGTTACCATTTCAAACCAAAAATTCTTTACCAACACCTCTGTATTCCCTTCCCAACTATGTGACTCATGAAAGGATTTATTTATCCCTACATAGGCAAATTTTTGAGTCTCAAATCAATAAACAACTTCTTTACTTCTAGTAGGGAGTGTCTAATATATTGACCTCATGGCTCTCGAAGAAATTAGAAATTGGATTCTTTAGGACAAGAGTAAATGGTTATAACATATTCTAAGATATATCTATTTAACACCCCTTTCCACCATATATTAACATACCATGCCCACAATGTTCCTAAAAGTGTTAAATCCATTTGACATCATATCATCCAAGCTTGCCTCCTTCCAAAATTTCATGACTGGTCTTGAGCATAGGCAAAGAGCCAAGCATGAAAATGAATAGGGAATTCAAAAAATATAGTTTCATACAATGATATATAGATATTTTTTTGAACCCATGAATGTTTATAAAATCTTAGTTCAAGATAGGGAATTGTAAAATTATCTTCGACCTTGGTAATCCATTATTCAATACTTTCAAGGGATAAATGTTTGAGCATTTTCTATTAATGTGAAACAAGTGCTAGGGGTCCCAACAATGGAACCAAAATGTTGGGTATTTTTTATCATGTTTTCATTAAAGCACTGAAGTATCTAGTCCTAACAAGATTAAGCACTAGCTTTTCATGTAAGACTAAGCTCTTGCACTCTCACCCGAAGCATGTAGTACGAAACTAGTTCCTGTGGGTTATATTGTGCAGTAACACATTTGTCATGTAATTGAGTTTGTTCATATATACATAGAACATTAAATACAAAATTATGGACCTTAGCTCATCAATGCAAATAAATAATAACACAAAGATAAGTGCCATGAATTTCAAAGTGTTGATTATGCAAGCTTGCACAATCCATATTCTATAAATCTCATAGTCAATTATAAGCCACATATTACTCAATTCAAACCCGTCATTAATCAATATTCCAACTATTAATCAACTGAAACATAACACCAAAAAATGATTGTAATTTGTGCAATTCTACTATTAACATAAGGATTTGTTACATAATACCAATATTTAGTCTCTTTACACATCTCTACATAGGGGTATTTATACTTGTTCTTCTTTGACTAAGTAATTACATTATTAATTCCAATAAAGTGACTAGCCAATGATCTCTACTAGAATAAGATTCATGGCATCCATTTACTTATTTTCTCTTAAGGACCCATGCCTTTACACCCCCTATATTCTTTTTTGATGCTAGATCCTTGCTACCAAATGTCCTTATTTATGTAGACCGATGTGAAACTTATGTGATGATTAAAGTCTAGTTTGTCTTTGAAAATCACTCCTCAACTATTTCCCACTTCCCTCACACTCCCCAAGGTTTTCATTGTTGTATTGAGTCTTATGCTCTCAAGTTCTCCTTAGTTGTGTTTCATCTTTGACTAGGTCTTCTCATGCTATTATCTTATGTGCCATTGTCCTATCCATTGTATTGGTTTTGCATCATGGTCTTCCTACACCATGTTAATTCTGCACCATGGACTTCATACATCATGCTCCTCTCGTGTTGTGTTGGTTCCATGCTAAAAGCCAAAATACTTAGTCAAAATTTGGGGTCCAACAATGGGTATGATATATCCAAGGGAAAGAAGAAGGATAAGTCATAGTGTTGGAGGCCACTTGAAATGGGTAAAATAAATTGAATTTTTTTGGGGCCTTGAAAGGTAATCCTAGTCTAATAATGTGGTTAAAGTAATAGCAGACCAATTAAGACTGCAAACATCAAAAAAGTATGGATAGAAGGAGCTCAGTGTCAGAGGAGATTTACAAGTAGTTATTAATGCTCTCATTTCAGGGGGAGTAAAGGTTTAGAAAATTATTACAATCCTTGAAGATATATATAAAATTAAGAATAAGTATAGATTGGTAAGGTTTAATCATATAAACTAAAAAGGTAATGTGATAATAGATTGGGTTACTAATGAAGCAGTGTAACTCAAGGAAAAGGAGAGAGAGTTGAATATAAGGAGTGGATAGATATTATCCCAAATGAGGTTCACATCTTGATAAATAGAGATTTGAGAAGCTCTCTAGAATAAAAATAGAGCAATAGTAAGGTTGGGAAGGAGATTTAAAGTGTTGTAAGTGAATTGGTGACATATATAGTCCCATAGTGTGGTCATACCTATGATTGGAGCTTAGATTGAAGCCCATCCACATTCGTCCTATGAGTAAAATGAAATATCAAGGTGGTTAATATTAATTAAAAGAGGAAGGTAATATCTAGATAAATATTATGGAGAGATGGTCATCTTTATGAAGCATTCATAAGCAAGTGTGAGGGGAAGGATGACACACGTGAGATTAATGATTAGTTTGTGTTGAGAGTAGGGAGATATCATTTCAAGGTGGTGGATGATAGCATGAGAGTGATCCAAACCATAAATAAACATTATGGTGAAATTAGAGAAAGAGCCTTGAATAGTTGAAAATTGCAAAAAGGAAGAATGGGTAGAGGAAAGAAGTTAAAATAATAGGAGGGTTGTGAGGGTAGGAAAAAATTAGGATAAAGGTTAGCTTTAGCAGATTGGATGATATGGGAGGTAGTAGTTTCTCAATTCTCCAAGGGCATTGAGAAGAAAATAAATAACCCATTCATGATGATATGGATAAAGAATATGTGGGAAATAGTCATTGGAATGGATGAGGTGGAAGGTCATGATATAAAAAAGTTAATGAAGGCCTTTATGCTAGACCCTAAGTAGTCTCTCAGTATAAGGAACATTTTTAACCCTACCCAGGATATCAATAAGGCAAATCTAATTTCAAATGCAATGGGGTCCTTTTCTATACATAAGGAATAATTGGACATTGACACTGTCATGCACATAATAAGGCTAGAAACAACTGAACATAGTCATGAAATTATGGATGGTATGGTGAAACTGTCGAGTATCTTGGCTTTTTTGGTGGAAAGAATAGGAACTAGTCTTTAGAAGGAATGTATCTCCATTCCCTAAGGATTTTATGATGTGGAAAATGAGGATGTAGGGCAATTAGTACCAGGTCTAGGAAGTGGAGTAGGATCAAAGTAGGATAAAATTGTAGGGTTATGAAATCATTACTAGATGGAGTGGAGGTGATCCTTATAGACTAATATAGAATGAAGGTTTCAATACCAAATGTAATAAATTCTTAAGATGAATAGTAATAGGAAGTCAGTATTTTTAGTATGTTATGTTGTTATTCCTAAGGGGCATTGTAAGTACCTATTAATATGATAAATATAAGTAGTATGTTTTTGTAATTATGGTTAGTTGTGTGTTTTTTGATCCCCCTCCAATGGATAGTATCTCACTATCGGTCGGCGTCTGAATCAATCTTTGTCGATAGGTTAATTCCCTGGGCTATTCTTCAATTAATTTCTTTAATCTAGGGAATTGTCATAGTTAACGTAGAAAAAAATCAAACTTATTAATTCTTACCAGAAATATCGAGAGATACAAGTTCATCCATAATAATTTTTTGATCATTTCCATGGATTTTTAAAATTAATACAATCAATTCAAAACTTTTTTTAATTATTTTTTCAAGATAAATCTTATCTTACTTTCTTTTACTAGTTAATTTATTTTAAATCATAACTCACTTTTGTTTTTTAGTTTTAGTATAGGTGAAGTGTATAATGTAGTTTATAGGCTAGAAAAAAGTACACCGTAACTTAGCATGGAGCCAAAAAAAAGAGGGACTATGAGTATTGGTGCTTCCAATAGATGTCAAGAGCATTATCACTTTAGAAAAGAGCCCACAAAGCATATATGATGAGATAAAAATATTTGATGGGGTTGAGACTAAGAGGCAGAGCCATCGAAAGCTGAAAAAAATGCCAATAATGCTTAATTTAGACCAATAATTGAAAAAATGACAAGTATTTTAAAACATATAAATTAACATCTAATAAATGCCTCGGGACCATTTTTAATCATCTACAAAAGTGTGTAACTTAAATGAGGTAAAATATGTGATAAATTTAATTTATCTCATCGACTACATATAATTGTAGACACCTAATTTTGGTACAAGTCATGTAGTTCTAGTCTATTTGACACACTTTGGTACATCTGGTTCATTTTTTACACTAGGGTTTTTTTGATACACTTTATTTTCATATTAGACCCTTCAAATTCTTGTGTCAACCACATTTTCTCATAAACATGTTGTATTAAAATATATCATTTGTATACCTCAAGATCCACCCATTTATCCTATTTATTTTTTGTCTTTATTTCGTTGGTTTTTTTGTGTCAACCATTTTTTGAGCATCTAGAGGTGGCTTGACCATTTTCAGAATAGTCTAAAAGTGGCCAAGTTAGTTTTTAGTCCTTTGTGTCACATGTCATGTTTTCTCTTGCCTTGATTATTAATTGTCATTTTTTCATGCTTATCTTACATACAAATGTGCTCTAATTTGAATTCAAATATGTGTATATACACACACATATAACCTATGCCATTTACCACCAAGAAATCAAGTGATTGAGTTGTACATTGGTCCTATATATCACACACTTGTCAAGGAAGCTACACATTCTATTATTATTCCACTCTCTATCTATTAAAGTCTTGTGGTTGTATGCTTGTATAAAAATAAGGATGCATGAGAGCATATAATTTTTTTTATTATCATAGGGAATGATGACATAATCTTCTCTCACATTGGGATGGGTCACTCACATGCATAGAGTTGCATGAGCCTTAATTCTTAGCATGCATGATATGTAGAGAAACCCCCATTCGCTACTAAATTTTCATATTTCCTTTAGTCTTATATGTATTGTTAGATATTGTGGAAGGATTAAAATTACATTAAAGGATGAGTTTTTTTCAACTGTGTACATCGTTATGCTTATTGGATAGAGTATTATGGACTTCTTTTATTGATACACGATTTTAGGAAATTTATACCCAAAGGATATACAAAGCCATTTTTTAACCTGCTTAACCATTTTAGTGTGAGCATGCCACTTTCAAATTTTGTTTTTGGTTACTTCTATTTTTTGAATAGTTTAAAACTAGTCATCATTGTAAATCACTACCATATTTCTAGGATCATTTTTTAGTATTGTTATGAAACCTATTTTTTAGCATCATTGGGCACTATTATAACTTACATAAGTCATATTTAGGTACACACCTCTCTATATATCTATTTCATATTCCAATTATCAATCATTCAAGGTAATTTCATTTAATCCCACACATAAATTAAGTATTTATTATTATTTTTCATGTATTCCTATAGTTAGGCCTAATTTATCCATTATGCACCCTTTTTATGTGGTTGGTATAGTTTTTTGAACACATATTCATCCTCCACATAAAATAATTTGGTGAAACCCTCATTTTAAAATATTCAACCTTAGGGTTTTATGCTCTTTTCCTTTAAGGTTTATTATTGTGGTTGTTTTAGATCTAATTTATCTATATCTTTGATTTATTATTCTATTATCATTAGCCCTAGCTTCTTCCATGTTATCTATGGTTTTATCTTATACCAATTAAGAAGGTTATATCTAAAACACATATTAAGCAAAGTGCTAGATTGAAAAGGGGGGGAAACATTGGAAAATTACATAGACCCATTAACTAACTCTAAGAAGTAAGAGCCTTTATGAATTAATGCAATGAGTTTATGATACTCCTATGGACTCATGGGAAAAAACCGAGTAGGCAATGAATACATGAACTTGGCAGATTTATGTGCAAAGGTGCTACTTAGATGAACATCATAAGTTAGGAAGCCATTACTAAGCTAAAGATAAAGTGTGAAATACAAGCATACAACAATCAAACAAAATGTGATCTCTTCAAAAATGATAAATGATTCATGTCCTAGTTATGTATGAAAATGACCATCTTGTAAAGCCATTTTTAGACATGCTTAACCATTTTTTGTGAGCGTGCCTCTTTAAAATTTTGTTTTTGTTCACTTCCATTTTTCAAACAGTTCAAAACTGGTCATCATTGCAAATCACTACTATGATATGTAGAGAAACCCCCACTCTCCACTAAATTTGCATATTTCCTTTAGTCTTTATGTATTGTTAGATATTGTGGAAGGATTAAAAATACATGAAAGGAGAAGAGATTTTGTCAACTATGTGCATCATTATGCTTATTGGATATATTATTATGAACTTATATTACTGATAAAGAGTTTCAAAAAAATTGTACCCGAAGGATCTACAAATCCATTTTGGACCGGGCTAACCATTTTTGTGTGTGTGCCTCTTTCGAAATTTGTTTTTGGTCACTTCTATTTTTTAAACAATTCAAACCTAGTCATTATTACAAATCACTACAATATTTTGAACATCTCTATTGTATTATTCTAAAACCTATTTTCCAACATCATTGGTCACTGTTAGAACTTAGGTAAGTCTTATTTAGGTACACATCTCTCTATCTATTTCATGTTACAATTATCAATCATTCAAGATGATTTTATTTAATCCCACATAATTTAAGTCTTTATTATTATGTTTAATATATTCTTATATTTAGGCCTATTTTATCCATTTTATACCCCTTTTACATGGTTGGTTTAGTTTTTTGAACACTCATGCACCCTCCACATAAACCATTTTGGTGAACCCCTCATTTGAAAATATTCAACCTTAGGGTTTTATACTCTTTTACATATAAGGTTTTTTATTGTGGTTGATTTAAATTTGATTTCTTTATTGATTTACTTTATTATTCTATTAACATTAGCCTTATCTTCTTCCATGTTCTCTATGTTTTCATCTTATTCCAATTAAAAAAGCTATATCTACAATACCTTCTAGGCAAAGTGCTAGATTGAAAAGAGAAAACAAAAAACCTTGGGAAATTAAACAAATAAATTTACTAACTCTAAGAAGTAATATCCTCTATGAATCAAGGTAATTAATTTATGAGACTCTTATGGGCTTGTGGGAATCAACTGAGTATGCAATGAATACATGAACTTGGTAGTATTATGTGAAAAGGCACTGCTTAGATGAACATCATAAGTTTATAACCCATTACTTAACTGAAGTTAAAGTGTGAAATATTCACAAGCATCCAGCCATCAATCAAAATATGATATCTTCAAAAATGATAAATGATTCATGTCCTAATTGTGTATGATAATGACCATCTTACAAAGCCATTCCACATATTCATTGCAAGGCTCATGGACCAAGTCAAAAATTTGAATTTATTTGTAATTGTGTATTATTTATTAGTAACAACATGATCATTCTCAAAATTGATACTATCCCATATCTTCCATTCATCAATGCAAATCTCATAACACTTACGAATCTCCAAATCTAAGGAAATTGGAATATTTTAGGAAAATTAGTAAGGAAAATTTGGGGAAATTTTAGAAAATTGGGGGAATTAATAAGAGATTAGGATAATTTGAGAAAATTGGATATATTAATATGCGAATTAGGGTAATTTAGGGAAATTGGGAAAATTGGTAAGGGAATTTGGGTAATTTGGGGAAATTGGAGAAAGTAGTAAGGGAATTTAGGTAATTTTGAGAATTTTAAAAATTTGAGGAGATTGGAATTTTTTGATAAAATTAGAGAAATTGGAAAAATAAGTAAGGAAATTAGGGTAATTTGGGGGAATTGGAGAAATTTGGGGAAATTAGTAAGGGGAAATTAGGAATTTTGGAGAAATTAGAAAGGGATTAGGTTGATTTATAAACATGAGGAAAATTAACTAGCTAATTTGAAAAAAATGTTATATAATTAATATGAAGATATAATACAACATCTTTACAATATTATGATACAATTTTCATACAATACTATAAATATGATATTCATCTAATTGAGGTGGAGGTGGATTTAATCCTTTCCATTATTTTTCAAGGAAGTCAGTCCATGATTGTCTTAATATAAGACAAAAATTGATAATAACATATGTGATATAAACTGGTAGAGGACATGATGTTGATGGCTCTAAATACAAATGTCTTAGAGGGAGATTATATGTTTCAAAAGGATCATTAATTGTCACTTTAATCTTATATGAGGTTATTGTAGTATAATAGGTTAAAATATCCACCCATGTCATCTATGTGGTGGTGATGGTAGAGGTTATGGTGTACGTGGTGCAGCAAAAATTTAGATGGTGCCATCATCATCATGAATAGAAAGTGATGATGTACTACAAAGGAAAAATATCTTCACTTATTTGATAAATTTCATTATGTTCATCCATTATAGAAAAATATTATATTGTGAAATGAAATAAATTTAACATATTAACTATATTAAATTACAACATCCATACATTATAACATTAAAATTAAATAATAATTAAATGTATTTGAAAAAATCATCAAAAATAATTGTGTACAAACTACATCTAAATCATATAATATATAAAATTAAATATATTTTATAAAAAATACATCATTATTAATCAATATTAGGAACATTTTATATTTTCCTAAAAAATATTATATTCTTATGTTTGGATGGATAATCAATAATAAGTTCTTCACCCTACTTATATTGATTTTTCCTTTCACCATGGCATAATGACAGCAAATTAGAGACATGTTATCTTCTTTGTCATTAGTACACTCCATGTATTGAAAATTGGGAGAAGCTAATCATTTATAGCCATGTGTACTATAAATGAAACCCAAAATATTTTTAAATCCATTAGGACAACCATTAATGTGTATATGATCATTCACCTTGCTAATATTTTGTGGGTCAGAACAAATATTCTCTTTTATAGTTTTTGCATTTGAACACATGCCATATATGGACATACTAAATCTTCATTGGACCAGTTTATTCTAATCTACAAAGTAGTATATTGAGCTATAGAAAAGGTAATATTGGGATGTCTGATTAAAGTGGAGTATTAGAACCAACATTTATTATAGTCAAAGTGAAGAGTCTAAGACCTAAATCTTGGATAGTTTATGATGTGTGTATCATATTATCATATAAATTCATCCCCAAAATGTAAATACATCACAAGGTGTTGGTAGTGGCATATCCATTGACCATGCCAAAAAATCTCATGAATTAGGAAAATTAGACTAATATATCTTCAATCGGTTATTAGGAAGTTCTTGATCACTTTTAGACTCTTCATCATGAATTCTAATCTTAGCCTTCTCCTCATCTTCAAATATTGTATTTTGTTTAGATATTTTAAAACTTTTGAAATAATTATACTAATTAAAATTACATAAATAAAGGCAATAATAAAAGTAATTTAAATTGAAAGAGGCTAATTGAATTACACTATAATTATTAATGATAAGATAGATAATGTAAATGGATAAGATACTTAGCTCACCTATATTTTTGGTGGTCCTAAGAAGTAGCTACAAAATAAAAAATACCTAACATTAGATAACGTATATATCTTTAGAGTTTCATAATGATCAAGACTTCATGGACATTTCCTAAAACTCAGACTCATGTGGTAACTGCCACTGTCTAAATTTTTAGGTAACATCTGTGAGTTTAGAACCTCTTTAGACTGATAACACATATTCATATTCATCTTCCTTTTCTAAATCCTATTTCAGATAATTATAATGATGTATATAAACCATTAAAATTCATTCTCTTCATCCATATCCATATCAAGTCACTTGGATAAATAAATGTTAGGAAAAAACATCCTAAAGTGCAAGAAAATAATTTCATAATAAAACAAACCACTAAAATAATGAATAATAATAACTAATTAACACAAGAGATTACATGGAAACCCTTAAAAATGCACTAAGTTAAAAACCATGGGGAAATGGAAGCTTCCAAACTTTAATTACTTTAGCAAAAACTCTACAAACAACTTCCTCTAGCAACACCTTTCTAGTGGTTACAAAAAAAGCACGCAGGTGAGCCAATATTACAAATCCTCCATGATCCATCCTCCAAGCTACAACAAGCAACTTCATCCTAATGCTTACATATAAAGCATCCAATGGTTAAAAACAAAGCATCTAGGTGAGCCAAGCTTACAAAGCCTCCAGGATCCAACCTCTAAGAATGCAAGCCCAAGCTTGCATGGATCCACAAAGGGATTACAATGAAGTTAACAAATATAAAGGAGAACCCTTGCTTATATAGCATCATAAAAGAGAAGAGAGAGGGAGAGAGAAACAACATGAAAGACCCAAAAATGTTCCCCACTCCTAGTGGGCTCAATACTGATAAAAAATGAATAGTTTGTATTCATATGCAAGGTTCAACAAAGTGGATCATCCACTTTAGACAAGTTTTCATTCACCTCCATGTGATTCCAAATATTGTGCCCTACTCACACATGTGAGACCAAACAATAATAGTGGAATTTTGTCTTCTTCTTCACATGTACCCACAAAATCCAAAAGGTGTTGTAATCACCTTTTGAATTTTCTCAGACATGTGAATCATGTAACCTCCATATAAATCCACCCCATTACGAACCCTTTTCATTTACACTAAAGTAAAAACTCATGTGACACACTAAGAACAAAACCATGTCCCTTAATGGAGTGCCACACCCCACTCCTATCACATCAATCTAATCACATCCAAGACCCTCCATGGGCCATACCACATCACCTACCTACCACATCACTTTCATACCACATCACTTGCATTACCTTCATACCACATACAACATAACTTGTATGTCATATCACCTACATGCCACATCACTTGCATGTCACATCACCTTCATGCCACATCACCATGAATAATGATTGTGGATAGTGTCTATGAATAGTGATTGTGCATAGTGTCCATGAATAGTGACTTCACACCCAATATTATCGCACTTTAATTCAATATGAAAGATTCATCACACCTAAGTATTCTTCCATCCATTCCAACTACTTCCCTATCATAATAAGCCTGATAGAAGTTTTGTTGCACTAGTAAAACTTCTCTATCCTAATTGGCTTTGTCAACATCTTCTCCTCCAAAGTAGATTACAACATTTGAAGAGATTCTCCAACACTTCACCACATACCAATCCTCCATCCAAGATTCTACCATGAACTATCTCACAACTGCCATTGCTTGGGAATATTCGGTCTAGTGCACACCATGGCATACATGAGGCTTCCTACTCTTGATGAATATAATACACAGGACAACCATTTATTATCCTCTATTCTAGGACACTACTTAAAAGACAACTCAAATGTGTAAGAAGTAGGGTACTTCTTTACTTTCTTATCCTTGTGCATCTTTATCCTTAGTTTTTTCCTACCACCTTCATCTCAACTTATCCTAGCCAACTGAGCCATCACACTATTGATGTTCATCATGTTGGGGCCTACAACCAACATGTCATCAACACATAGAAGTAAGATAAAAAAGATCTTGTCTTTGAACCCACAATGATCTGCTTCACTTCTGCTAAAACCTTGGCTCTTCATTAAGTTACTGTAATTTTTTGTACTACATCCACGATGTTGAATTCAACCCTTATAGTGATTTATTCAATCCACAAACTAATAACTCTTTTCCTCATCCTCATATCCCATAGGCTAATGCATCTCTTCTTGAGATACCACCATGTAAGAATCAAGTTACTCTAATTATTGAACAAAAACAAGTGCAAGTAGCACTCTTGATAATAGTTAACATCAAGAAATAAGATATCATAAAAGTTAATACCTGAATTATGCACATAGTCTCTAGCTACCAACCATGCTCAACATGGAACATGTCTACCAGACCTATTAACAGTTATTAGGAAGTTATCGCACTACTTAGTATATCATTACACCTAATGAGTTATTGAGCCCACATTCAAAATGTATCCTTTTCTATTGAATGTCTCCAAGACCAACTCATATGCCTACAAAGCTAATCCATGTATCGGTCTACTTGGATACTCACTTCAACTACACCATAACCCTCTTGGATTCTCACTTCTGCTACACCACAACCAACCACATGTATACCACTCAAGCATCTCTAAGTTATATGGTTTAACACCAGCCTTCTCTTTCCATAAAATTTTAGGACATACTTATCCTAAACTACTTCAATATGTACAATTTTAGGTTTCTTTGTACTTCCTTCTTTGCATGAGTTTTTCAACATCTCTGGATAACAATCATGTGATCAGTAATATACCACAACTTATACTTCTTCATTTTTTCGCCATAACCAAGAAACATAACAAGTTGAAATGTCTTGTCCTCATCCTTCATCTACACACTAATGGATACCATCTTATTCCTAAAGTTGTACAGTTGTTTCTTTAAGAACATTGTGGTGTTGACTATTTTTTATGGCTTATTAATCTTCTCCCATAACTCTCTTGTGGCCTTCTCAACAACATTGAAGAGAATGGAATATTCACCAAGAGATCCTCTCACTTGTTACACAGAGAGAAATTCTTGCCATAATTTTTTTTTGTTTATTTATCTCTATCTTGAACTTGGTCACTCCTCTTGTCATTTTAGTAGCTCCCACTTACATAATGCTCATTTGAAATAGAAAACACTCATAAACAATTTTTTTTGAAGAGCTTAGCTCTGATACTAGATATTAGGAAAAAATATCCTACAACACAAGAAAATAATTGTAGAATAAAACAAGCCACTAAAATAATGAACAAGAATAACTAAATAACATAAGAGATTGCATGGAAAACCCTAAAAATGAAGAAAATTAAATATCATGGGGCAATGGTAGCTTCTAGACTTTAATTACTTTAGCAAAAACTCATCTAAAAATAAATTCCTCTAGCAACTCCTTTCCAGTGCTTACAAACAAAGCACTCAGGTGAGCCAAGATTATAAATTCTCCTAGCTACAACCTCTAATTTTTAACAAGTAACTTCATCCCAATGCTTACATAAAAAGCATCCAATGCTTCCAAATAAAACATCCAGGTGAGCCAGTCTTACAAAACCTCTAGGATCCAACGTCCAAGCATGCAAACCCAAGCTTGCATGGATCCACAAAGGTATTACAATGAGGATAAAAAATATAAAGGAATACCCGTGATTATATAGAATTATAAGAGAGAAGAAAGAGAGATAAACAACATGAAGGACCATAAAATGTGCCCATTCTTAGTGGGCTCAATAATGATCAATAATCTAGGGTTTGTTTTCATATGTAAGGGCCAACAAAGTGGATCATCCACTTTAGACAAGATATCATCCACATCCATGTGCTTCCAAATATGTCACCCCAATCACACATGTGAGGTAAATTAGCAATAGTGGACTTTTGTCTTCTTCTTCACATGTGCCCAAAAAATCAAAATGTTGTTGCAATCACCTTTTAACTTTTTCCAAACATGCGAATCATGGGGCCTCCATAGAAATGTTCCCCATTACCAACCCTTATCATTTACACCAAAGGACAATCTCATGTGACATACTAATGAAAAAACCATGTCCCTTAGTGGAGTGTTACACCCCTCTCCTTTCACATTAACCTAATCACATCCAATACCTTCCATAGACCATGCCACAACATTTACCTACCAGATCACCTACATGCCACATCACCTGCAAGTCACATCACCTACATGACACATCATCATTAATAATGACCATGAATAGTGATTGTGAATAGTCACTTCACACCCAACAATAAAAACTTTAAAAAGTGTTAGCTTTTGTGATGGATTGACCCTGATCACTCCCCATTGAATGGATAAGCATTTCCTATGTTACAATGCTCCAAATATGGCTCAAACCACACTTAGTTATCCCACTTATGTGTGTGTGTGTGTGCATGCCAAATCATGTGAATGAAAGTCTAAATGTAATTTTTATTAAGTCCTCCTTTGGTACACACATGTAAATAATATGTGCAATCAAATTTATTCCTTTAGAAACTTCAAAAATATGCTCAAATAGATGCAAACATTATAAATCACCTAAGTCTCTCTTTTGCTAGGTGAGAATGCTTCTCCTTGAAATTTCTTTAAGGGATTTATATATATGATAATATCAAATAT
This sequence comes from Torreya grandis, assembly GCA_037957365.1. Classification (NCBI taxonomy): domain Eukaryota; kingdom Viridiplantae; phylum Streptophyta; class Pinopsida; order Cupressales; family Taxaceae; genus Torreya; species Torreya grandis. Next base: position 2,272,541 of record JARHVA010000123.1, on the reverse strand, counting down.
GAATTAGGAACTTATTGGAGTGCAAATTCTAACTTGACAAGACCCAAAAGATAAAATGGGGAAAAATCAAAGGTGCGTAACTTGATAAAAGAGCATAACTCACGCTAGGACACTACCAAAAACCTTAAACCCTGTCGATTATTGGCATCATCAAAATCTGTAGGCATAATCTTAAACATAAAGATATAATTATAGAAAAATAAAATAATCCAAGGATCATTGTGACAAACTAAAAACATAAAAGAGAAAAGAAACAAAATAATATGCATCCAAATTGAGTAAAAGAGATTAAAATACTAGTATCAAAAGCATCAATAAGTGTCTAATTTATAATGAGAGTCTATATGTGTGTAGACATCTAAATTTGATCTTAGATACCTTAGAAACATCAAATTGAACATAATTTGACATGATTGGAAATTGCATATATATTTGACCCTTGAGAATATTTTTTCTCTATTAGTCATCCCATCTACTGTCTTAGCCACCTCTATTCATCAAATACAATTATTCAAGATCAATTAATTCTATGCAATAATTTTATAAAATCTTAGATAGACTATCTCAACATTTCATATCCCTATACCGGTAATACTAGATAGGGTGGGTTACCATAAGTGTCACCCTTTATTGGTAGTATCTAAGGGCCCTCAATAGATATTTTTAAAAAATTTAATTTTCCATTAGGTTGGCATAGACACTTTCATGGTTTGGTCATAGTGAGAACTAATGAAGAATCATATATAAATACAAATCACCCCTAAGGTCATTCTACACTTGAACATTGATTGGCACACTTGAGTCTCATCTAGGAAATCACCTAGCACTCTCTTGAGGCATTATGAAAAATGCATAAACATTCCAAACCTTCAAGGAACATCCCTAGAGCAGTCCATAGAGTGAAATCTAAATATACCAAATTAAAATTGCATGGTACCAAGTATCAAAGATCAAAATACAACACTACATTTTTGATTGTTCAAGATGTTGCATGTGCACACATACATGGGAAAATTATGTGAAACTTTACCCATATTTAGAGATTTGGAATATAGGAAATGCTCATCCGTTCAACATGGAGTGGTTAGGGTTAGCCCAACCTAAAAATACTAACTCATTTTTAAGGGCATCTTGTGGTCTAAAGCACAATTAGGGTTTGGAAAAAAGAGACACAATACATGCATTCTAGTGTAAGATAAGAGATGTACACATAAATATAATAAAATTATAGGCATAAATATAAGGCTCTAAAAATTATTATGCCCACACTATGTGTATGGAGACTATGGATAAACATTGATAGTTATGGATGCCAGATGTGTCTGATTTTGTTGGCAACATTTAGGAAATCTTTTAACTTTTGTTTTAGATATGAGTAGTTGATGAAGTGCATTTAGATAATTTATAAATTCAGTGATGAATTATGTGAGCAATAAATAGGCATAGTTATCTAAGTATATCATCCTCTCTTTATTTTTCCTATCTAAATTAAGTAAATACAATATCTAGCAACCCGTTTCAGTTTAGAAAAGTGTGTTTAATGATATGTTTTACATTATCTGATTTAGTGCATAGTTTCCTTAATTTTATATCTTTTAGGTGTAAAATACTTATTTTTTTTTGTGAAACCAAACATTGATTACATGATTTGAATAAATGCATAGTTTCCTTAATTTTTATATCTCTTAGGTGTAAACTAAGTTATTTTTTTGGTGACCCCAATCATTGATTCAAACGTGAAAACCCTATGTTTCCTTATGCATTAGGGTTTCAACTTATTTTAAGGTTTCATATTTTTCATAGTAGGGTTTGAATTTTAGATATATATTTTTATTCCCCCATATTACATGAGAAAATCTAATTTTTTCTCATTTGTCCTAGTTTTCTTAGTCCTTTCATGCAAACATCCTATGCCATCTAAGAAGGGAATGATGATAGCTTTTAATTAACATATAAATTGGTCACACCATGAATACCAATCTAGAACTAGATTTTTGTTGTTATATACAAATCATAAAACATAGCAACGGGGTGAAAGTTATGGCCAAAAAATTAATTTGCACTTTAAATCTACCTCGTATACCTTTTTAGGATTTTGGCATGGGCATGAAATGTATTTTTAAAATTTTGATTTACTTACCTAATCGAGCTTTAGAATCCAATTAGCAAGGTGGGGTGATTGGAAGGTCTTCATAGACTAAATTGGGGTCCTCATTCTTGAATTACATTGCATCTATGTTTTTGGGGTTCGTATACCTAATCGGCTCTAAAGCTGATATTAGCATTGTAGGTTCATGTTTGGTGTAGATTTGTCAAAATCAAGGCTTAATACCCACATATCTCTATGCAAGATTGAAGGTATAAATATCAAGATCTTGTAAACCCAATCAATCCTACAAGCTCAAGAATCATTATGTTGCTCAGGGGATAAGTTTATCAACCTAGTTGGTGTCTTTCCCCTAATTACAAAAGGGATGGGGTCTGTGGTTACCCGAGAGAGTTGGTTAGGGTTTAAACCCTAACCAAAATTATGAAATTACTTTGATTGATTGATAATTATAATATGAAATAGATAGAGCAATATATGTACTTGAATATGACTTACCTAAGTTCTAATAATGACTAATGATGCTGGGAAATAGGTTTTGGAATAATACAAAAGAGATCCTAGAAATATAGCAGTGCTTTGTAATGATGACCATTTTTAAACTGTTAAAAAAAAAGAAGCAACCGAAAACAAAATTTTAAAGAGGTGAGCTCACATGAAAATGGTTAGGCATGTCCAAAAATGGATTTGTAAATCCTTTGGGTACAAATATCCTAAAACCTTGTATTAGCAATAAAAGTCCATAATACTTTATCCAAAAAGTATAATGATGCACACAGTTGATAAAAGCTCTTCTCATTTGATGTAAATTTAATGCTTTCACAATATCTAAAAATACATAAAAGAGTAAATAAAATATGAAATTTTAGTGGTGAATGAAGATTTCTATACATATCATGGTAGTGATTTGGAATGATGACCAGTTTTGAATTGTTTGAAAAATAAAAGTGACCAAAAACAAAATTTGAAAGAGGCATGCTCACACAAAAATGGTTAGGCAAATCCAAAAATGGCATAGTAATATGGTCGTGCCATACACAACCAGGACATGAATCGTTTATCATTTTTGAAGAGGTCACATTTTGATTGATGGTTGGATGCTTGTGAATATTTCACACTTTAACTTCAATTGAGTAATGGGTTCCTAACTTATGATGTTTATCTAAGTAGGGCCTTTTCACATTATGATAACAATTTCATATATCTATTGCCTATTTGGTTATTTCCTATGAGTCTATATGAGTCTCATAAATTCATTACTTTGCTTCATAGAGGCACCTACTTCTTAGAGTTAGTCAATGGGTTTTTGTAATTTCCAATGTTTTTTTTCCCTTTTCAATTTAGTACTTTGAATAAAAGGTGTTGAAGACCTAGCTTTATTAATTGGTATAAGATGAAAATATAGAGAACATGGAATAAGTTATGGCTAATGATAATAGAATAATAAATCAAATCCATAGAGATATCAAATCTACAAAAACCACAACAACAAACTTTAGAAGGAAAAGAGCATAAAACCCTAATGTTGATTATTTTAAAATGAGGGGTTCAACAAAATGTTTTATGGAGGGTGCATAAGTGTTCAAAAAACTACACCAAACACATGAAACACAATAATAAATACTTCATTTATATGTGGGATTAAATTAAATTACCTTGAAAGATTGATAATTGGAATATGAAATAGATAGATATAGAGATGTGTACCTAAATAAGACTTACCTAAGTTATAATGGTGACCAATGATGCTGGAAAATAGGTTTTAGAATAATAAAAATATATCCTAGGAATATGATAGTGATTTACAATGATGATTATCTTTGAACTATTTTTAAACTGGAAGTGACCAAAAACAAAATTTGAAAGAGGCACGCTCACACAAAAATGGTTAGCCAGGTCTAAAAATGGATTTTTAGATCCTTCAAGTATAAATTTCCTAAAACCTTGTATCAACAATATAAGTCCATAGTAATTTGTCCAATAATAATAATGATGCACATAGTTGACAAAAGATCTTCTCCTTTGATGCAATTTTAATCCTTCCACAATATCTTACAATACATAAAATACTAAATTTAATATGCAAATTTAGTGGTGAATGGGGTTTTATCATTTAGTTCTATGAATGTGAAGGACACATCCCAAAGTGAGAGAATATTATACCGTCATTCCCTATGATAATAAAAAATGTTATATGCTTTCATGTAAACCTTATTTTGATACAAACATGCAACCACAAGACTTAAATAGATATAAATACTTAATTTATGTGTGGGACTAAATGAAATTACCTTGAATGATTGATAACTAGAATGTGAAATAGATATATAGAGAGATATGCACTTAAATATGACTTATGTAAGTTTTAACAGTGCCCAATGATGTTGTAAAATAGATTTTGGAACAATACAAAAGAGATCTTGGAAATATGGTAGTGATTTGCAATGATGAATAGTTTTAAACTGTTATAAAAATGGAAGTGACCAAAAACAAAATTCAAAAGTGGTACTCTCACACTAAAATGGTTAGGCAAGTCAAAAAATGGCTTTGTATATCCTTCGATTACAAATTTATTGAAACCTTATATCAATAATAGAAGTCCATAATATTATATCCAATAAGCATAATGATGCACATAGTTGACAAAAGATCTTCTCCTTTGATGTAATTTTAATCCTTACACAATATCTAACAATACATAAATGACTAAATTTAATATGCAAATTTAGTGGCAAATGGGGGTTTCTCTACATATCATGCATGCTAAGAATCAAGGCTCATGTAGTTCTATACATGTGAATGACCCATCCCAAAGTGAGATAATATTATGCCATCATTCCCTATGATAATAAAAAATGTTAAATTATCTCATGCAAACCTTATTTTGATACACACATGCAACCACAAGGATTAAATAGATATAGAGTGGACTAATAATAGAATGTGCAAGATCCTTGACAAGTGCATGATATATAGGACCAATGTACAACTCAATAACTTAGTTTCTTGGTGGTAAATGACTTATGGTACATGTGTGTATATATAAGCATCTTTGAATTCAAATTGGAACACATTCATATGTAAGATGAGCATGAAAAAATGATATTTGAAAATCAAGGCAAGATAAAACATTACATGTGGCACAAAGGACCAAAAAATAACTTTGCCACTTTTAAACTATTTTGAAAAGGGTCAAGCAGCCTCTAGATTCTCAAAAAATGGTCAAAACAGAAAACTAATGAAACAAGGACAAAATAAATAGGATAAATGGGTGTATCTTGAGGCATACAAGTGATAAATTTGAATGCAATATGTTTAAGAGGAAATGTGGTTGACATAAGACTTTGAAGGGTATAATATGAAAATAAAGTGTATCAAAAAAATAGAGAGTAAAAAAATGAATCAAATGTACCAAAGTGTCTCAAAATGACTACAACTACATGAATTATACCAAAATTAGGTGTCTAAAATTATATGTAGTTAATGGGATAAATTAATTTTGTCACATATTTTACCTCATTTAAGTTACACACTTTTGTAGGTGCTTAAAAATGGTCTCAAGAAATTTATTAGATGTTAATTCATATGTTTTAAAATACTTGTCTATTTTTTAATTATTGGTCTGAATTAGGCATTATTAGTATCTTTTTCAAATTTCATTGGCATTTCCTCTTAGTATCAACCCCATCAAGTAGTTATATCTCATCATATGTGCTTTGTGGGGTATGTGCTAAAGTGATGATACTCTTGACATATGTATGAAGCACCAATACTCTTAGTCCCTCTTTTTCTTAGTCATTGCTAAGTTAGGGTGTACTTATTTTTAGCCTACAAACTACATTGTATACTTTACCTATACTAAAACTAAAAATCAAAAGTGAGCTACGATTTCAAGAAAATTGATTAGTAAAAGAAATTAAGCTAAGATTTATTTTGAAAAAATAATTAGAACAAGTTTTGAATTGATTATAGTAATTTAAAAAATCCATGGAAATGATCAAAAAATTATTATAGATGAACTTGTATCTCTTGATATATCTGGTAATAAATAATTGGTTTGATTTTTTTTGCTATGTTAACTAGGGCACTTTCATAGAGAAAAAAAGTAATTGAAGAACAACCTGGGGGATTACCCATCAAAAAAGATTGATTTAGACCCCTCCAAAATAATAGAGAGATATTATCCATTAGAGTGGGATCTAAAAAAACACAACCAACCGTAATTTTGAAAACATATTGTTTATATTTATCATATTAATAGGTACTTACAATGACCCTTAGGAATAATAACATAGCATACCAATAAGAGTGAATCACTATTATTATTCATATTAAGCCTTTCTTACATTTGGTCTTGAATCCTGCATTCTATATCAGTCTATAAGGATCACCTCCACTCCATAAGGTAATAATTTTTTAACCCTACACATTTCTCCTAATTTTGAGCCTACTCTAATTCTTAAACCTATTACTTCTTGTCCTGCATCCTCATCTTCCACATCATAACATCATTGGGGAATGGAGATACATTCCTTCAGAAGACAAGTTCCCAATCTCTCTGCCATAAAAGCTAGGTTACCATACATTTCACCATACCATCCATAATTTCATGACTTTGTTCATTCACTTCCAACCCTATTAGGTGCACAATATCCTCAATGTCCAAGTTTTCTTTATTTAGATAAAAAAGACCCCATTGTGTTTGAAAGTAGATAGTAGATTTACCTTACTAATAGCCTAGATAGTGTTAAAAATGTTCCTTATACCGAGAGACTACTTAAGGTCTAGCATAAAGGCCTTCATTAACTTTGATATATCATGACCTTCCATCTCATCCATTCCAATAGTTACTTCCCACATCTTCTTTATCCATATCCTCATGAATGGGTTATTTATTTTCTTGTCAATGTTCTTGGAGAAGTGAGAAACTACTACCTCCCATATCATTCAATCTGTTGAAGCCACCCTTTATCCTAATTTTTCCTACCCTCACAACTCTCCCCTTGTTTCAATTTCTTTCCTTTACCCATGCTTCCTTTTCACAATTACCAACTATTTAGGGCTCCTGATCTAATTTCACTATAATGTTGATTGATGTTTTGGATCACTCTCATGCTTTCATCTAACACCTTGAAATGGTATCTTCCTACTCTCAACACAAACTAATCATTAATCTCATATGTGTCATACTTCCCCTCACACTTCCTTATGAATGATTTATAAAGATGACCATCTCTTTGTAAGATTTATCTAGATATTCCCTGCCTCATTTAATTAATATTATACACATTGACATTTCATTTTACTCATAGGACTAATGTGGATGGGCTACGAGATAAACTTTAGTCACATGTATGACTACACTATGGGACTATATATGTCACCAATTCGCTTACTTTCAACACTTGAAATATCATTCCCTACCTTACTTTTCCTCTATATTTGATTTTAGAAAGCTTCTCAAATATCTAGTTGTCAAGATGTGAACCTCATTTGGGAAAATATCTATCCATTTATTATATTCAACTCTCTCCTTCTCCCTATGTTGCACTGATTCATTAGGAACCCAATCTTACACCACATTGCCTTCTATATTTATATGCTTAAACCTTACTGATCCACACTTATTCTTAATTGTATATATATCTTAAAGGATTTTTAAAAAATTCCAAGCCTTTACTCCCCCTGAAATGAGAACATTAATCACTATTGTGAATCTCCTTTAACACTGAGGTCCTTCCATCCATAATTTTCAAATATTTACAGTCCTAATTGGTTTTATCTTTATTTAAACATGTTATTAGACTAGGATTACCTTTTGAGGCCCCATCAAAATTCAATTTTATTTTACCCATTTTAGGTGTTCTCCAGTATTGTGACTTATCCTTCTTCTTTCCATTGGATGTCTCACACCCATTATCAGGCCTCCAATCATTGAACCAATTTTTTATCCATTCCTCTTCCATTTTATCTTTGGAGATATATTTTTATCCCCATGTTGTTTTAATCTGATACCAAGGTCCTAAATGATCTTGTCCAACATGTATAGAAACACAATCTTGCATACCTTTGCTAATCTAACTGGGTTTAAAATTTACTTGTCTTGCTTTGTCCTTACACATTTGGTTTCAAAACTCTTTGTCTCTGACTTCAATCACTCTATCCTCTATTTTTACTATTCATTATTTGAAAGAGGATGTCAATTTATCACCTACTTTTCCCTTATGATTCTCACCCTTTTTATCTTCTTCACTCTTGCTCATTTCTTGATACTAATTCATTGGTAAATAGACTCAACACATGAATCAGGGTTTATTGGTTTTATTAGTTTATTGTTCATCATATTATCAACTTTATCTAGTCTTATTTTTAACCTCTTTTCCACCCACAAGATCTCTTCAAACAAATCTTTACATCAGACCTTGCTTCTCTCCTTTGACAGTCTATCCTAGTAACCCTTTTTTTATTATTTTATCATAGTAAAAACACGTATAGAATAGTTTTGAGAAAATAAAAACTTATTAGGCCACCTTATATCCTTTACCTACCTTACACAATTTTTTATTCCCTAACTCTTTCATTAGACCACTTTTCTAGGTCATTTCTAGGCTCTCTTATGCCAATTAGGTCTCTTTTGATTCTTTCACACACACAGTCATAATAAAATAGTAATTTAACATTTTTTACACATATAAAACTAAAAAAATAATTTAAATCACATTGACACCTAACTATTCACCAAATTTCTTGCATTTTTGACAGTTAGAACTCTAGGAACTAGACTTTTGGTTCTAAACCCTAACTCAGGTTTAACTTATCTTGCACAAACTTGAGAAGGATTTTTCAAAGTTTATGATCTATAAATGGTATTAAAAGGTTATATAATTGTTTATTATCATATATTTTATAATTAAACATCTCTTCTAATCATTAGACAATCCCCTCAACACCTCTACTAAATATTTCTAAAGACTTTTGTGTTGGACTATGTAGTTTTGCTTATTTTCTACAAGATTGTGTTGGGTTTTATACCAAGTAGTATAAAAAAATGAAAAAAATGCTTAAATAAACTTAGGGCAAAAATAACACACTCAACAATGTCATAACTTATATTTATTGAGCATTCCTTTCACTGATCTATTACACATAGTTCTTTGACAATACTCATGCACAAGAAAATAGGGTACACAGTCTTCTTTTTTTTAAATTGATAAATTAAATTATTAGTTTCTTAGACAATGACCTCTCCTCTTATCATTAAAAAAACTCAATGTTATTTCATATAGAATACACATTACAAAAAGGTCTGCATATCTAGTCTCATTGAGTACATAATACAAACTTACAACAGGGTCAAGAAAATTAAGAATACTCCTTTAAGTTACAGAAAAAACTTATCATATTAATTATTATAAATAATTTAACATTATTTAAATTATCATTCTCAAATTAGGGAATTGAACTCCACAATTTTTCAAAAATATTCTTCATTCTTCTATATTAAGGGTTCTTAACCGATATTTGCATAACATAGCCTGTTAAGCAGAGTTTCCTCCTTTGTTTATTCTAACTTCTCTAATATTATTTATATCACACTTATCTCCTACATTTAATTAATCTCTAAAAAAAACACCTACCTATTCAAAAATAATCCAACTACCCTAACTAAAGTTTAACTCCCTCATGCACATTGGTAGAATAATAACTATCTAAACCTCTAACATGAGCATCAAGATGACTAATCACATGTGTCATGTATGAGGTTAGGTAACATGGACTACTTTAGAGTCTAAAAAACATGAATATATTATTAAAAACTCCTACACACATGACTAATTATCCAAAACCTTGATAAAGATTCAAAAATTCAAATTGAGGAAATTGGCAGAAAAATGCCAATGTAACTCTAATTCAAATTTGATAAGGACCTAGAACCCATGATTAACTCCTAAAAACCTTAATTGACTATATTGACTCACTCATGACTCAAAACATGCGAAAATATAATAAAATTTAAATATTTAATGATGCTCCTACATTGTACTATCGAGGAGCAAAAAGAAAACTTTCCAAGAAAGTTATAATTGATCTGACATGCATGTTCTTGATAACATCCTTCTTTCAAATTAATGTCATAATGGATCCCAAGGTATATTTTAAGCATGTATACCTTCTTTATTCTTGTTTAAACTTATTATGGTTCCTTCGTTAATAATCTCTCTTTTTTTTTGTATCTTCAAACTGATCACGGGAAACTATTGCTTATTAATCTTCCTCCAAATGTTGAGTTGTGGAGCTAAAAGCTTCACTGATGAGCTAGTGTGGAGGTTGTTAGGCTTAACTAGTAACCGGCATCGGTCAGGGATCGGCCGATGTCGGTCATATGCAGACTAACAGTGACCGGCATCGGTCACCTGTGTGTGTGCATTTGCATGCATTTCCAGAATTAGATTTGTTCTAATTTTAGGAGAATGGTTGGTTTGCATGTAAAGAATAATTTTAGTCTTGGATTTTTTTTTATAATTATTGTTAGTTTTCAAATCTATTTAATAGACCCATGGGGTACTATTGTAATCAATCAATGAGAAGAGAATAACAACTCGGTTATTGAATTGATTGTAATTGATTGAGAGAGAGAACTCTTGAGAGAGAAATACTGTACACCCAAGAGGTGTGGGAAGAGTGAGATTTCTTCATTGTATTTTGGAAGAGTTTAATGCAAGATTGGTTGTTTCTTGTATCTCCTATTATTCGTTGTTTCTGATTTCTAGTTACTTATTACTTTTGGTTTAATTATGTGTTTAGTTGCTTATACAAAAGTAATCAATTGTACTCCAAGTTCCTAACAAGTGGTATCAGAGCTTGGTTCACTACTAGGATCACTAACAAGTGGTATCAGAGCAAGGTTAGTGTTTTGTTGATTACAGGATTCACTCACAGGGGTTTCTGATTGAGTGGGAGCAAAGCAATGGCAAAAAAAAGTAAGCTAAGAATGGAGAAATTCAATGGCAAGAATTATCAATTATGGAGGATGTAGATAGAAGATTATCTGTATCAAAAATATCTGTACTTACCATTGGATGGGGTTGCAAGCAAGCCCATAGATATGGAAGATGAAGAATGGAATGTTCTTGATCGAAAGGCTCTTGGATCTATAAGGTTGAGCCTGGCATCTTCTGTGATTTCTAACTTATCACAGGCAAAGACAATGGTAGAGCTAATGGATACTTTGAAAAATTTATATGAAAAACCCTCAGCTTTGAATAAGGTATATCTTATGAAGCAATTATTTAATTTGAAAATGCAAGAAGGTGGATCTGTATATAGTCATCTTAATGATTTCCATGAAATTTTAAATCAATTAAATTCAGTCAAAACAATTTTCAATGATGAAATTAAGGCTCTCTTAATCTTATGCTCTTTACCTGAAAGCTAGCACAGCTTGGTAATGGTAGTTAGCAATACTGCATCTGCTTCAAAGATCTTGAAAGTTGATGATGTTGTTAGTGTAATCTTGAATGAAAAAATTTGTAGGAAAAGCACAAGGGAAACATCAGGTAATGCTTTAAGTATTGAAAGCAGGGGAAGGCAAAGAGAGAAGGGCAAGCAAGGGAAATCAAGGTCAAAGATGGGAAGGAGATCCAAATCTAGAAATGGAAAAATAATCTACTGAAATTGTGGAAAGAAAGGGCATGCAAAGAAAGATTGTTGGTTGAAGGATAACAAAGAAAATTAGCATGAAGGTAATAAAGAAGCAAATGTTGCAGGTATTGTTGCACAGGATGATCTTATATTTTCTTTGGATAGTCAAGTAGAATCATGGGTTTTAGATTCTAGTGCTTCTTTCCATGGAACCCCAAATAGAGTTTTTTTTCATGATTATGTCTATGGAGACTTTGGAAAAGTTTATTTAGGGGATGGTGAGCCTTGTCAAATTGTTGGCAAAGGAAAAGTGTAGCTAAAATTGCAGAATGGCAACACATGGGTGTTGAAAGATGTCATGCATGTACCCATCTGTAAGAGGAATCTAATTTCTACATGAAAGTTGGGTGATGAGGGTTGCACAATAACTCTCACAGCTAAATCTTGGAAAGTTTTTAAGGGTGTACTTGTATTAGCAAGAGGTAAGAGAGTAGGAACACTTTATCTATCTACTTGTATTACTGACTATTCTCCTTCTATTTTATCTACTTCAGATGTAGATGCAAAGATGTGGCACTATAGGCTTGGTCACATGAGTGAGAAGGGAATGCATGTTCTTAAGTCAGAAAGGTAACCTTTCAGATTTGAAAAGCATAGATCTAGATTTCTGTGAGCATTCTATTTTTGGGAAGCAGAAGAAAGTAAGGTTTCTCAAAACTGGGTAAACAAAGAAGAAGTAAAAGTTGGAGCTTGTTCACATAGACGTGTGGGGACTAGCTCAAGTAGCTTTTATTAGAGGATCACAGTATTATGTTTCTTTCATTGATGATGCTACAAGAAAGGCATGGGTTTATTGCATAAAGAGGAAATTTGATGTTTTTGACACATTTAAGAAATGGAAAGCTTTGGTTGAGAATGAAATAGGTTTGAGATTGAAGTGCCTTAGATCTGACAATGGTGGTGAGTATTGTAGCAATAAATTCAACAGTTATTGTTCTATGAGTGGAATACACACAGAAAGGACAGTTCTAAAAACACCTCAGCAAAATGGAGTTGCTGAAAGGATGAATAGAACAATAATGGAGCATACACGGAGTATGAGGTTGCATGCTAGTTTGCCCTTAAAGTTTTGGGTAAAAGTTGTAGATACTACAGTTTACCTGATTAACAGAGGACCTTCTACTGATCTGGATGGTGAAATTCCAAAAGAGGCTTAGACAGGTAAAAAGGTAGATCTTTCATTTCTCAGAGTTTTTGGTTTTGAAGCTTTTGTGTACATTGATAAAGAAAATAGAAAGAAGCTGGATGCTAAATCTATGCGGTGCACTTTCATTGGTTATGGCTTTGGAGATTTCAGATTCTAATTGTGGAATTTAGAAACTAACAAAATTATTAGAAGCCGTGATGTAGTTTTCAATGAGAAGGTGATGTACAGTGATCAACTCAAGAGGCTGAATAATTTTGAGTAGGGCAATCTTGATTTGGATGAGGTTATGATCCAAAATGAGCTCGTGAGTAAAAATCATCACTCACAAGAAAACATAAATATCGATGTTAGTCAGGTAGAGACCGATGTCAGTCAGGCAGGAACTGACATCGGTCAGATAGAGATTGACATCGGTCAGATAGAACTAACATCAGTCGGGTGCAGATCGAGAGATGACCGGGATCGATCACTGTCAGAATGAAATTTGGGTGGATAGCAAACTGTGAATGAGTCTCAAATGCCCATAAGGAGGACTGTAAGGGTAAGTAAACCTCCAATTCATTATTCCCCTTCTTTATACTACGTGTTGCTCACTGATGGTGGAGAACCAAAAAGTTTTGATGAGGCAATACAGGTAGAATCTAGGAAACAGTGGGAGCATGGCATGAATGAGGAAATTGATTCCTTGGAAGAGAACCAAACATGGGATTTGATTGAGTTGCCAGCTAGAAAGAAAGCACTAAAAAACAAATGGGTATACAGGTTAAAGGAAGGAGAGAATGGACAAATAAGACATAAGGTCAGGTTGGTAGTAAAGGGATTTGCACAGAAACCAGGTATTGACTTTGGTGAAATTTTTTCTCCTGTAGTAAAGATGACTTCTATTCAGACTGTATTGTCTTTAGTTGCTATTGAGGATTTGCATCTTGAGCAACTTGATGTTAAGACAACATTTATTCATGGAGATTTGGATGAAGAGATATATATGGATCAGTTGGAAGGTTTTGAGGTCAAAGGTAAGGAGAAACTTGTGTGCAGGTTGAAGAAAAGCTTATATGGTCTTAAGCAAGCTCCAAGATAATGGTATTTGAGGTTTAACAGGTTTATGATAGAGCATGGCTTTAGTAAATGTCAATTTGACCATTGTGTTTATTTTACCAGATTGGATAATGGTAATTATATTATACTGTTACTGTATGTAGATGATATGTTTGTTGTATGTTCACACATGAAAGAAATTATTGAGCTAAAGGTAAAATTAGCTCACACATTTGCCATGAAGGATTTGGGAGCAGCAAAGAAAATCCTTGGCATGATTATTAAGAGAGACAGGAAAAATCAAAGGTTGATTTTGTCTCAAGAGGATTATGTGAATAAGGTGTTGGAGAGGTTTTATATGTAGAATTCATAACTGGTAAGCACACCTATGGCTGGACAGTTCAAGTTGAGCAAAGAACAGTGTCCTAAATCACATGATGAGGTCGAGTACATGAGTAGAGTTCCATATGCTTCAGCAGTTGGGAGCTTGATGTATGCAATGGTATGTACTAGACCTGATATTGCCCAAGCAGTGGGAGTTGTCAGTAAGTTTATGGCCAATCTAGGAAATATGAACACTGGAAAGCAGTTCAGTGGATTCTCAGATATTTGAGAGGGACCAACAGTAGGCATTTATGCTATGGAGGGTCAAACACTTCTCTACATGGGTATGTAGATTCGGATATGGCAGGTGACTTGGACGGCAGGAGAAGCACCACAGGATATGTGTTCACTATTGGTGGAATGGTGGTTAGCTAGATTTCAAAGTTGCAGAAGGTTGTTGCCCTATCTACTATAGAGGCAGAATACATTGCAGTCACAGAGGCTAGCAAGGAAATGATATGGATGACTCGGTTCATGGAAGAGTTGGGAAAGGAGCAAGAGAGTTGTAGATTGTATAGTAATAGTCAAAGTGCAATTCATTTGGCAAAGAATTCAACATTTCATTTAAGAACCAAACATATACATCTTAGGTACCACTTCATTAGACAGGTATTGGAGGATGGACAGTTGAAGCTAGAAAAGATCCATACGGATAAGAACCCTGCAGATATGTTAACAAAGCCAGTGACAAAGGAGAAGTTGAATCTTCATTCAACTTTTGTTGGTCTTCAAGATTGAACTTGAAGATGGGGAAACAAGCCAGAGATGTCTAGAGGATGTTGCTATATAGATACAGGTGCAGTTGTTTATCTCCAAGTGGGAGATTGTTGAGTTGTGGAGCTAAAAGCTTCACTGATGAGCTAGTGTGGAGGTTGTTGGGCTTAACCAGTAACTGGCATCGGCATTACCATCGACATTGGTCAGGCATGGATCATAACCGACTGACATCAGTTAGAGATCGGTCGACGTCGATCATATGCAGACTAACAGTGACCGAAATCGATCACCTGTGTGTGTGCATTTGCATGCATTTACAGAATTAGATTTGTTCTAATTTTAGGAGAACGGTTGGTTTGCATGTAAATACTAATTTTAGTCTTGGATTTTTTTTCTAATTATTGTTAGTTTTCAAATCTATTTAATAGACCCATGGGGTACTATTGTAATCAATCAATGAGAAGGGAATAACAACTTAGTTATTGAGTTGATTGTAATTGATTGAGAGAGAGAGAGAGAGAACTCTTGAGAGAGAAATACTGTACACCCAAGAGGTGTGGGAAGAGTGAGATTTCTTCATTGTATTCTGGAAGAGTTTAATGCAAGATTGGTTGTTTCTTGTATCTCCTATTATTCGTTGTTTCTGATTTCTAGTTACTTATTACTTCTGGTTTAATTCCGTGTTTAGTTGCTTATACAAAAGTAATCAATTGTACTCCAAGTTCCTAACACCAAAGACCTGCACATGAAGCAAACAAGTCAAACATAACCACTTATTACTTTATCTCATGAAGTTCACTTTGATTCCCTCAAATTCTATTTATCCTTTGGCTTCCAACTCTTCTTCATCTTAACTCAAGATTGCCTTCAATGCAAACTCAACTGCCATGATGGAGTCTTCATCTCCTATTTGATTCAAATCCTCTAATTCTTGCATTATGTGTTACCACATATGCTTATCCTCTAATGTATATTTACCTATGTCTCTTAGGTCTTTAATTTGTGTAAGTAAGAAACATCTATCTATTGTAACTCAAACTTTACAAACACTTCAACATGTGATTCTTATTTATACTCTCTTGTTACGATCTCATATGTTTCTTCCTACATGTTAAGTACTTAATTTGGTGTTGTTGTCCCTTCTTATCCTTCAAATAGCATATTCATTATCTTCAATGTATCCTAATACAAATCATCCTCAGTAATGGTCATTTCAACATACTCATCAAAAATAACATTGAAATGAATACCTTATTACTCTTTGCTTTCCTCAAAGCTTTCTTGACTGAAACATACTTCCTTCTTTCTTGTCATCAGGCATGGTGCTATTGAAAACTCTCTCTCTCCTTATTCATATAATGGTTCACCTTATTTAGGGTAGCATAAAATTATATCACCATACTCAGTTGTCAAATCAATTTTTTCTTCGACCTTAGCATGTTGCTCATGCTTCCAATGTTTTTCATCTTCATTCAATTATTCACTTGTATACACATGTTTCAAGAATTCATTAGTCATGATCTTTTGAGGCTTGATTGCACCTTTTCTTCCTCTGTTAGGTTGCCCTGCTAACATCTTCATATTTTTTCTCTTCTTCTCTATCCAATTATTGAGAGGCTATCTCACTTTCCTCTTGATGCGTATAAGAAATCTTGGTCTCATTTATTCCAAAACTTGTTCTAACCTTGTCAATACCATCTTCATCTCATCAATCTCCCTTTCTCTCTAGTTATCTTTGCTTCACTTCCATCTTCTTGTGGCATTCCTCATTCTTTCACCATTTTTTCTATTTACTTTTCACTATCTTAATTTCTCTCTAGGTCTCACCTTGACCTTTATCTTTTTCTTGACAAGCATACCTACTTGCCTTCTTTGACCTCACCTAGGTCTCTCTCACTTGAATCTCTCTATCTTTCTTGTCCTCACCTATGAATTATCTCTCTATCTTTATCTCTTATTGAGCTTCTTTCTTTGAGATTTCACTAGATCTCTTCTCTTTAACTTCTTGGCTTAAGGGCTTCAACAATAACTTTCACTTTTCTACCTCTCACTTCTTTCCTGCCACTTACATCAACATTCACACAATAACATCTCAAAGAAACCTTGGCTCAATGTTCACACAAACTGAATCAACACTTTCAAACAAAAATCAAAACATACCTTCTCCAAAGAGTGTTCCTACTCTGATACCAAATTATGTAGAGATCCTAATTGATCTTGTCTAATATGGATAGAAACACAATCTTACATACTCACCTCTGCTAATCCAATTGGCTCTGAAAGTTAATTTTCTTAATTTGTTGTTACACCTTTGTTTTCAAAAATCTTTGTCTCTACCTTCAATCACTCTATCCTCTATTATTAATATTCATTCTTTTAAAGAGGATGTCACTCTGTCACCTAATTTTCTCTTCTGATTTTCACCCTTTCTATCTTTTCATTCTTGCTCATTTCTTGAGACTAATTCATTGGTAAATAGACCCAACATATAAATCAAGGTTTCTTCATTTTATTAAGTTACTGATCATCATCTTATCAACTTCATCTAGTCTTTTTTAACCTCTGTTCTACCCACAAGATCTCTTGAAACAAATCTTTACATCATACCCTATGTCTCTCCCTTGACAATCTCTCCAAATAGCCCTTTTTTATTCTTTTCTCATAGTACAGACATATACAAAATAATTTTGAGGCAATAAATAATTTTTAGGTCACCCTCTATCCTCTACCTATATTTTACAAATTTTTATGCCCTAACTCTTTCATTAGACCACTTTTCTAGGTTGTTTCTAGGCTATGTTAGGCCTATTAAGTCTTTTTTGACCCTTGAAAACACACAGTCATACTAAAATAGTACTTAGACACTCCATACACATGAAACTAAAAAAATCCTATAAATCACATTGACCCCTAACTTTTCACCATTTTTTTTGTATTTTTGATGGTTAGAACTCCTGTAAATAGACTTTTGGTTCCAAACCCTAACTCAAGGTTAACTTGTCCTACACAGACTTGAGAAGGGTTATTCAAAGTTTTTGATATCTATAAGGTCTTTCAAGGTAATTTAATTAGTTATTATGGTCTATTATAGAATTACACACCTCTTCAAATCATTATACAATCCCCTCAACACCTTTGCTAAACATTTATAAAGACTTTCAAGGTAATTTAATTAGTTATTATGGTCTATTATAGAATTACACATATTGACCCCTAAATTTTCACCATTTTTTTTGTATTTTTGATGTTTAGAACTCCAGTAAATAGACTTTTGGTTCCAAACCCTAACTCAAGGTTAACTTGTCCTGCACAGACTTGAGAAGGGTTATTCAAAGTTTTTGATATCTATAAGGTCTTTCAAGGTAATTTAATTGGTTATTATGGTCTATTATAGAATTACACACCTCTTCAAATCATTATACAATCCCCTCAACACCTTTGCTAAATATTTATAAAGACTTTTATGTTGGACTGTGTAGTTTTGCTTAACTTTTATAGGATTGTGTTGGGTTTTATACCAAGTAGTATGAAATCAATGCCAAAAAATGCTTAAATAAACTTAATGAATAAATAAAAAAACTCAAAAATGTGATAAGAAGTGTCATAACTTATCTTTATTGAGAATTCCTTTCATTGATCCAATAAACATAGTTCTTTGCCAATACTCATGCATAGGAAAATAGGGTACACAATATTATTTTTGAAATTTTGATGAATTCCATTTTTGGTTTATTATATAATGAACTCTCCTCTTGTCATAAAAAAAACTTAGTCTTATTTCATATAGAATACATGTTCTAAAAAGGTCTACATATCTAGTATCATTGAGCACATAATACAAACTTACAATAGGGTCAACAAACTTAGAATACTCCTTTAAGTTACAAAACAAAATGATCTTCTTCATTCATGAAATAATTTAACCTTACATTATCATTCTCAAATAAGTGCATTGAACTCCACAAGTTTTAAAAATGATTCTTCATTCTTCTATATTAAGGGTTCTTGACCAATATTTACATAACAGAACCTGTTAGGTGGAGTTTCCTCCTTTATCTATTCAAACTTATCTGTCATTATTTCTCTCACACTTATATCCTACCTTGAATGACTCGTTAATAAAAACACCTACCTATAAAAAATACTCTAGCTACCCTAACTAACTTTCAACTCCCACATGTACGTTGGGTAAATTCTAACTATCTAAACTTCTAACATGGGCATCAATATGACTAATCACATGTGCCAAGTATGATTTTAGGCACCATGGAATACTTGAGAGTCTACACAACATGAATACATTATTTAAAAATCCTACACACATGAATAATGATCTAAAACCTTGACAAAGATTCAAAAATTCAAATTGAGGAAATTGGTAAAAAAATGTCAATGTAACTTTAATTCAAATTTGACAAGGACCTAACACCCATGATTGAGTCCTAAAAATCTGAAATGACTAGATTGACTCACTCATGACTCAAAACATGTGAAAATAGACCAAATTTTACAAAGGTAGTGATGATCCTACATCATAATCTTAATCATTATTTTTTAACACTTTGCCAAACCCATACTTTTGAGTGTGAGGTATCCCATAAAATTAATTTGTTTCTTTCAATCCATGAATTCTAACTTATCACCATCAAGGTTACTTCCTAAATCAAAGATAAACGAGGGAATGGAACTTATTCTTCCATTGATATATAAATAATTGAGGGATTTAGTAAAAGTAAATTGAATATTGAAACTCTCCTAAAACCAACCCCAAATTCTACAAGCAAAGGGACAATGCATAATCAAGTGATCACTATATTCCTCCTTAGTATAACACATTAGACATCTTGATAGGCCTTTATAACATTTGATTTTTAGATGATTAAAGGTTAATATATTATTGATGGTAGCCTTTCATATAAATATGTTTTCCTTCGAGAGGCCTTTATGAATTCATACTACCTCAGTGTAACAACCCTGCTGGGTGATAACAATAAATATGTGATTTTTTAAATTTAAACACGCATACTATAAATAGATTACACCATGAAAATATAAGCAGTGATCATAAAAAATACTCTAAGTGTGATAACTGTAAATAACCATGTGATATCTACTAGTCACTAAACACTATCAATGTATTAAAATGTATCATAATACAATCATAGAAAGTAATTACAAATATCCAACCACTATTGTTTCAATACCCAGCCACTGTTGTCAATCCATAGTAAATAGGTAATTATAATTCTTAATTATAATATTTCTAATAATAAATACAATGTACGTAAATAAGATACATAGCTCCCTAGAGCATGAGTTCCCTAGAATCTCCAGTATCTGTGGCAATCTCAATATTTATCTCAATAGTAGTACTATTGTGGGGAAGGAGAGCATCATCCGAGAAATTTTTCACACCAACCACAAACCAATGATCCCCCACACTAATCCCACTAAGGAATTCCCCTCCCTTCATGGATGAGTAGATAGTGATGGCACAAGAATATAGAGAGACAAACAAGTACCCATGTTCTATATGATTTTTAAAACTAAACATGCAATGTATCATAGAAAACCCATTCTATTGCAAGATATCACACAAACATGTAAATCATACTCATGAAATTATAATGTCTCACTAAACATACTTTGGCCAAAGTTTTAAGAATAATAAATAATGGAAATCTATAGATCAATCGATATTCATACACACCACTTGATTGGATTGCCTTCATTTGGCATTATGATACTAGTAAGATAATGAAGTCCATCTCACTCCTTACTCAATATCAGCAATGTAAGATTGGTCCAACATAATTTAACCACAATATTCATACAATTTACATCCTACTAAAAATCATATCACATATCATGCTAAACATAGGATTAATCAAAAGCATATATTTATTTCATCAAATGTATGAATGAATCTTACATTATTATCTATCCCATACTATAAATAATGACTACAGTTAATACCATCCAGGGAAATACACATTTAACTATAGATTATAGCTACCACAATTAGTTTCCAAACATAATACACCTTATGATAACCCATATTATCATAGTCTAGTATTCTAAACATAACTACTAATTACTACAATCAATCATAATAAAGTAGTTATAAATATATGGAAACATAATCTTATATTTAAATAACTAAACATATGAAATAAATTCTTAGTTCACACAAACATAAAATCTTCTATTTTAGCATTCACTATACTCTCAGGGGTTGTATACATGCATAAATAAGGTCATACTAACTATAAAAAAACATGATATTCATAGTCATAACCAATACACATAATTTAATCAATCAAATATACGATTGTATCTAGACATATAAATTATAGTTTATATCACTCTAGGGTTCATTTTAAGAGGCTCTACAAGAATACCTATTGGAAATATCTAGAAAATCTAAGGAAATCTAATTTACATGAATGTAAAATTTTGCTAGAGTGAGGGAAAATGATTGAATTAAACAAAAAAATGAATGGCTGAACCGTATGGCCAAATTGAACAACTAAACCAAATGGCTAAACTGAATGGCTAAATCGAACAACTAAATCAAATGGTATAGTCACCTAGTCTATCCAAACTATTGAAAGAAATGATTGAATCAAAATATCCATCTAGATGGTTGGAAGATAAGGGTGAACCAAATAGTTGAGCTGAATGGTCAAATCGATCAACTGAATTGAACAGATGAGACAAATGACCAAGTTGGATGGTTGAGCTAGACTGTTGAGCCAAATGATTGATTTAGATGACTGAGCTGGATGAATAAACTAGATGCTTGAACTAGACAACTGAGTTAGATGGATAAATCATATGACTAAGCCTATCACATGTTTTATTCAGATGATTTCATTAGGTGATGTAGTCAGACGGTTCAATCATTTAATGCACTGATAAGAGACCTGTGCATCTGGTCTGCTATCTAGTTGCTCGGTTTCCTCCCATGCTCTATAAATACTCACCTCTTCCCTTATTTCTAACATTTTTTAGAACTAATTTCTCATCCACAAGACAAAAATAATGTTTTGTAGGCATGAAAAGAAAATTTGTTTTCAAAAACCTATTATGCCCACACATTGTGAAGCTTGTACAACAATCAGATGTATTCAATGATTAGGTTCAGGAATGCAGCTTCAGTGGCCTCCTCTTCATGCCATAATATGACCTCAATACTACCATTTTAAAAATTCTCATGTACTCATATGACCCAAATGAGAAGATCCTCACCCTGCAAGTTGATTGTAGAATGCTTTTATTTAGTACTTCACCATGAGATATTCACAATCTCACAGGTCTTTCATTTCATAATGTAACCCCTGTGAGTTCCAAATCATAACTCATAAATGAAGATATAAATTACTTGGCCAAAAATTATGATTTGTACATCATAAAAATTAGTATGTACTTATAAATTTGTTTGTATATTCAAAATTCAATTTTCATCTTTTATGATCTAAACACTATAATCCTCTTTTTGTCTTTCATTTTAGATAGTCGAAAGAAGGGCATCCATGTTGAAGACATTACTCACCCTTTTTCGAAAGCAATGATTCAATTTTTCCAAGCTAGAATAGTATTGCAAGGAAGAGCCATAGATATTCCATATTGGACATTGTATTACATTGTCCATACTATTTTAAATTTAAATTTGACTAGTGCTCTTTCATTTCCTCCAAAATAAGGCTTGAATTGAATTCTACTACTAGTAATCCTAGTTCCACTATTTTGTGTTCTAATTTTATTCTGGCATTATACTACGAGGCCTTCTTTGATGTCAAAAAAACACAGGGTCTAATTGTGCTAAATCCAAAAATGATGATAAACTCTATGTCTATCAATGAGCATGAGGTTAGTTAATTTGTTCATTTATTGATCTAGATTTTAGGGTTTAACATTTGTCTATTTGTCAAATGGTTACCTACGTAAATATTAATAATTATTTAATATTTGTTTGTTAAAACTAACATGCAAGAATGCATGCTTCTAAAAAATAATCTACCTCAAAAGGACAGTGAGTAACTACAACTACGGCTAAAGATTCTATAGATTTAGAGTCTGCAGAATCATCCATGCAATCTTATCAACTTGTGAAACATCCATGAGTTTCTTCAGTGTCCTCTCCACGTTTAGGTTTGAAATTTAAAATTTTCAAATGAGATTTTAATTTTACAAATTCAAATGCATTATTTTAGTTATTTCTTTTATTCTTGTAGTTGACTCAAGAGTAATTTAGATAGTGGAACAATCACCCGTACCACCACAACAAATAGTAACATCTAATGTCCCTTCTAAACCCTCTGTGGAAGGTATTGTACATTACATTTTTTTTTTGGATTTTAATTATTATTTTTTAGACTGAACATTTGTGTAATATAGCAATTCAAAATACCCCTATGGCTATCATTCACAATACATTGTGTACATTAGAGAATATTTTATCTTCAAATACAAGTATTAAAATTTTATTTTGCATATAACTTTATATTTTCAATTTATTTATTTTTTGAAATAAATTACATTTTGTAGGCTATCCTCTATCTATGAGGAAGATTATGCCACCACCTCCACCCTTGAATGCATTTCATAGAAGGGGGAAGGCTCTTCCATTAACACCATTGTAATGAACAACAACATTGTAAATATCAAGGTCCCAATTCCCCTCTTTCTCTGTTAGAGATTTATCAAGTGCGCAGGGATTGACTTCTTTACCAAGAATTGATCTTAATGATGAATATCTAAGGTTTGATAGTGTCGTTGATGTTGGAAATACTTTCAATCCACATGATTTTATCCAAGGAGATACAACACATGTTCATGCAACTATTCAGTAAGAAGTGGAACCTTCAAGCACTTCACCAGAGAGTCCCACCCTAATAGAGAATGTTGTAAATTTTGATGATGCCCTTACATATTTTCCATTGAATAATTTGGTAGTAGATAGTATTATTGCTAGTTTTTAGGAGTGAGTAATTGATGAGTTGAAAAAATTATGTGTGAGAGAGATTTGGGTGAAGGCCCTGACAAAATAAATAAATGACCATTATCAAAACCACTCAGAGTGAGATTTTTTTTTGCATCGGTGCAACAAAAACCTGTAAAGATGGATGCTTTGTTTTCCAAAGCTAAATCTAGGTCAGTTATTATTGCTAATACTTACAATGATAATGTGTTGACGATCATGCTTAATGGGTTGAAGAATTTAAATGTAGAATCTCAGACATATTTAAATAAATGGGTGAAAGACATCAACCTTGTTGTGATTATGAATGTGGATAAATAAAAATCTCTAGTAACATATTTTTATTTTAATCAATTTTCATGTCATTCTTAATTTTTTTCACATCTAATTACATTACATTTTAAAATGCAGGCAAAATATGAGAACTTGAAGAAAGAAGTTGAGGTCCTCAATGTCCATCTAAAAAATGATTGAAAAAGTTTATAATCTGTCGCTCAATTCAAGGATAAGCTTGTTCTATTGAATAAACAAAACAACACACTATGAAAAATCATTAAGGAGCAAGGATAGGATCCCAATGCCTTATTTAAGCAAAAGATAGTTGTCGATCTAAGTCTATTTTTTATAAGAGATGCTAGAAAAGAGGATAGGTAAAATATTTAATGTCTTAATGTTACAGCTATGGATCTTGAAAAGGTAGGGATATTAAAGGACAATAGTGGTATACAAGATGTTGGGATTAAGAAAGTAGTTGAGAAAGTGGTTGTGAAAGAAGGGAAAAAAGTGGTCGAGAAAATCACTGAGTAATTTAAATTATGTTTTAAACTTTTATATATTTGAAAATAATGTTTTATTTTAAAATATAAATTATGAATGACAATTTCAAGTTTCTAGATGCTGTGATCAATTAATTGAGTTTTAATTACAATTTGAATTTGAATTTTATGATGTTGTAAAATTGAATGGTGTTAGTAGGCCCCCTTTTGATATTTTTGATGTACTTGTAAAACTCACATTTCAATATAAATGGATTAATGTCAACATATTCCCTTATAAAGTGTTCCACCTAACACACTAATAATATATTAATATTGTGCAGTCATCACTTAGCAAGAAACACAAAAATGCATTTCAAAAAATATATAATAGTTATTGTATGTTATTATAAAAAAATGAGTTGTTTTCTGTTGAAGATCTCTTTGTTTCTATATTTAGATTTTTTCTTGAGTAAATGATGATTTGAGATGGTTTTGAGGCCATTAGAAAATCACATTCATGTTTGGTAGATGTTTGTATTGAAGATAATATTTTGATAGTCAGTAATAATGAGGATTCATCAAAGTTGAAAATATGCATAATTGATTTTGATCATGAACTATAGAATAGGTTAATGGATTGTTTAATGTTATGAGGATGTGTATAGATAAGGTTATATTTTATTTGATCACTTTATTCTAAAAAAAATTAGTGTTAAGGACTCTAGACATTTGCACAAGTTTTAAAATATAGGCTATATAATCCATAGGAGTAGATAGCCTACACTACCCTATAGGGAGGTACTATATATGCCCTATCTACTACCTATGTAGGGTATATATATAGTAGTATATATAGAGTATATATGAAGTATATAATCCTATTATATATAAGAAAGTGGTTTCATTGTTACAGAAATATACAAGGTTTAGGACTATGTTCATTCAATTACAGGAATTTATAGAATTAAATTGAAATCCTAAGATAAAATGAAAAAGGAACACGTAGTGTTCTAATTAAAATGTAGACCTGGGTAGTACAATGTTAAATAAATTTGTAATTGCAAATTGATTTATTTGAGTCTATTATATTTTAGTCAACTGTAAGAACATGAAGACATAAATGATTTAGAAAATAAAGATCCACACTATTCATTGGGTGTAAAAATATGGGGTCATTTGCCCCTATTACATAACTTGTTCTAATGTAAGAAAAATATATATCTATAAAAAATATGTATCAAAGACAAAGAACCATATTAACCTATAGTGTTTCCCCTAACACAATGATAATATATTAATCTTTTACATTCAACACTTAGCAAAAAATAAGCAAATGAATTTTAGAAAACATATAATAATTATTACATATTTTGATAAACATGTGAAATTCAAATTCAAAAACTCTATTTCTACAATTCTGGTAGTTGAAAGAATTCTCTGCAAACCTGATCATCGGTAATGACATTTACATCCCCCATGTCAGTGCCATATTCAGTGTCATTTTATACATCCTCTTTATTTATCATTGTATTACTGACATCTCTTATTTTATTTAGAGAATGCCATGTTGTCATAGATATTTCATATGAAAACATATCCACTGCATAATGGGAAACATATAATCTCAAACAAGTTTCTAAATTTCTATCCAATCTGATTTAAAGTTTTGACTTTATGAACGATAATGCACTAAATACTATTTCATGTTCCACTGAGCCCAGAATCATTGTTTGATAAATTTCATATAATCAAAAATATTCACTTATAATTTTTTGCAGTATATTACTATGATAAAGTTTTTTCCGTAGTCTTGTAATTGCCCCATTCTCTATTGGTTCATGTATGTAGACACCAAAAAATGACACATTTACAATTTTCAATGACTAAATGCCTCGAGATCCCCTAAAAATTCTTAAACCTTACCTAAACCCCCCTTAACCCAACTAAATTGCTATTATCCTAGTCATAAATATCATTCAAAATCACTATTTAAAAGCACTATTCACTATCACTATTCACTGTGGGACCCACTATCACTATTCATGATGACATGGCATGTGACATGTCAAGTGACATGGGATGTGATTTTGGAGGTGATATGGTAAGTTACATGGCTTAGAAGTGATGTGGCTTGATGTGGAACATCATACCCCACTTGGGACCCTTCCCAAAGTGCTTAATGACCTCATTCAAGTATCACAAGGCCCCCCCCTTGAAATGTGGTGAATTTACCCTTAAGGGGTCATTATTCAACATGTATTTTTGTCTTCCCACATGAAATTAGACTTTAAAAAAGATACCTACCCCTTTAAGACTTTGTAAAAGACAAAGGGCACCCATTTTCAACTTTTTAATCCAAATGGAGGCTCACCAACCCAAATGCGAGACTTTCCAACCCACATGGGAATCCCACCAACGTCACCTTGGAATTTTCATCCCCCACTTGGAAAATTACACCAAATTTGATGTGCCACCTATTTAATTACTTTAATGAAGACAAATAATGGTGGTGAAAAGTCTTCGATCTCATTCAAACCCATGTGCATGATTTCCATTCAAACTTGGATTCATGTGCAAAGAGGGAGATTTTCAAACCCACATGGGAATCCCCAACCTCACTTTGAATAAATCATGCACCACTTGTAAAAATTTTAATTTCTTTAATATCCCACTCTTTTGGCATGTTTACCAACATCAAATTCTATAAATACCACCCCCCCCCCTCTCTCCTTCACCAAGGGTTAAGTTGGAAGTTAGTCTTTGGTTTTTAACATCTTGTTGTAGGTTTTTGGAGGAGGTAATAATATTAGAGGTCATAATAATCTTGGAGGAGAAAATATCAAAGCAAAGAAGCTCTGCCGAAATTGCTTCAAGCTTCATCAACATTCAACCATCATCAACATCTTCAAGCCACTTTAACAACATTGAGGTAATTTACTTTGTTTTGTAATTTCATTATTTATTTATTTCCCTTTGGAATTTTATTTTCTTAACCTCCATACTCTTGAGACCTTAACCCATTCCTCTTTATCCCATTCATCCCATTCAATCTCTTTGGATATTTCCATTTCATTTATCCTATTTATCCCATTCACCTCTTTGCCTCATTTACCTATTTTCCCTCTTTGCCATCTTTACCTTTCTTTTTCCTTTGCCATATTTATTTATTTGACTTATTTATCTATCCATATCTTTGTATACTTTCATAATTGACCATCTTCCCAAACCAACAAAACAATCCTTTTGACCCTCACCACTTTACCAAACCAAACCCATAACCTTTACCAATTTTCAGCTTTAGTATTAGTTAAACTATTGCGTTCATTTAGTTATATTTTGCAAAGCATTTAACTTTATTGTATCAAATTTAGTTATTTTTTGTTTTAGTATTATTAATTTTATATTTTTATGCAAAATCTAATTTTTTTTATCATTCCAACTTAAGTGTTTTGAATAAAATGGATTGATAGCCTCCTATAAAGCTTTCACTTCTAGGATCTAGCTCCTGTTATACAATCCACCCATCTACTTGTCTAACAAAAAAATTTATTTTAATGTTTTATTATTTAAAATTATTCCTCCCAATCCAAATAGGAGCTCTCCATAATCACTTGGATCCAATGTGTACACATTCAACAAGTTTTTCTACACACCCTATTCCTAGTTTCTTTCTTTTCAAAAAAATTAAGAAAAACAAAAAAATAGATAGAAACATTTTGGCACACATGGTGGGACCCTTGAGTTTTCTTGGGTTCATAGATGTTATAGGACATTTAGAATGTTATTAGGGAAACTCATTTAGTTGCATTCTAGGAAAATTAGGCTTTTTTTCTTAATAGAAAAAAAAACAAAAACACAAGTTTTAGTTGCATTTTTAGAAAAGTTAAAGTTTATTTTCCTTACACTTTAAAAGAAATATAAAGAGAAATTATCCTAGGATTAGGCCTTGAATTTTCCTCTTGTATTTATATTTCATTTAGATATTTTGTAGTCATTTACATAAATCTAAAATTTTATTTTGGCTTTAAAACAAACACTTTGCATCTATTGAATTGCTTGTTGATATTAGTCCATCTAGTAACTAGGAAGAACAATAATTTTATCATAGCTTTCACTTGTCTTCATACACTAAGCCAAATAACTAAATTATCAACCCATCAAAAAAATACTAAGCAACCTTACCCCCTCCCAGCTATCCCACTTGGATTTCACCACCAAGGGGAGAACCAACTTAACTCTTTGGTTGAGTATAAACTCTAGACTCGATATATCTTGGCTAAGCAACCGTCACCCTTATTGTTGAGGGATTGTGAAGTGAGGGGG
Organism: Torreya grandis; assembly: GCA_037957365.1. Taxonomy (NCBI): domain Eukaryota; kingdom Viridiplantae; phylum Streptophyta; class Pinopsida; order Cupressales; family Taxaceae; genus Torreya; species Torreya grandis. The sequence goes on along the minus strand of JARHVA010000123.1, from coordinate 2,243,382 downwards.
TAGGCCCCAATACCAAGCCATGTATCAAAGTTCAACATAGATCTTTCCTTTGAGCACCTAAACAACCTGAAACCAACCATAACTTGCCTTTTTAGTACCTATATAAAACCAACCTCCCCTTCACACTCTTTAAGACATAAGCCAAAATAAATTTAAAAGTAATCCTAGGCTAAACACATTTATAGTGTTTATGTTGATTAACTTGAAATATTTTTGGTTACTTCTTGTTTGAGTTGAGAGCTTTCCATTTTCATTCCATATTTTCTCATATGGTCACTGCCAAACAAAAACTCAAAAATCAAGTTTACCAGCCCCCATCTTCTTCTACACCTATGGAATATACCTTATATGTTGAGAGTTTGACTCTTCCCTCTCCTTTTAGGGTCCCAATCATATCTAAAGGATATTCTAACTTTATTGCCTTCCTTGATAATAATTAGGTGGCTTTACAACACTACATCAATACCATGCCATACCACACCTCTTTTTCTTCAATTTCCTCTATCGAACCCCCTCTTGGCATGCCACCCCACCTTATGGAGGGTACCACTTCAACCAAACAATTATTGACCCACACCTCTTCTAACATCCTATCCACCCAAACCCAAACTAACCTTCCACCCCCTAACTAAACACCTCTTATCACACCCCAAGTGGGTTCAACCTTACCCTTATTCACCTACACCCCACCTACTATGGAATTATCCTCCACTCCTACTTCCATCCTCCCTTTGATAGTAACCAATACCTAAACCACAATCCAATATCAAAATCTAGTACTCTTCATACCACAAAAACTTTCCCCTATAAGCACTTTGGTCACTACCCACCTTTAACCAACTAACCCACTAATCACTTCGATGTCACACATAAACCCCCTGACCTCAACCTTACAACATACACCCATGACATTTATCAATATATTCCTAACACACAAGTATACATACTTTCACCTTCCACCCAACCTTATGTGACCTCACACACACATGTAACATCATCCCAACCATCCACTAGTTATTTCCATGTCACCGAACCCCAACAAAACATGGCATATACCTATGCAACCCAAAAACCCCAAATGGACTTGGTCAAGATGCTAATGGATAAGATGACTACCCTTGAGTCATCCATCTCAAGATCACATAACCTTATCTCTTATGACCAAATTGACAATGAACCCATCCATCCATCTGTCCCTCTCTAACCATATCCTCTGTAATGGGAATTACAAAAATTCTCTAAATTTAAAAGCAAAGAGGACCCCCAACAACATTTAAGAGCATTTAGGTACATATTTTACTTGATTTCCCAAGATGATGCTTTTCTCCTTCGTAACTTTCCTATGTCCTTATCTAGAACAACATTAGATTGGTATAGTGCCATCCCAAAACACTCCATCTTCTCCTTCACCAAACTAGCCCACACTTTTTGAGATCACTTTTTGATCAATATATCTAAGAAAATTTATATTACCATCCTCTACTCCATTCAAAAATTCAAAGATGAATCTATTGTTGATTTCTTGGCTCATTAGAGGATCCTAATTAACCAGCTTTATTTTTCATTTCCTCAACTTGATCTTATAGATCTCTTTGTTTAGGCATGTACAAAACACATCTCATCCACATTGTACATCCAAAGCTTTCGAACATTCAATGAAGCTTTTACCATGGATTGCAAACTATAGAATAGAGCCATTGATGAGGGAATATTAAATTTGAAGAACAAATAGCCAACTTATAAAACTAATGATCCCTCTTATTCCAAAGTAAATAACCCAACCAATACCAATTCCAAGAGCAAAGCCATTACCAATTCTATTGTCCTCAAAGCTGCACCTCTGCCATCTACCAACCAATTGAACCCAAGGAACCAAACCTTTTACCCCTTCAAGTATCCAAACTGAATCCAAAGGAACCAAAATTAGAATAACCTTAAGCCATTAAATCCACTTAGGGAGTCTTATCCTTCTATTTTGGAAAAGTTACTAAAAACCAATATCATCTAACTTCCACCAATTAAACTACCCCAATAGTTTGATACCTCTCACCCCGTACCTGGTTAGTATAATGAGAATGACCATTATGATTTTCACTTAGTCATAGGACATGACATCAATAGGTAAAATACCTTGTCCAATCCCTCATTAACAAGGGGGAGCTCACATTGGACAATCCTAATGTGCCACCAAACTAATCCCTTGACATATTCTGCAAGCCTTTCCCTAATCATGCTCCTTCTACCCCTCATCATGAAAATAAACCTGAATCATCTCATGAGGCACATACTATTAATGTGATTACTAGTGAACCCATTGACAAAGAAAATGTTACTTCAACCACTTCTCTCCCCATTCCCCTAATGGAAGAAAAAAGACTGCCTTTCATTCTTTTAGACACCCAAACAAGGGAAGCAACCTTATCCATGCCTCCATTAGAGGATACCACACCTACCTCCCCTATCTTAAAACCATCCACCCTCCCTTTGGAAGCTATCTCACAAGAGAAGATGACTCTATCCACCCAACATCTAATTTCAAAACCTTATATGAGAGATCAAAATAAAGGTAATGGAACCAAATTGGAACATCTAACCCCTTCTCTGACAGACCAACCTAGCCCTTCTAAACCAACTAAAACCTCCACCCAACTAACCAAAACCTCTTATAAATTGATTAACCCTCAAATACATAAACCCACCAAGACAACTAAAGTGACCAAATCCCCTCCAAAACCAACAACTAAAATAAAGAGGTAAAATCACCAAAGGGCCCAAAACCTTGAATTTTACCTCACTCAACCTTGCCCTCCATTCTAGGTCCCCATCCCTCTACCTTAAATTCCATCATTTTTACCGAAACCCCACCAACTTTATTGGTCACACCTTCATACTTGCTTTCTAAAGCACCTTTCCCCACTACACCAACAATTCCTAAGTTACCTACCTTGCCCTCCTCTACCACCAACCCATCAACCATCGTGCTTAAACCAAAACTATCAACCAAGCATACCACTTTATCCAAGACACCTACCACCAAAACTACATCCACACAACCTCCCACTTCAACACCCAAATCAAAAACCACTAAACATCTACCACCTTTAGCTGAATCTTAACCATTTTCTAATGGTTATTGAAAACTTCTTCCTTGAGCTTACCACCCATCAAACCCTTTGACCCTTCACATGCCAAACCCTCTTGGTTTAATGATAACTTGATATGTGCATATCATAAGGTACCAAGATATGACACTGAGAACTATAAAGCTCTCCAAACGCTTGTTCACAACTTGTATGAAGATGATGATCTATTATCAAACAAACCTTTGTTATCCCCATTGCCAATCTAACCACTGACTCAACCCATATGATCTTTGATCTCACCCAAAAGTGAAGTGGAGGAACCAAAGCAACCATCTAATCTAGAGGACCCCCTTATCTACACTATTCACATTATTACCTGATCTTAGACCTAACAGAAGGATAAAGGGAAGATTAAGGCATCTGTTCCTTAGACTTACCTCTCTCTAAAATCCCAAACAAATAATACCCAAACTTCTCCATCTTCAAACAAACCCAAGGTGTCTATCTTAGATGCATTCTCATCTAACCTTCCATATCCTAAGCCATATGAAATATCCATCTGAAAAGCTATCCTCAGGCAATTTCACCAAACTCTAATATATATGAGCTTGTATGATTTAATCTCTACCTCTCCCCATCACTATCAAGTACATATAGAGGCTCTACAATCCATCGAGGTCCAATCCAATGATCCTTAGCCTCTAGCCACTTTTGTTGGTGCCCTTAAAACTTCCAAACTTGTCACCTTTAATAATTTATAAATATCTTTTGTTCATTCATAGGATCCTGATCCTCCCCTCTTCATTACAACATACATCAATCAAACCCACATCAAAAGGGTGATGATCGATGGGGGAGCTAGCATCAATATTATCTCCTCCCATGCTTATAACCAGCTACAGTTACCTAAAAACATCATGTCTAAAAGCTTAGTAGTCCTTTGTTCTTTCAATGATACTATGGCTACCACCTTGGGCATAATTGTCCACATCTATGTAGGGCCTCGTACTATTCCCAAACTCTTTTATGTTGTATAAGGAGAGTTTTAATACAAAATTTTACTTAGACACCCTTGGATTTATGCCATGAGTTGTGTCCCTTCCACCTTACATTAATGTGTCAAGTTTGAACACGAAGGTCAAGTTATTACTATACAAGCTGACCCTAGTCCTTTTACATCTTGTAATATGACATATTGGCCCAATTCCATCCTTATTCCTCTTTTATCCACTGCACAACCATCTACCAACAACACAACCACACCAGCCAACACCCATAGCATTTCCACACCTAATGTTGATGAAGCTTATACTAGTTCATCTATCCCCTCTTCCCAAATTCCTGTATAAGACCTCATGACAACCACATTCCAACATATTTATTTTGGGTAATATAGACTCTTAGCCTTAGATGCCCTCCTTACCCCCCAAGAATATGGGAATCTCAGACATGACCCTTCTTACGACCCTAACATTAGAACCATTATCCCCATTGGTCTCCTTGACCATCAAATGAATTTCATTTATGGAAGGCTTGATTAGACACTTCTAGACCCTACCACTACATCATCCATCCAACCATTTACCTCTAACTTTTCCTATCTTAGCAAACCAGAGTTCACTAGATTATATCTCCATAGGTGTGCTTGGAAAAGATTTAGCCTTGGTCACTATAAACAAGGGCCTCATGAGTTGCCCCATCTCAAAACTTTGAAACCTCATGATTCATTTGGCCTTGGGTATGAACCACCTCAATAATCCACCAATTTACCCAAACCCATTGCCACCACAGAGGAAGATATCCCATCCTTGCCAACCCAACCACTTTCTCCACTGAAAGACCCTAATATTATCCCTCCTAACTTTTTTTTATCAATACTGTAAGTATCATCCCTCTCATCTACCAAAATAGTGGCCAAACCAAAGTCTTTCCACTTGTACATCTTAAAATGGTAGATAATGATTCTCCCACCATCAACACCATCTAACATCAAGATGATGATTTAATTCTTACCTACCTTAGTGTAGGGGATTCTTCTATCCATAAATCCCTTCCTCCTGAGGCCTCAACTATGTTGAATGAAGCTACCATCGATATCAACTTGGGCACTCTGAATAAACCTCACATTTTCAAATTGGGCCAATCATTGAATACCAAGGAACTTCAAGATTTCTACTCTTTCCTCCAAGACTGCAACATAGCATTCATTTGGTCTTATAATGATATTCCTAGAATTGACCCCACCATTTTTACCCATAACATAGTCACTCATCATGATGCCAATCATGTTAAATAGAAGTTTTGATGCATGCATCCTCACATAGCCCTTCTCATCAGCAAAGAGCTTCAACATCTCCTATCTGTAAACTTCATTCAACCCATTAGCTACCCCCAAATGGATCTCAAGCACTGTACCTATCACCAAATCCACTAGGGGTCTATGAATTTGTGTGTACTTTCATGACCTTAACCTTGCCTACCCCAAGGATGACTTCCCTCTACCTAGCATTGACTAGCTTGTTGATCTTATGATCGGCCATGAGATGTTATCTCTCATGGATGGGTTTTTGGGTTATAATAAGATCTTGATTGCTCTTGAAGATCAACATAAAACTACCTTTAAGACCCCTTGGGGAACTTTCTGCTATAGAGTTATGCCTTTTAGGTTAAAGAATGTTGGTGCAACCTATCAATGGGCCATACTCATATTTTCCATGATATCATCCATAAGATTTTAGAAGACTATGTGGATGACCTTCTCAGGAAATCCAAATTACAAATAGATCACTTGACTACTCTTATGATTATATTTAAACACCTCATCCATTTTCATGTTTGCCTAAATCCCAAGAAATACATTTTTGGGGTCCTTTCAGGAAAGCTTCTTGGCTTCATCATCTCTCTTCACAAAATTAAAGTAGACCTTGATAAAGTTAGAGCAATTTTGGACATGCCTCCTCCAACCAACCTTAAATAGTTCTGTATCCTTCAGGGAAAAATTCAATCCATTCACCATTTCATTTCCCAACTTTTAGACTAGTGCCAACCTTTCCATCACCTTTTGAAGAAGAATGTCTCTTTCAAATGGAGTAGTGATTGTCAAAAGGCCTTTGATTATCTCAAACAGTACATTTTTTCACCACCTATCCTCACCCCTCTGAAGATGACCACCCCTTTTACTTATATATCTCTGCCACTGACCATTCCCTAGGGGCAATGTTGGCTCACCAAGATGAACAACATAAAGAGCAAGTTGTATACTACATTTCCCATACGCTTGTAGAATATGAAACTTGATATACACACACTAAGAAGATTTTCTTAGCATTGACCTTTGTGGCCACCAAACTCCACCACTACCTTCTTAACCATAAAACCTATGTCATCACTAATATCGACCCACTCAAATACATGCACTCTAAACCATACCAAAATCAATGTATGGCTAAGTGGTTCATGCTCCTAGTTGAATTTGACCTTGAAAACCTCCAATAAAATTTGATTAAAGATCATGTCATTGTTGATCAATTGGCTAAAGATCCTTTAGAAAATAACCAACCACCCCTCTTGCCTTTTTAGATGAGTCTATCATGACTCTTTTTCAAGAAGATGACATAACCTACCAAATGATCATGTTCTTCGATGGCTCAAAATACCAACAAGGAGGGGGTACCAGAGTTATTCTCATTCCTCTCAATGGTGAACACATTCCTCTCTCCTTCAAACTTGACTTTGAATGCACCAATAATATGGCTGAGTATGAAGCCCTAGTGATAGGTCTTTGAACTACTCAAAGCTTGGGAATTAAGACAATCCATGTCTTCGGTGATTCCCAGCTTATGGTCAACTATGTCAATGGATCCTATCAATGTAAGCATGATGTCTTGCTAAAATATAAGCTTTTAGTTGATAAACTCTTAAAATCATTCAAACATTATGTAGTCCAATCCATTATCTAATCTACCAATAAATTTGTGGATACAATGGCCTACCTTGCTTCTCAAATCCCTTCTCAGCCTTCCAATTCCAAAATATTTGTCACCGTTCATCATTTTACCACACCCTCTTATGGCCAATCCAACCTCCCTACCATTTTTAATGTAGAGGAATCCCCATCCAACATTTGGTATGACCAAAATTTCAACTACCTCAACATAGGTATTATTCCTCCTAGCCTCTCTAAGAATGCCCAAAGAGAATTTATTCAGGGTACCTCTCATTACACCATACTAAAGGGAATCCTTTTCAAACATGGTTTTTATGGTCTCCTTCTTTGTTGCCTATGTAGCCATGAAGCTTCCCATGCCATTAAGGAAATACATGATGGGATATGTGGGGACACTTTAGCGGCCTCACGGTCACTAAACGTATCCTTCACTTTTATTACTATTAGACCACCCTTAACTAAGACTGTTGTGATTATGTAAAAAAGTGTGTTAAATGTCAACATCATGCTAATTTACATCATGCACCAACCAATAGCCTCCAAATATCTAAGGACTTTTGGCCTTTCTCTCAATAGGGGCTCGATCTCATTGGGGATATAACCCCCATTATTTACAGTGGCATAGGTCCATCATCACAGGCACCAAATACTTCACCAAGTGGGTGGAAGTTATTCCTCTAATCTCTACCAAAGCAAAAAATGTTGTCGACTTTATCAACCACCATATCATCTATCACTTTAGTGTTCCTCATAAGATCATCACTTATAATGGTAAATCCTTCAAGAATAAGAAAGTATAAGGTTTATGTGATGCATTTGGCATTGATTTAAGCTTTTCCTCACCTTACCAACCACAAGCAAATGGCCAAGCAAAAGCATCTAATAAAACCCTTACCAAAATATTAACAAAAGTTGTCAGTGTTTCAGGTTGGGATTGGCACTTACACATCTCATTCACCTTATGGGACTATTTTACTAGCATTCAAACCTCCACTGGTGCTACCCCATTCTCTCTAGTCTTCAGAGTAGAGGTAGTCTTGCCTCTTGAAGTCCAAATCCCCTCTCCTTACATATCTTTGAAGGAACTCATTTCTAAGGAAGATTTTCATTAGCATCATTTAGCTCAACTTGAGCTACTTGATGAGCATCATTTAATAGCTCTTACCCACCTATGTATCTATCAAGAGCATATCACACATGCTTATAATAAGCACATCAAACAATAGGAATTCAATATCATAAATCTCATCCTAAAAGAAAACCAACATGTGACCAACATGGAGAGTAAACAAGGCAAGTTTTCTTTCAATTGGCTTGGACCCTACATCATCACCCATAAGTATGGATTAAGAGCTTATAATTTGTCCTCTCTAGAAGGAAAACTATAACCTGAGCCTCTCAATGCTTTGCATCTACATCTATTTTTATATTAAAGAAGGATCAAGCTCAAATGTTTGTCTAACTTAAGCTCGTCCCTTGATTATGAGATTTTTGCCTTCACCCACCTTCCTCCTCCCCTTGTGAGGATAATTGATTACAACATAAAACCATGTGATTAACCATCATAAGTCATGGCCTAATCCTAATTATGGGTACCATGGATCTAACCATAGCATGGTTCTCATGGATACTTTTCATCTCTAACATAATGGAATCCCATGGTCATTGTCTCTCAAAACCATACCCTTTCACATATCATTGACCTTCTTGTGTAAAGTTTAACCCTCATAAAGGTAAACCTATGAAACTAATTATACTGGTCCATGTCTAAACTCATTTCATATTACAATAATTAACTAGTTCAATATCTTAAGCATTGCAGACTGCTCCCTCAAAGGAAAACTGCCCAAAAACAAAATAAAAATTTCCACATAAAAGGTAGATTGCTCCCTTTAAGGATAACTATCAAGAACATTAAAATAAAGCCAATAATCTTAGACCAATCCCTCGAAGGATGGTTGAGTTAACTTTGTCAAAAGTAGAGCAATTTCATCGAAGTTTCTTGCATTGATCAACTTCCCATATACAACAATAAATCAAAATACCCACTATCACACAAAAATCTACAGCCGTAATCAGCTTTCACATGTAGACTTCTTGCATTGATCAGTCTACATCTAGCATACAACATGGACTTGTCTATTACCATTCTTAGGCCATCTATAGAATGGGTAAACTAATTTACATGATGTTATCATAAATATCACCCATTGCCCTTCACATAACCTATCACCCATATTCCCTTTCGACTATTTAAAAATCAAGGGATTTAGAGCTTACTTGACACCCTGTGATCAAGAAACCTTTTTATCAAATAATGACCACTCATTCACATCATTTGAAGGGCTTATATTTATTAATTCGATCCTAATTTGGGTCCATTTTTAGTCCTTATAAAAAATGAAGCATCATGCCCTATTCTCATCTTAATGTGCTTGATTTATGTTTTCATCATAAATTTTACCATCTAAAATTACAACAACAATAGTCATTCCTTTTACATTGAGTGAGATTACAACCATAACCATACCAATCATAACCATAACCATAACATTCAACCAACAATATCCAACACATTTTATACATGTTTATGTCAAACTATGCAATATTTTATTTAGGGTGTGAGGAGTCACATGACACATACATAGTCATCAGATTACACACACATTGCCTAATGCACAGGCATACATTATTTTCCTACCTAAGCATTAGATCGATTATCTGCTGACTCTAGATTTGTGTTCAACCATCCTTCTACTTAATTACTCCTTGAACTAACATTCATGTCATTCCCTATCTCAGCAATAGCTAAAGGGTATACTCTATTCTCCTCTCCCACATTCATCTCCACAAGACAAGAATCATACTCTGCTTTGGGTATTTCATAGCGATACATTCACCTTTTTTCCCATTTTTCCCTCCTATTCTTACATGCCCACTACCACATGCTCAGAGCATTAGACCCCAACCTTTGGTAATGTCTACTTGAACATGGTGGACTTTTCTTTTGTGTCATCTAAATTTTCATCCATAGTAAGGGAACCACCATCTTCTCTTGGCCATGCAGCTTCTAGTCAGTTAGTCCTAAACTAGCAAAACTAATAAGTCATTGGTTCCACAAATCTAGGACAAAGGATGTAGACATGGCCACCATTTGTCTAGCCTACCCATACATCTCTAGGGTTAGGCAAGGTCCATCCTCTGTCACTCACCACACTGCTAACTTCCTCACTTGTAGAATGTACTTGACCATCAAAGAAACTATTTATAGGTCATCACATTTGCTACTACCCTTAAAACTCAACTCATAGTGATGATGAACTTTAGCCATAACAACTCTTTAGATTCAGATAGACCCACACCTCCTAAAACTTAGCCCATAACAATAAACACTATCTCTAAACTCCTACCCTCACATAATTTTAGAAGGTGTAACCTCCTAACAAAGGCACCTCTTCTTTGAATTAGCTCCATTAAAGATCATTTGTGGTAATTTGCCTTATGTTCCCTTATAATTTATCCTACCTTGTCCATCCGTATCTCTCATCTTATTAAATGTGGGATCATTATGGTAACTATTTACCAACCTACCACATTTACTTTCATCGACACCTTCAACAAAACCCAAAACTATTGTTTTACCAAACCTTCTCCCTTAGCCCAAACCAGCCCATGTGGTCCATCAAATTAGGGCAACCAATTTGAACACCATGCATCTAAACCTTGTTGAACTACATTGGCCTGATGTCCATGGACTATGTAAGCACTGTTCTACGGGTAGCTCAGCCACTAACAATTAATTCCCATCCCCTTTTTTCTTCTCACTCATTTCTACCACTAATAACACCCTCTTGCTTAGGGGGCCCTACATCAAGGAAGCTTTGAATTCTTTATTCAGCATCTTTATGTCTTAACACCATCTTATACTTCCTCTTAAGTCTTTCCCACATTATTGGGAGAACTACATTGGCTTGAGGTCTTTTTGGACTATGTAGGCAATGCTCAGTTACTAAGGTCAGCTTGGCCACTTCCTTTACTTTATTTTCCCTTCTCACCTAAAATCTCTTCCCTATCTCCTACCCATCTCCTTACCTCTATCTTGTCAATCTCTTTTAATCACTTTTCTATCTTGTTAATCTCTTTTAACACAAAGGTTGACAACATTCCCCATTAGCCCCCCTTAACTCCCATAAAGTTGCCTCCTACTCTGCTTCGTTGGCCTCCCCATCATATTTCCTAATGCATGCTTCGTGACCCACTTACCCACCCACCTTTTACATTTTATGCCTCTCTTTCACCTTATCACCAACCTTTCCCTTTATCCCTTTCAACTTCTTTCTTCATCTTCATCATCTCCCCTTACCCTTGGTTATTTGTCTTACCCGCTTTATCACTCTCTTTTCCTCACCCATTCCACATCATACTGTGCATTTTGCAAGCTTTATGTTTCTTCTATTGCTGCACTTTTTCTTTGCATATCACCACTCTCTAGCATTCTACTACTCTTCCCACTGTACCCACTTTCCATTCCTTCTATTTGCTTTTTTTCCATCCTTTTTATCTTTCCCTTTTTCCTCCACAACTAGTTTCTCCATGGGTATTTATCCTTTGAGAAGCCTTCCATAATTGCCCTTTTCTTCTTATCTATTTTTGCCTATGGCCCTTTTTACATTCTCTTTTTCCTCTTTCCATCTTAGTACTCACTTATCTTTTGCATCTATATGAGTATCCATGCTTTGTATCCTTGCTTTAATTATTCCTTTTTGCTCTTATCATCCCTGATCTTCACCCCTTAGTTTCATCTCACTCCCTTTCATTGCATCCCCCTATTTCTTTACCACCTCACCATTTTTCATCTTTTTAATCCCTTCTAATCACCCCTTTAGCTTGTCAATCTCTTCTAACAAGCTGATTAACACCTACCTTCTCTCTTCACCTTCTTGTCCATCCATCCTTTGCTTCCTCTTATTCATCACCCCTTTCCCATTTTCCATCCCATTCTCATCTCCAGAACCACCATCTACTTTGCTTCGTTATTCCTCTCCTTGGATATCATCACCCATGCTTACTTGGTCAAGATACCACCTACTTTTTCCCTCTCCCATCATCCTCTTTGTGTCCTCATTTCACTCCTTTTTTCCTCATGTTTTATGTTCTTCCATTTATCTCCTTGTTTTTCATTTTCATCACCAAACTATTTCTCTTTTATAATTTTTAGACTTTTTTTCAAACCTTTCATGGCCACCCATATCCCTCATTATCCCCTTACCCTTCATGATTGTTACACTTCTCTCCCCATCCTTTTTAATTCTCCAATCTGTCATTCTTTAGTGCATCTCTCACCCTCAATATTCTACCCTTTATTTTTCTTCTCTTTTCTCCATTTCATTTCTTTTTTTTTCATCTCCCTTGATGCCCTTCTTTGTTCTCCCTGACCTATATGACCATGACTTAATTCTTACATCCTTCTCCACCTTCATCTTTATCTATGACCTCATTGTTTTCTCTTGATCTATATCCTATTCCACCTTTACCTCATCCCTTTTTGAACTCCCTTATGTTCTCCAATTTCACCTCCACCTCTTTAGAGTGCAGTCACCAGTTGTACTACTTCTACATACATCTCCTTGTCTACTTCCTTATATCCTCCATACCCTTGCCTTAATGCATGAAATCTGGTTAGGTTCCTTACTTTAAGAGCATCCCTTTCTTCCTTTAATGCCTCAATATGTTTCTCTTAGACTCTCTTTTTTGTCCCTCTCTAACTACTCCCTTCACCCTCCCTATCACCATTTTCCTTTTCAACCCTCTACCCATTTTGAGCATGCTATGGCCTCTAAGGTCTTCCACTCAATTTTGGTTTACTAAAAGATATCTACCAATCCTACATCTCTATAACACAATTGGCCAGGACTACGAGCTCATATGACCAACTAGCAAACTTGAGTGTTGTTCAGCCATCGAGATAAAAATTCTTTCCCCACCTCTTCTGGTCTTGCCTATTTTAAACCCCATTTACTTCGACCTTCAAAGATGTTAGAATAAAAACTAAAACCACCATCAAATGTAATATTTGGGATACCCATGTGGGGATGACATCTAAACCCTCTCACATGCCCTAACCTTCTAACCAATAATTTCCCTTGATTCTCCCTTTAGACTACATCTTCTTACGCCTTGACATAGCCCTACTCTTTAACCACAATCCACAACCTAATGCTTACTTATTTTGGGGCCCCACTGACTCAAGGGTCAAAGGTTTGAATCTTTGCCACTTCTCATTTACCCACTCTACTACTTTACTTCCCTAAACCATTCAATAATAAATTTCCATATCTTGTTAATGACATTATTGTGGAATGTGCATAATGTTAGCTTATTTTGATAGTGATGAAAGAACCCATCGGATCACCATGGCAATTCAAGTAGTTCTATATTTTTCAAATCTTGGTACCAAATATTTCTACCTTTCCTTTTCTTTACGATGGTGGAAAAAACTTCATGCTTCAACCTTTTTATCCATGGCTATAGATTTTTTTTTCATAGTATACGCATCATCTAATTGCATCTTAGGTAATCTCATCCACTATTTCTACCATGCCCATCAAAAACTATTTGATAACCATCTTTTTCACCCTTTGGCACTTCCCTCTCTCCAACATCCTTCCCTCAGACCTACTTACATGATATCAAATTGGGGAAACCAAGTTAACCAACACCATTCACCTCAAAAGAACTACATTTGGCCTGGCATTATTTTTTGAAACTATGTAGACATCATCCACTTGCCCCATACATCTAGAGTCAGCTTGGCCATCCCCTTCCAACCCATACACAATCCACCCATGCTTTCACCACATCCACCTTGACATCGGTTGATTTTGACCCAAAACATTGGTGTTTTTTGCAATAAGTTTTGACTGTAATGACCAACCTTGTCATGTTTAACTTTTAAAATGTTTGAACCACCTCATGAAAAAACTAGACCATTAATTTTTTCTTGAGAGCACTTCTTACCCTGGATACTTGAGTCAACATTGACCCTGTCTAGGAGCCTTAATAAGACTAACCCAATCAATTATGACCAATGTTGGGGACCAATTACTTTATCATTTATCTTAGAACTTAACCTTCTTGTTATCAACATTGGCACCTATAGTCTCTGCATAATCTTAACTATTGCGCTTAGTCATATTTTGTGAACCCATGGGCATTTCACATACCCAACTACCTTGTGGCACCACCTAGTGCCTCCCCATCAACTGCTTAACAAACCTACACTCGATTTGACCTTTCCTCATCAACTATTAGTTTGAGGGGGAACACCTCCTCCCATACTCGGGGCATCTTGACCTTCAACCAAATGATTTGTTTTTGTTTTGCAGCTTGTTAATTTAAAGCCACATAACAAAAAGGGGCAAAATGTAGACACCAAAAAAATACAAATTTAAAGGTTTTGATGACTAAATGCCTCAAGATCCCCTAAAACTTCTTAAACCTTCCCCAAAACCCCCTTAACCCAACTAAATCACTATTCTCCTAGTCACAAATATCATTCAAAATCACTACTTAAAAGTACTATTCATCATCATTATTCATTATGGGACCCACTATCACTATTCATGATGACATGGAAGGTGATTTGGGAGGTGATATTGTAAGTGATGTGGCTTGATGTGTGACATCATACCCCACTTGGGACCCTTCCCAAAGTGCTTGATGACCTCATTCAAGCATCACAAGACCCCCCTTTGAAATGTGGTGAATTTCCCCTTAAGGGGTTGTTAGTCAACATGTTTTTTTATCTTCCCACATGAAATTAGACTTTAAAAGAGATACCTCCCCCTTTAATACTGTTTTAAAGATAAAGGGCACCCATTTTTGACTTTTTAATCTAAATAGAGGCTCACCAACCCAAATGCGAGACTTTCCAACCCACATGGGAATCCCCACTAACCTCACCTTAGAATTTTCATCCCCCACATGGAAAATGGTGTCAAAATTGGTGTGAAACCTCTTTAAGTGCTTGAATGAAGACAAATAAGGGTGGTAAAAATTCTTTGGTCTTATTCAAATCCATGTGCATGATTTCCATTCAAACTTGGATTCATGTGCAAAGAGGGAGATTTTCCAACCCACATGGGAATCCCTACCAACCTCACCTTAACTAAATCATGCACCACTTGTAAAAATTTGAATTACTTCACTATCCCACTCTTTTGGCATGTTTCCAACATCAAATGCTATAAATACCCCCGCCCCCCCTCTCCTTCACCAAGGGTTAAGTTGGAATTTAGTCTTTGGTTTTTAACATCTTGTTGTAGGTTTTTAACATCTTGTTGTAGGTTTTTAGAGGAGGTAATAATCTTGGAGGCCATCATCATCTTTGAGGAGAAAATATCAAAGCAATTAATCTCTACTGAAATTACTTCAAGATTTATCAACATTTAACCATCATCAACATCTTCAAGCCGCTTCAACATCAATGAGGTAATTTACTTTGTTTTGTAATTTCAATTCTTTATTTATTTCCCTTTGGCCTTTTATTTTCTTAACCTCCATAATATTTACCCCTTAACCCCTTCCTATTTATTCCATTCATCCTATTTAATCCCTTTGGCTATTTCCATTTCATCTATTCCCTTTATCCCATTCACCTCTTTGCCTCATTTACCTCTTTTCCCTTTTTGCCATCTTTACCTTTCTTTTTCCTTTACCATATTTACTTATTTGCCTCATTTATCTATCCATATATTTGTATACTTGAAAACTTGACCATCTACCCAAACCAACAAAACAATCCTTTTGACCCTCACCACTTTACCAAACCAAAGCCATAACCTTTACCAATTTTCAGCATTAGTATTAATTAAACTATTACATTGATTTAGTTATCATTTGCAAAGCATTTAACTTTATTGTATCAAATTTAGTTATTTAATAATTTAGTATCATTCATTTGTAATTTCTGTGCAAAATCTACTTTTTTTTATCATTCCAACTTAAGTGTTTTGAATAAGGTGGATTGACAGCCTCCCAGAAAGCTTTTGCTTCTAGGATCTAGCTCCCACTAGGCAATCCACCCATCTACTTGTCATTAAAAAAAAAAAAGTGTTTTATTATTTGAAGGTCATACTCCCAAGCCAAAGAGGATCTCTCCACAATCACTTGGATCCAACGCACACATATTCAACAAGTTTTTCTACACACCCTATTCCTAGTTTCTTTCTTTTCAAAAAAATTTAAAAAAGCAAAAAATTAGATAAAAACAACATAGAAGATAATATTGTTCAAATATTGTAATGTAAAAATGGGTTGATTGGGATGTCAATAAATCATTTCCCAAAATACCCTCAATTTCTACTCCATTCACCTCTACATATCTATAGAAATTCATTACAAGATAGTGCATGTATTTCTGAAATAATTTGCTAACCATTTTTTGATTGTTATTACTGTTCCAGAAAATGGGATTGACAACTGCCATCACCTCCAAAAAATCATCCTTTTGAAAATCATCTTTGATTTTTACAACCAATTTTTGGGAAAATATATTTAGTTTTATCTGGATTTTAGATAGAGCAGTGTCATACATAATACGTGTTACGAGCATTTATTTAGATTCAATTCCCATAACATCAGGGCTTTTGTAGAAAGTGTGTATTATAATCTCCTTTCCATTAACAATGACACAAACATGATCATTGATATTCAACTTCAAATAATTTTTAGCGTTCTGTAAATTGGTCAAACATTGCCAACTACTAAAAATAAGGCCTTGAAACATTTCATTCAAAGTGTATATTATGTCAAGAGATTGACATACTCTTTTTTTTAGTCGTATGAATTCCACAATATAAATGGACCTCTCCAGAGCATGTTTCATTAAATAATTCATTTCTTTCAGCATTGGAAGAATTCCACATAAAGTCATATGTGTTTCCAAATCTATTAAATGGTACAACAAATATCTTGCATTGTCAATTTCTCTATGATATTTATACATGAAACCTACTAATGATGGATATTCTTCAAAAATTTGGCAAGCAGGTTCATACTTAGAAATTCACCTTGTATCACCATCTTTCAATAGTTTCTTCATCATTCACTCCTATTGAAAATATTTGGAATTCTAAAAATATTTTTGGAATGCTTGACATATAAGCATGTAGGTCATGAATGAGCTCCTATACTTTGGCCACATTACCAAATTTGCTTACCATTTTCTATGCAGGATTCATCCTATGAGCCATGTAGTGAATTTCAATCATATATGGGTCAATTGTTTTTTGCATCTACACACACAAACCATTTATATGCCCCTGTATAATTGATACACCATTAGCCTTAACACACATGAGCTTTATAGCTATTGCATAATCATCCATTCCAGCTTTATCTTTCAAATTCGATACAACCAATTTGTGAAAATTTTATGCATTACAATTTTCTACCATTTTATGAACTACTAGTAGATGAGGTTACCTTATATAGTTCTCAAAAGTATACACATGAATGCAAACCCAAGTTGTGTTGTCAACTATTGTGACCTCATTAATGGATAGTGAGATAAACAATGATTTTTGAACACTTTCTTTCAAATATTCAATGTCAACTATTGCTAGACATTTTGTCATTTTCCAAGCACTTCTATCTGACCATTGTGATTGTAGAATATCCAAAAATACATTATGTTGAAATAAAATATTATAATATAAAAAATATGAAATAGGTCTGCCTTTTTTAAGAATATGGTATATAGTAGAGAACTTTATGTATTTCACATTTAGATGGGACTGCTTGACTTTTCCAAAATTTGCTTTAATTATTCCCCATTTCTCCACAAAATGTTTTAGATGTTTCTTATCATTTTCATGCTCATGTGCACATCTTACATGCATGCATTATTCTATAGTTTTCCACCTATGTGTTGTTGTTATCACTCCATCTGGGTGCTTCATTATCTCATACACTTTTCCAAAAAAATTCTCAATCATGTCCAATTTCAATTGCACATGTTCTTTTCTTCGTTTCAAGCTACATATTATACACGTGCATTCTTTCAGAGTATCATCAACATTTTCAAGCTTTACAGGTTCTATGAAGGGAAACTTTGCTGGCCAGTCCACCTTAAAGGACCTTCCAATTGTCCATCTACTTCTCTTCTTTTGAGAAGACTTTAAAGTGGATGTTTTAGCTAAACTTTGTGTTTGGATAGATGGATTCCCACTTCAATGCCATTATCATTTTCATCGAAAACTAGAGGAGCGTTTTTGAGTGGTGGCATGTTATCATTAAAAAATTCTTTAGGATTAATATGTTATTCTAATGGATTCTATCTTGGGAGATAACATTGGATATTTATGCATGTAAATTTTTTTTAATATTATTGAACAGTTGAAGTCAAATTTTAGACAAACTAAAAAAACAATAAATACTTGGATTTTGAGTGCATTGTGATTATCTAAAATTTTTGGTTGGGTCTTTAAAATAAGATAATATGGATGATTTCTTTGATGATTAGCCTATCTTTTTATCATTCCCACCAAATTCCATTATGAATTTTGTGTTCAATACTCCCATTCAACACTATCTTCTCATAGAAGGGTTTTATTGGGTTTTAGATCTATCACACATCTCTATTATTTGGTGCTACCATTTGGCTCTATCATTTGACTATTTATTCAACTTGGAAATTCACCTAAGTTATTCAAATGAGTCATTCACTCCATCATTTAGTTTCATCATTCAGTTGGGTTGTTTAGCTGGATCATTTGGTTGGGTCATTTAGTTGAGTCATCCAACTGCATCGTCTGACTAGGTTATTCAGCTATGTTGTTCAACTAGGTCATTTAGCTTGATTGTTCAACTAAGTTATTTAGTTGGATCATCTAGATAGGTCATTCAATTGAGTCATTTGGTTGGGTCATTTATCTGAGTTATTTGACTGAATCATTTGGCTCTATCATTCAATTATGTTGTTAGGTTTGTAGACACCTAAATCTAACAACCAATAACCTCCAATCAAGATTTTGGCTAATTTTCACCTAAAATGCACAAATTAGCGTAAAAACACTAAAACATGCTAAATTATGTGAACTAACATATTCAAGTGCTAATTTTGGCTAGGGTATCCCTAAATGGGGTAAAGCAATTTATAGGCCAACTAACTTTGATCAAATCATTTCGAGTCAAAATGCTAATTTTGCACTTGGGTTCTCTGGATTGTTGTTTCTAATCAAATCTCTTACACAAGACACGTTCCTTTGTTATTTTTTGTTGATAACATCCTAAATGGGAATACAAATCCAATGCATCTAACATCACCTTCCAATTCTAATCCAGTCAAAATTTGGACCAATAACAAGGCATTCTGATCAATTTGAGTAATTTGTGCACAAAGTACTTAATCATGTTCAAGAGCTAATTAACCCAAATCAAGGCTTAGTCAAGAATTCCATGGAAATTTTTTGAATACTTATTTTTGGAAATGAATATTGAATATCTACATCATCAAGTGACCTCATTTCTTGGGAAGACATCTGTAGGCCATAAATGCCACAAATGTCAAGATTCATGCCCTCCATGCCTCTTCAAAGCCCTCTATGCCTCTTAATTACCCCTTCTTCCAATGTCATGATGAGGATAATTCCAAACTTAATTTTAAAAATTGAATTAATCCTCAACCACAAATCTCAATCATGAGATGGATGGTTCAGGTTGATTCTAGACATTCTCAAACATCTATAAATAGAGAGGCCATGAACATCATTTTTGAGACTTCAAAATGCAAAGTTATAATGCAGGATTGGTTCTAAAAGCTTCATGAACTAGTGTTACCATGCCAAATTGATTACAAGCCAAGCCAAACCACATGCCAAAGGTGCTAAGGAGAGATGGAGATAGCCAAGCTTCCATTGCTAAGGACTTTATGAGCACAAAACTGAGCAAGCCATTACTACAGAGGTATTTGGAGCATCTAAGGAAGGTGAAGGAATTCTTGTGTTTTATTCCTTACTATTTAGTTGTGTTTGTGATTTTTTTTGTTAACTATGCTCTCCCTAGTGTCTAGGCCTAGAAATGTTATGTTATTAGTGTGTTTCTTTCATTTTATTTTTATTTTAGAACTAACACCATATTAACCATCCTCTCTTGAGTCAAATTCCTATATCACATAATACCATGCCCAGTAGGACTAGACACATTTCACACCTAAAGAAGATCATTTTGCATCTTTAAAATTTCATTTGGACCCTTAAAACTCTTACAAATTGATTGTTTAACTTTATTTTTCCATTTTTGTTTGCCATAATTTTACACAGTAATCAATGTCAACAAGTAAGACTGACATCAATTACATATTTTAACCAACATCAGTTAGTAAAATTAGCATTGGTTGTATATCTATCATCGATCACATTGGTTTAATCGATGTCTATCAGATAACTGACATCAATTATAAAATGTAACTATCATCAGTTATATAAACTGACATCGGTCACTATGTTTTTCTTAAAACACAGACCCAAGAGCTCTTTTCCTAAAGTTCATTGTTTCAAACTAAAAATAACTTTAGAGCTAAAGGACATGTTGACATTTTTTTTTCAAGACCAAGCTTGACATTTGCTAAAAAAATGTTTTAGATCACCTTTTTCATTCTTAAAAATCAATTAGGAACTTTGTTTTGGTGTTTAATCAAAAATTTAGATGTTTAGATAGATATTTTCAAAGTTCACAATCTTAAGACCAAGGAGTCAAATGAACACCACCAAATCTTTTATTTGGGCTTAAAATTGAACACACTTGTAAATTTTTATTTTTAATAATTATTTAATTAGATTTTTTTTAGCAAAAAGAGGAATGTTTCAAGTATGCTCTTTCATTTGTCCCCTTTAGGTAACCCTTGGAATCAAAAGTGCCATTCCTATTGCAAATAGCCTAGACTAAGGCTTAGAAAGAAAGTCATCTAAAGCACTCCCCAAAAACTCATCAAAGTTTTTGTGACCTTGAAAATGACCCTAAAGTCTTTGTACTTTCATGCTTTCTTTATTTTTATGTAAACTTGGCTTGTGAGGGAGCCTTCATCACCTCCCACGAGTTCTTTAGAGAATCTTTGACCTGGGGTTTCAACTCCCAGCATTGACTTCATTTGGCTCCTAATTGGAGTTGCACATGTGATGTAGTGGCACTTTGGACATCATACTATACTAAGCTAATATCAAGATGTAGTGGTTACAAAAAGGACTAGACCTTTTAACAATAAGACAAGTGATACGAACTCAAAATCCATACTTTTCTTTTACATTGTTTGACGTGAAAGTCATTATGCAATTGATTCCCCTAGATCATTCAGAAACTTGTTAGATCTTAGACAAATCCCCACTTGCCATAGAAGTATTGTTGGTGTAAGGTGTGCCTCAAGGTCCATGTTGTAGTAATGTCATTTGAGAGAAGGGGGGGTGTAAAAAACATACTATATAATGCACATTTAATTTTGGATAAACACTTAAAATCCTCTAAAATGACGTATATTGATGGATTCCAATAATTCCATGCAACCTTATTAGTTTAGGATCTAAGAGTGGTTAATTAGTTGGTCTTATCCTAGATAAAAGTCTTGTTTGAAGTCAAAAATTGGTGTAAATAAACAATCCAAACCAAACACATAGTCCACATTTTTCTTTGAACAAAGAGGTGTTATGTTGCTTGCATGATTTCATCAATTTGCCTTGTTCAAAATTTCATCAAAATATTGAGTCATACCATCCACTTTGGTGTAGTTATGCTACCCAATTGAGTCTAGACCTTTACCAAAGTTGTTTAAGTCTTTCACTTATAATCTAAATTTGAAATTGCACCTTTATAAGTTCACAGGATTGATGTGTTAAGTGGGTTCACCATTTGCACTAAACTTGAGGGAACTTAGGTTTAATTTCCAATTTGGGTTGAAGGTCATTTAAGACTCATAATCATTGTCATCACTTGATATACTTAAGCCATTTTATGCTAAACACTTGCACTTTAAGTCTATGTGCCACAACATTTTGAATTAACAAAAGTAGTGTTATGTTGTCAAAATTATGGGAAAATATCATTCCTTAGAGTGTTTTTGAAACTAACCTTTTTGTCACACCTTTTGGGTAGTATAACATTGTTATGCTAACCAAAAAATTTCAAATATTGTTTCATAGAGCCTCTTGCATAGAGTTCTAAATTTGTTCCTACATTTTCAGACCAATCCAAGTGTACTTTTGTGATCTTTTGTCTAAAACAGTTATATTGTTCACTTTTGTCTAGCATGTTTGTCAAAAGAACCAAGTTTTATACCATTTTTTGTGAGAAAATAAATTATTTATAAAGTGCCTTTTGTTTCATACCTTATACCTAGTTGATCAATTTCAAGTCCAAGAATCAAATACCTAGTATTTATTAGAAGTGTTTCAAATCCATTAGATTAAAACTTTCATCTATTTCAAAGTCTAGATTTTGACACCATTTGGCCAAGATTCCTAGTGCATGCCTTTTTTGAGCCTATCTTTTGATGTCGTGTTTGGCCAAAAGACCTAATAACTTTTAAATTCCTAGATTAGACTAATTTGAAACACTTCAACCTTAGAGTTTGGCATTTTGATTTTTGGTCCATTTATTTGCTTATCTTTGTGTGCACAGTCAAACATTAGATACTTCATGCCAACTTGTTTCGTCACAAATATTTGCATAAACCTTTTGATATTTTTGAAGAATCTAGACCAAGTTGGAACAACATCTATTTTAGATATTGTCTTTTTTATAGTTTGTAAAACTCTTTGACCTTTTATCATAAAACATTGACTATGGATCCCAACATGTATTCCTACACTCGTAGTGGACTCATGTATAATCAAGGGATTAGTAATGTAGTTATGCAAGAAGAAATGGTATAAGACCCCTATGTGGATAATATTGATTATGAGATGGATTCTTATCCCTCTTATAATACTCAATCAAGGGCATAAAGCCAAGATCCTTTGGCTAACTATCTGGTTAGCACACCACCTTATTCAAAACAAGACCAAGAATAAACTGCATAATACCTAGCCACAATACCCACAATGGACGAGCCAATTCTTCAACAGTCATATTCTACTAGTATGGCTTCCACGTATGATCCATTTTTGTATGAGCAACATTTGTTAGAGAACAAATATGAGAATTTGGCTAGAGCCATAGAGGTAGGGGCCAAATTTACCAAGTCTAGTAAGAGTGCCCAACAATATCATTTATGATCAACAAGCTTATTATATCAATCCTATGGCTCTAGTCCAAACAACATACCAGGACATTAATATATCTAATCAAGGTAAAAACATCATGAAAGATCACTTTAACCAAATGCAAACATCATATCAAACCTACCTGAACTAGCACATGATTTCAATTAGATGAACATGGTGAGTAAGCCTCTCACTGACCTAGTTCCTTCAATAGGAGTGTTGATAGAGTTAACTGGACAAGAGAATTTGAATTTTGACGCATTTGTACAAACCACTTCGATAGATAATTTGATGCATATGAATATTATTTAAGAAGTGTCTTTGGCCTCTACATAGAATAACGAGCCAAGTGTAGTAGATAATGTGAAAAAAATGTCCAATCCTGATCAAAGTGGTACTAACACATGAACAACTAGCCAACAACATGTGCTTGTATTTCATTCCATGAGTGGATCATCATACCAAGGAATAGGAGTTTCTACATCCCAACCTCAACTAGCTACTTCCTCAAGTGTACAACCTATGAGATTAGGTAATAAGATAATGGCTAATGCCACACCTCAATGATAGAATGTGATGAATCTTACTCCTCTTTAGCAAGTAATGAGTAGTATTCCATAATAGTAGACACAATCTAGTGTATCAATGTAATAGAGGACAAATACATTTCCACCTCAATCAGGGACAACTAATGTTCCACCTCACCAGGTAATGAAAAACACACCTCTTTAGTCGTAGACTAATATGCCAATCTAAAACCAAAAAATGACTAGTCAACAACATGCAAACATTGGTCAGCAACAAATGCCAAATTTGCAACCTATTTTCACTTCCTCATAGGGATTCATGAAATAAGGGGGTCCCCATATTTCTCAAGTACCTACTAGACAACCATTGGTTCAAAATATGCCACAAATTCAGAGACAGGGTATTGGACCACAAGTTCCCATTCAACATCAAGGTTTGATTAGTTGGAAACATGTCCCTTTTTAACCACAACAAGTAAAATATAGCTATATCCCTCCATCCCAACCACAAAACCCTCTAAGTCAAACCTTTATCACCAACTTAAACTAGAATATCACACAACCAAATGTGTAATTTCAAGTATATCCTAATCCACGTATACGTATTCCTGGTCCATTCTTCAACCAAACCAATGTACCTCAAAAGATATCTCCATCATACCCTGGTCAAAGTGTCCCACTTGTGACCTCTCAACCATCTATCCAAACCAATATTCTCCCTCAAACCAATGTTCCTTCCAATTTCTTATCCCAATAATTGAAACAAATGAAGGATGCAATTGTTGCTATTCAAGCTAGTAAATAGATTAAAAAGTTCAAATTGGATGACGTGTGTTCCTACCCATTTAACATAGAGTATTTGCATATACCATTTCCTCCAGAATATAAACCATCAAAATTTGATAAATACAAAAGGAAAGGTGACCCTAAGGCTCTTTCAATCAAATTCTTTGTCACATGTCAACTAGTGGTATATAGTGACATTTACCTTTTTCTATTATTTCTAAGGAGATTGGATGGACAAGCCTTGGAATGGTTTTTAAAGTTGCCTAAAAATTCAATAATAAATTTTGATGATCTTTCTGATAATTTTATGCAACACTTTTCCTATAATCTCGAGCATGAGATTTCATTAGTGGACTTAACACAAGCAAAGCAAAAATTTGGTGAGAGTTTTGAAAATTATTTACAGTGATGGAGATCCCTTACAAGCCATTTCACCCACAGTTTATCAAATAAACAATTAGTTTTTGTGTTTACCAAAAATTTGCATAGTGAGATAGTTTATCATTTAGAATCTCAATGTGCACATACATTCAAATAGATCACCAATTAAGGTTTGTTAATCGAGCGGGCACTCATATATAAAAAAATTCATCAAGCTTAATTAAACTAATCAAAATCAAGGTACCAATTAGGGAAATGACCAACATCAACATCTTATTTAAGCACCAACATCATAACTAACATAGGATAATAACTAAGAAAGACTGAAACAATTCAACCACAATAGGAATGTTGTGGGAAATGGAGTAAATGAATCCCATCATGTACAAATGGTGTAAACATCATATGCACCACCTTTTTAGCTTACTCCTACCCAACAACCTCTCCAACCAATATCGCAAGTGTAATAACCAAGACCTGTATAATAAATACAATAGTTGTTACCATTACAAACCCCTCTTCCTAGGAGAATTGTGCCTACACGTCATGTCTTTAGTGACCTAGGAGAACCTATTGAGTCTATATTTTGTAAGCTTGCTACTGCTAATTTGATTAGTTGGCCTATACCAAAGCATTATTTTCAAGACATTCCTTATCCTAATTGGTACCATGCACATGAATTTTGTGATTATCATCGAGTTAACAAGCATAATCTATGCAGATGTGTCGAAATCAAGCATTTAATTAAGAATATGTTGGATAATGGAGAGATAACATTAGATAATGGTACTTTCACTTCCAATCAAACTCTTGGGATTTATCAAAACCCCTTTCCCTAACATAACAATAAGTATTAGTAAAATAATTAACAATAATAACAACAATGGCCAGTGTAGTAGTAAAATCAACAGTATCAAAATTAAAGGCCAAACCAGTAGAATCAAAAAAATCAATAGAACCTACAATGATAGAACAATGGATAAAACCAAGGTCAGAATGGTAACAACCAACAAACCTACCATGCAGTTGCACATGACTACAATAGGGTTGTAGGTCATATTGTAGGGGGTAGTGTTAATATAATTTTCATTAATCCTAGGCCAAACACTAATCAACCTAAACCATTGACAAAAAACAACATTCAACCAAATTACATAGATAATCCTTATTTAACCTAGGAATGCATATAAGTAAACTAGAAAACTAGGACTTCCCCTTTTGGACCTTATATCGACAACTCGTCCTTACCATGTGACCACATACAAGTGTACTAGTAACCAAGACTTGTCTTATCTAGTCCCACACTATTCCCAATATTGGTTAGCAATAATGGTCTAGTATTTAATTATGATTATGTAATCATAACTCAGAGTTCAAAGATTACTATCCCAGGCCCATAACCATATGCCACTTTGCCTATCATTCAACCAACTATCCATCCTTATAATAAACCATTCACTACTGACCAAGAAAAGAAATTTGATATTGTGGAACAATTGTAGAAGACACTATCACAAATTTCTATTTTATGTTTACTACAAATGTCAATAATCTATAAGAACATCTTGAATGAGTTTTTGACCCAATGCACTGTTGCTAGTGACATATCCCCTAATAAATTTCAAGCTTTGGTTGGACACCTAACTCCAACCCATAAGTCAAATTCAACCAAAACAATATGTCTTCTCTTGGCCTGTTCCATAATAATCCATTATACATAGAAGTTTATATAAAGTGGCATAAAGTGAAACGTGTCTTTATAGACAATGGAGTTGGCCTCAACATAGTGTCTCTAAAGCTCATCAAGCTTCTTGGGTACATAATGATAGATCTTCAGCCAGAAACAATAACTATTAAAGCCTATGATAATCAATAAAGAGAATCATAAGGCACCATTAGTTTTCTAGTTATCATTGGGCCTTTGACCCATGATACACTTTGCCATCTGTTTGATCTTGATTTATCATACAATATGCTTCTAGGTAGGCCTTGGTTACATGAAATTCATGTAGTCCAATCAATGCTACACCAATGTATCAAGTTTTCCTACTCAGGGATGGAAGTGAATATTCCAAGAGATTTACACCCATATGAACACTGCAAACATCTCAAGGCTGAATTTCAAAGCTGTAATTACCAATACAACATGAATCCAAGCTCCAAGTAGGATAAAGGAAAGGCTATACTTATTAATCCTTCACCAGATAATTTCATAGATCTTAATACCTTGGATTCCCTTTCCCACATGCCACCTCGTGAAGCTTCTAATCATTTCACCATTTCAAATAATGGACTAGGAGAGTATGTGACCCATGATACATTTCATATTTCCAATCTTTTTCAGAATCTAAAAACCTTTGGGTGAGCTAAAGTTACCTCACATATACATTGGCAACAAAAGAATAAAGATAAGGGACCTATCACATTTGTAGCATCATCTAGCCTAGGACCTAACCCTCTTGAAGGGGATGAATCATGGTTATACAATGACAACCAAGTTGATTTCTATAAAAATACAAAATATCCTATTCCCAATAGGATCATGGAGTGTCATAATTATGAAGGAAGAGGCCTCAAACTGAATCAACAAGGAACTATTAAGCCAATTTCCATGACTAAGTATGAAAGACCTTATTGACTTAGATTTAAACTTCCTAGGGATGACCCCACATATGTTATTCAAACTCCATCAACAACGACTAGTGATGATGATGTCAATAATGAAGCAGAGTCTAATCATTATCCCACCTTTGATGACCTAGCTAAAAACAACCTATTTGATAACAATTCCATTTGTAACCTTACCTTGGCCATTCATTGTAACCCATTACCATTATATTATCCCTAACTGATAGATTGTGACCAACAAGAATCCAATCTGTCAATTGATGAGTTCTAAAATGATGAGGCATTCTGTGACTTTTTAGGCCTTATAGATAATGTTCTATTGGGAGATCACAAATTAAGATTCTCAATCACATTGGATCCTGTAACCTATTTTGGAGAGTGAGTAAACACCCTTAGCCAAAAACAAATAAGTAAAAAATTAAGGTCCCAAAGTGAAAACCTCTTTAAGGCACTTTTTGATCAGGGAAAAAGTAAAGATAAAGGCTAGTCTAATGGTGAAAACGTATTTCAAGTACCATTAGATGGGGGTGTTCATTCTTCTTCAAATTTAGACTAGGAGACCACCAACGATGAACTTGCTTGTGGATTCAAGTTCAGATTTGAACAACAACAAGTATTTGATCAAATTCTTTAATAATTTCCAACTATTTTTGTCATATGGCTAGATCTCCCATTAGGGGACTCAGATTCATCATGCCTAGGAGAAGTTGAAGAGCAAGTTCTAATGGAGGACCCTAACATAATTCAATAGTTCAAGTCATTTCCAACTATCCTAGAAGACAGTTTGACCCTTCTAGTTGAAGATACAATAGAGGTAAATATCGAGACTCCATCAGACCTAAAATGGATAAAATTAGGAGCATCCCTCACTGAGGAGGAATGTGACATCTTTACAGCTCTATTGAGAGAATTTGTATATATCTTTGCATGGGCCTATTCAGACATGCCAGCATTAGACCCCACCTTAGTTCTGCACCACCTTATAGTTAATCCTGATGCTAAAATGGTAAAACAAAATTTACATAAGATGCATCCTCACATTGATGTATTGGTAAAGAAAGAGTTGGAAAAAATCTTAGAAACATGATGTATCTGATCCATTGACTACTCAGAATGGACCTCTAATGTGGTACCTATTAGTAAAAAACTTGAAGGGATCAGAATTTGTACTAATTTTTGAGACATCAATAAATCTTGTCCTAAAGATGATTTTCCCTTGCCTAATATCGACATGATCATCGACTCCATCGTAGGTTATGAAATGATTTCACTCATGGATGGCTTTTTAGGATACAACCAAATTAGAATAGCACCAAAAAACCAACATAAAATATCATTCACCACTCCAAGGGGAACATTTTGTTATCAGGTAATGCCATTTGGCCTTAAGAATGCTAGAGCTACATATCAAAGCACCATGATTGTCATATTCCACGATATGATGCATGATATTGTTGAAGACTATATCGATGACATATTAGGAAAATCTAAAACTAGGGCCGACCATCCAGTAGTGTATCATAAGATATTTGAAATATTATAGAAGTACAAAGTTAGACTCAATCTAAAGAAATATGTGTTTGGTGTAACTTCAGGAAAACTACTTTTTTCATCATGTCTCATAAAGGTATTGAAGTTGATCAGGCTAAAGTCCATGCTATAATCGAGATGCCACCACCAACTAATTTAAAGCAACTCCATAATTTATACGGTAAGATCCAGTCAATCTGACACTTTATTTCTTAGTTAGCAAACAAATGCCATCCATTTACACACCTTTTGAATAAGGGAATTGCATTTCACTAGGATGATCACTACCAAACAACTTTTCAACAAATCAAAGACTATCTTGTTAATATACCTATTTTATTACCTCCTATGCTAGGAAATCCATTCTTGTTATACCTATCAGCCACTGACCATGCTCAGAGGGCACTCTTGGCTCAACATGATGACAATGGAAAGGAGCATGCCATATACTACCTAAGTCATACCTTGGTTACATATGAACATAACTATGCACCTATTGAAAAATCTTGTTTAGCCATGGTCTTCACAACTCAGAAATTGTGCCAGTACATGTTGAATAATAAGACCATGGTCATTTCAAACGTAGATCCACTCAAGTATCTACTATTTAAAATAGCTTTATAAGGTACAATGGCTAAATGGATCATGCTTCTCAATGAGTTTGACATAGATTATGTCAATCAGGAGGCAATCAAGGGACAATTTCTTACAGATTAACTTACTGAAGCACCTCTCACAAATGCATAGCCACACATGTTTCAATTCCCTGATGAATCCATAATGACTATCATTGATACACCCCTTGAGGAGTAGCCTTGGAATTTTTATTTTTATGGCTCATTTATTGCACATGGATTGGGGGTAGGCCTATTCTTTATTACACCATAGGGTGATATGATCCTTAAATCATTTAGAATCAACTTTCTTTGTATAAACAACATGGCCAAGTATGAAGCACTTGTTGCAAGACTTTGACAAATGGTACATTGGAGCATATCTCATCTCCAAGTTTATGGTGATTCTCAGTTAATCATCAATCAGGTCACAGATCATTTTTAGACCAAAGATGACACGCTGGTTCCATATAAAGCCATGGTCGACACTCTTAAACAACAAATTAGCAACATTTAATTTGATCACATACCAAGGGCTACTAATAAAATTGTAGATATCATGGCTACTATTGGCTCTCTGATTTGATAAATAGATAAATCTAGAGAGTATCAGTTTATGGTGATTCTCAGTTAATCATCAATCAGGTCACAAATCATTTTTAGACCAAAGATGACAAGTTGGTTCTATATAAAGCCATGGTTGACACTCTTAAACAACAAATTACCAACATTAAGTTTGATCACATACCAAGGGCTAGTAATAAAACTATAGATATCATGGCTACTATAGGCTCTCTGATTTGATAAATAGATAAAGCTAGAGAGAATTTGTTGGCACTAGCTCATGAACCTTCAACCGTTGTCATGATTTGTGATATTGTTAGTCTTAATTCTATCTGGTACTCAGACCTTTAAACTACCTTCATGACCAAGTTTTACCACCTAACCTATCTCAAAAAATAAACTAAAGCCTTCATTGATCATTCCATTGGTTATACTCTACTTGGATCCACCCTTTACCATCACAATTTTGATGGAACTTTGCTTCATTGTTTAACTTCAGCAGAGTTTACACTAGCATTAAGAGAAGTTCATGGAGTATGTGGAGCTCATTCTAGAGGGGTAGTCCTATCCAAAAATCTCTTGCATTTGGTTACTATTGGCCCATAATGGAAGTAGATTCCACTGCATATGTAAAAAAGTGTAAAAAATGTCAACAACATGCTAATCTAATTCATGCCCCAGTAAAAAATCTGAAATCGATGTTGAAATCTATTGGTCCCTTGAATCTTCTGCTTTAGCACAATAGATTCGTATATAAAATATAGAATTGGCAATCCTCTATTTCTGTTGGGATTTACATGGGCATTGGGTATTACACAATAGATTCTACTACAATAAAGTATCTAAATTCATGTATGATACTTTTCCCCTTAAGCTTTGCATGATATAATGGGAGGGAGTTATGTATGTCATATACTATTTTCATAAGCTTTTGTGCTTCCACCACTTTGCATAATCCACGTACACCACCGTAAAACTCCATCCAATACCATACCACCATACTGATTAATTTGGTTTCCCCTAAGCGATCTAGATGGACATGCGATTACCAAAAACAAAATTTATGGAGCCACATTGACCCCAAATAATGGTTCATTGATTCCACAAGGTAAAATTATAATGTGTTAGCATTAGAATGGTAAAGCCCTAAACTGCCAATGCTAACATGGCTTTAGCCACATCTCTTCCACCTTTTTCTACACCCAACATTGGTTATTTAGAACCTTCAAGAAGGATATGAGCTAGGTTGAGTAGGTTCTTGCATTGAATTGAACTCTAAGTTGGACTCAGGTCAGGTTGGACTTTGAGCTGGGTTGGATGAGTTGGTACTCTAAACTAGGTTAGATGAATTGGTACTTGAGTTAGGACTTGAGCTGCTTATTTTGAACTCGACATAATAGTGACTTGGAAAATAGAGGTGGAAAGTGGTGGTAGGCCACGTGGTGGCTTGAGGACCTGCCACATGGGCCTTTTCAATGATGCCACTATATCGCTCATCATCTTTCCACTTGTCATAACCAGAAGCACCAAAAATAATATAGTATATAAATAGTATAATTGGAAATATTATAATTACACTAATATACCATGGCAGTAGAGTCTCCTTCCATCACAAAAGTGGGCTCCATCAGCTACAGTCCCCATAGTAGGTCCTTTTATGACCATAAAAAACCAAAGGCATGCAAACTCATGTGCTCAAAACTTGCCACATCATTAGTTGACCACCAATTGACCAATTTTGACCAAAACTTTGACCAACCATATCTAGATAAAATGAGCTCTATTTCTTAAATTCTGCATACCATCAAAAATCTCTCAATGAGCCCTATGCAATGGTGATAGTTTAGGGAGGATTAGGGATGCTCAAAAATGTTCTTTGAATCAATATGATAAACATTAGAGTGATAACCCCAATTGATGAATCTAAGTGTGTAATTCCCATGGTTATAAGTATAAAGAACTATGGGTGCATTAGAATTTATGTTGACTATCGAATACTTAATTCATCTTTCATTACTAATCCTTTTCCAATGTCATTCACATAATAAATCCTTGAAGGTGTCAGTATGTGTGAAATTTACACTTTCATAGATGAGAACTTACTCTGGTTGAGATGAAATAATTCATCAATGTGTCATGAAATCAACTAGCCATATGTGCCACACCATTCCAACTCATTGGTGGAGACCTCTACAAGCTTAGATGAGATTAAATAATTCATCAATGTGTCATGAAACATGAACATCTTGAAATAATTTATGAGGTTCATGAAGGAATTGCTGGCAAACACTATAATGGGGAGGCTACTACATGTAAAGTACTACTAGCCAAACTATGGTGGCTTACAAATTTTCATGATGTCAAGCTATATGTTAAACAATGTGAAATTTAACAGTGCATGGGAAAACCAAATTATTAGGGTGCCATGTCATTACACCCTATTTTATCTCAAGAACCATTTGATAAATGGGCTATTGATTTTATCAGCCCCATCAACTCAATTGGATGACGTACATGTTCCCACTATATCATAATAATAACTAATTATCTCATGTACTAGGTTGAGGCCATACTGACAAGAGATTATACCATAGCCATCATCACACACTTCATACGGGAACATATCAAAACCTATTTTGGTTGTCTATTTAATTTTACTAGTGATCACGATACACATTTCCTCAATAAGACTATCTACATCTTATTCATTGAGTTCATGATTGCCCACCACAAAACAACACCATATCATCCCTAGGCCAATGGCACTACTAAGGCATTCAACAAAATTTTAGGCACAACACTTACAAAGATTTATAATATTAGTCATATCGACTGAGATGATCAAGTGTCTATAGTAATTTGGGCTTACCAAATAACTTATAAGTGCCTCAACAGGAGTACACCCTTTAATCTAGTGTTCGAAACAAAAATAGTTCTTCTAGTTGAATTCTCGGTATCATCTCTTTATATTATGCACGTTGGAAAATTAGATGAAGAGTTATCATTGAAATCATGTTTGGATGCTTTAATGTTGTTGGATGAAGCCTATTTCCTTGATCATTAGATTCAATATGTGGAGAAACATAGACATAAGGCATGGCATGATCGCCACCTTAAGCACAGGACAATCACCCCTGGAATGAAAGTCTTGCTTTATGACTCCAAGTTCTCACGCCATTATGGGAAGCTCTATATTTATTGGGATGGTACTTTTATTATTCATAGCATTCACCCTATTGGTGCTTGTCATTTATAAATATTGGATGGCTAGTTTCATCTTAGACACTACAATGGTAGTCGGCTAAGGCCATATTTATTTGCTTAACTTTTAGTTCCATTTGTATCAATAAGGTGTATGCCATTAGTTTAAGGTTTATTATTTTCAATAAAGTTCTAATTTAGTTGCACATCCCTTACTTTTATTTTACATTTTTTTTATAACTTAGTACTTAAGATTTTATAAAGGACCATGATGCACATTTAGTGTGGGGTAAGGTGTGTTACATGTATTGAGAAATGGTTCATAGGGTGCACACGCAAGAAAAGAGCTATAAAGATAGAGTTTCCAAACAATGGTATGAATATTCAAAAGGGTTTGTATAGTTGTCATGCACTTTGAATAAAAGTATGGGATAAGACATGCTATTAATATAAAAGGAGAAGTGGTTGTGATAAGCATGATAACATCATGTCATGATGATACCGTTAAATGCATTCATGACAAAAAGTGATAGCTGAAGAAAGGAGACCATTAAAATGTATTGATTGCAAGAATTGATGGTTGAAGAGGGGGGTAGTAAATGCAAGTTACCCACTTGATCCTATAAAAAGGATTTAAGGCCTCATTTTAAACTTTATCATTGCTTTCATTTGAGTTTTAATAGAGTTAAAGAGCAAACTAAGTCTAGATGATTATAGAACAAGTATAAAGCATAAAATTCCCATTTGTTGGCTATTAAAAAAACCTTGATTGAGTAATCAATTGGAAATTAGCTAACATTAGAACATGAAGAATAAAACTAGTAGTTACAAGTTGCAGAGGTAGGCATCCACTATTAACAAGCATCAAAGCAAGAAAGTTGAGTCACTTCCACCATAAAATAGTATTCTTTTGGGAACATTGGACGGTTGTGCCTCAACCTTTGATCTCCATAGAGGGTGATGCAACCTAAGAAGAAGGCCCAAAGAAGTGATCCATTACCAGCCATTTTAAAGGAGGGAGAATTATGAATTGGGGGGAAGCAGTATTGATCAAAGAAGAAACACTTACGGAATAGAGGTAGATCACAAAAGGTGAAGGATCCATAATGGTGTGATAGATAAAGAAGAAGGAACAAATACCTCCACCTCTGCCTTTGATGATAGAACAAATACAATACCCAAAAATAGCGTTTTACACAAAAAATTGGGCACTAATAGTACCCTCTTGTACCATTTTTTACTATAACCACCACCAACTAGGAAATGAGGTTGAACTACAAAATGACTACTGGGTTGAGAACCAAAACACTAGGAGTGAATTGGTGTATGACCTAAACATATTTAATGTCTTGGACTCTACAAGGCTTTTCCAATTATCTAACCTTCCATATTTTGGAAAACTGGTGGAAGTAATAAAATTTATACTTTCACGCATCCATGAGGACTATATTTATTTTATTGGGCACCACATGAAGATTACACCTAAAACAATAATCAAGGTGTCAAGGTTTCAATGCTATGATCAAAATGTTGAATTTGACTTGGAGGATTCAAAGGAGATAGAGAAGACTGCCACGGTGATGGAGTACCAAAATCAGGGCCATGTCATGCACATTAAGAACTTGTAATACCCTACCCTACAAGTAGTAGTGCATGTTGTCATGACCAAGATCAGTGGCACTGATCGATGGAAAGAGGTGGACATGGCTCACCTATTCATCACCCATTAAGTAAATAAAGGGATAAATTACAATTAGGAAATGTATTTTGCAAAAAAAAATCATACTAGTATGGAGAGGACCCATTAGATAATGGGTCATAGGTTCCCACATGGGGTATTTATTTTATTGATGGTGTTCAATGAAATTATTATACCTAATTACACCTCTGGTGAGTTGAAATGGGTGTACCCATCATAGCACAAGTCCCCGACAGAGTGCTACGAGGCATTTTCATTCCTTAGTTATATCACTCTAACATTCAAAATCAAGATGAAGGCATGGTATGATGGCATAAGGATGCCTTTGGAAATGAATGATGCATTCCTAAGGACTTGCCCATCTAAGTTAGATAACCATCCCAATTTATTGTAAAACAATGTTTTTATTTGGCTTGTATCAAAATGCCCCCCTATGGAGAACTTTTATCTTGGTTGAAACTACCCTATGCCTTTAATGTATGGTACTTTATCAATTTGGTGAACCACATATATGATGCACATCCATTCACCCTGAAAGCAGACAAAATTCATTTGTAGATTCACACTCTCTGAAAGATGTATGGTTATCCTGGTAAGAATCCATATAGGGAAAAGCATGAGATCAAAAAAATTGACATCAAGGTTAAGTAAACCATGGTTGGAGAAATTATTCATAATTTATTATATGTGTTGTGACCCAAAAAGAAATATTTAGGAGGCATAGAGCATGCAAAATAAATGCTTCCACCTATACCACCACTTGACAAGAAGAAGCGAGATAGGAATGATGTTAGCATAAGTTCACAGCCAGAACCACTAAAATAACAAAGGATTACATAGGCACCATCATTAAATATTTCACCACCAAGGGACTCACCACCATAGGCTTCTCCATTAATGGCATCACCACCAAGGGATTCACCTAAACAATATACACTATAACTACAACCTAAGGGTTCAACACCATTACCCCCAACCAATATACTGGAGGAAGAACATGTGGGTCATAAGAAAGAAATGGAGGAGTTTGACTCAAAAAATACACCCTTCTTGGTGCAAGAGGATGAGACCACCCTTAATGAGGTGCAAGTGAACATTGAAGATCCACTTGGTGAAGAAAGGGATGGTTTTAACATAGAACATATGAGTGGCATGGACATCGATAATAATTTATTATCCCCATACATAGGTGTCAAGATCCTTGAGAGGGATCCCCTTAAAGGGAAGAATCTGACTAACTCTAAAGTTCAATCACCTTTGGTTGATCTAACCACCAACTTGTACACTCAATACCAAACATGTGTTCTAGATAGGATGTTTTATTTGTGGTCCCATTTCCATCCTCAAGATGCAACTATGTATACTAGGCATTAGGTGTCATTTTTCTTGGACATGTACAATGAATAATGTCATTTTGAAATATCTCTGGATAGCCTAATTTTAATTTCTAAAGTAACAACACTACCTACTCCAATTTGGGTTGATCCCCAATAGATCTCTCCCTACAAGCTAGCACTGCATTTTTGAAAATGGCCTTTAA
Source organism: Torreya grandis (assembly GCA_037957365.1). NCBI lineage: Eukaryota > Viridiplantae > Streptophyta > Pinopsida > Cupressales > Taxaceae > Torreya > Torreya grandis. The sequence continues at coordinate 2,206,630 of JARHVA010000123.1, read as the reverse complement.
AGTCACATGGTAGAATATGCTTTCAAATTATGATGTACAAAAAGTAGATAAGAAACATGGATAGGTGGTGGAAATGTAAAATGAGGAATTTTCCACTCAGAAGGTGATTGAAGAGGAAGCGGCCATGCTAAAATAAAAAATAGAAGAAGCCACAATAGCCAAAGTAAAAACTTCAAATTTATGTAAAACCTTTGGGCTAAAGAATCGACATTGGCAGATGGGGTCCATTTAGAGGGAAAAGCCATTGATAAGTTAGAAACCCTTTTAATATTCTATTAAATTAGTATAAATAATATCCCATGCCTAGCAATGAAACATCATAGGCAGCTGAGCAATTTACAAAAGTACTATAAGTCTGTAGATGCTCCCTCGAAAGGGTTGGGTAAGTGATCCCCATCTTGGATGGATTTTTTTAGAAACTGGCATGGGCCAATAAAATTTTGGATGCCTAACTCAAGGTAGAGGGGTCTTAATGATAGTAATTGGCATATGTTGCCCTTTTAATAAAAGATCGCACTGAGTGCACTAACATATTTAAGGATGTTGAGACTATGGAAGAAATAATAAATGTGCATTGGTAGTAAATAAATTCTAATTTTGTAGCTCTATAGGGATAAGTTTTACATGAAGTCACTTTGCTTAAAGAGGTTCAAAAGGATGCTACTACATCCCTTAACCAATTGGCTAATAAGGTAAATGAGTGTGTCGATCAACCTGAGGAGACAAAAAATTTGAAGGTGGTGATCAAGGAAATAACGTCCTAACTGCTTAACACCTTATAACATTAGGACAATGTCATAAAGTAGATCAAATAAATTGGGTCTAAATTTTTGGTTGAGGCCAAGACAAGTACTTATTCTAGGACAGACTAAGAGCATAGTGTGGCGTGATGTTAGACCCAAAATTTTGACTAAGTATTTGGATTTTAGCATAGAACTAGCACGGTGCGAGAGGAGCATGGTGTAGGAAGACCATGGTGTAGAACTAACACAATGCCAAAAGACCAAGGCACAAAACTAATAGATCAAAAGAAGACCATGATGTGGAATGAATATGGTGCGAAAGGACAACAATGTGAAAGATAAGTCAAAGATGAAACATAACTACAAAGAACTTGAGAGCATAGGACTCAATACAATGGTAAAAGACTTAGGGATCATGAGGGAAGTGGGAAATTGTTGAGGAGTGATTCTCAAGGACATACTAGACTTTAATCATCACGTGAGTTTTGTATAGGCCCATATAAAGAATTGCATTTGACAACAAATATCTAACATCAAACAAGAATATAGGGGGCATGAAGGCCCAAGTCCTTAGGAGAAAATAAGTAAATGACTACCATGACTCTTAGTATACTAGAGATTGTTGACCAGTAACCTAATTGGCATTAATAATGTAATTACTTGGTCAAGGAAGAACAAGTATAAATACCCCTATGTAGAGCTATGTAAAAATATTGAATATTGGTATTATGTAATGAATCCTTATGGTAATAGCAGAATTGTGGAAGTGACAATCATTTTTTGGTGTTATATTTAAGTGGATTGATAGTTAAAATATTGACTAATAATGGGTTTACATTGACTATAATTAACTATAAGATTTATAGAATATGCATTGTACGAGCTTGCATAATTAACACTTTAAAATTCATGGCACTTATCTTCATGTTCTTGTTTGTTTTCATTGATGAGACAAGGTCCACATTCATGTATTTCATTTTTTGTGTAATCACTAATTAGATATATGAACAAAATCAAGTATATGATAAATGTGTTACTGTGCAACATAACCCACACGAACTATTTTCTTGTTACGTGCTTTGAGTAAGCATGAAAGAGCTTAGTCTTGTATGAAAATCTAGTGCATAAGATTGTTGGGACTAAATACTTTAGTGCTTTAAGGAAAATGTGATAGAAAATACCCAACACCCATTATCAGGTTTCCAGTCATTGAACCAATTTTGCATCCACTCTTCTTCCCTTTGATCTTTAGAGATATATTTTTCTCCCCATGCTACTATAATCTCAATCAGGGTTTTTTAACACTTTTCCAAACCCATACTTTTGAGTGTGAGGTATCCTAGAAGATTCGTCTATTTCTTTCCATCCATAATTTCTAACTTATCATTATTGGGGTTGCTTTATAGATCAGAGATAAGCAAGGGGAATGGAACTTCTTCTTCCACTAGCACATAAATAATTTGAGGGAATTAGGAAAAGTAAATTAAAGGTTTAAACTCTCTTGAAACCAACCCCAAATTTTACCAGCAAAGGGACAATGAATAATCAAGTCATCACTATATTCCTCCTCAATTCAATACATCGGACATCTTGATGGGCCCTCAAATTCTTTTCTTTTTAGATGATTAAAGGTTAATATCTTACTAAGAGTAGTCTGCCATAAAAAGACATTTGCCTTCAAGAGACCTTTATGAACCCGTACTACCTCAGATGGGAACTTGCCTTTCACCACACTTTCTATCTCAGAATTACCTCATAGGTTGTTTCAATTAAAACATTCCCTGTAAGACACCCTTCCTAAATAAGACTATCCTCACCTTATTTTATTGGAATTAAGAAGTTCTCAAATTCTATTTCTAATTCATTCATTGCTTGCTACTAGTCATCCACTGACCAATTAAGGTTTTTCCATCATCTAACTTCCCCCACTTTCTCTAGATAGATTTCTACCCTTGAATCCCACAGAGTTTTTGAAAAAGGAGCCAACTGAGCAATCCTTTCACTACCCACTAGGGCCTCTGAATGGATCCAAGAATCCCTCTAAAAGGAGATTTTTTGTCCATCATTGAGTCTTTATTTGATACTAGGGAGGACAAAATCCTGGAAATATTTCACGAAGTTCCAAATGGTTGAACTTTGGGGAAGTTAATCCTAGGAGAACAATATTAAAACTTCATGTGAATCCAAATATTTATGTTGTAAGACTCAACTCCACATCTATTTCTACATTCATAAATTCTCCATAACAATTTAGAACCCAAGGCTTTATTCATTCTATCCAACCTTCTTAGTCCTAACCCTCCCCATGCTTTGGGAGTGCAAAGTTATCCCATGAAACCAAGGCAAAAAAATTAGTACTTTCCACTCCATTTTGTTAGGTTGTGGAGCTAAAAGCTTTACTGTTGCAAACATGGAGGAGGTTGCTGAGTTACAGGGAAATCAATGTCGGTAGCCGCAACCGACATCAGTCACATCCAGTTATAAAGTCGTTGACATCGGTCAGGGATCGGCTGACGTCGGTCATCTGCAGACAGACAGGGACCGACGTCGGTCACCTGTGCATTCTAGAACTGGTTGTTGATGAATAGTTAGTTTTTTGAACGAGTTGTTTGCATGTAAAGACTAATTTTAGTCTTGATCTACGTGTCTAATTATTGTAATTAGATGTCTAATTATTGTTTGCATGGGATCTATATAATAGACTCATGGGCTTGTATTGTAATTAAGGTAAGGAAGAGATCCTTCCAATTGTAAGATCAGGTTGATCTGCAAGTTGTGCATGATCATGTTAGATCTACATGGTAAGTAAGATCATTTGATTTGTAGGTTGTTTCAAGTTCATGGGAGATCTACTTGAAGTACTTTGAGTACTTGTGTACTGGCAGTAGTGTTACTGACTGGTTGGAGGTGAACAACAACTCTGTGTTTGAGTTGATTGTTGTGACCGTAATTGAGAGCAAAAACTCTTGATTGAGAATTATTGGAAGTCCTAGAGGTGTGAGAAGCCTCAGAGGTGTAAGAAGACTGTCGCATCTTCTTTATTGTATTTTCTTTCTAGATGAGTTGAATACAAGATTGTATTGTCTCTCAAATTTTGTGTTGTTTTTTATTTCTATTTACTTGTTACTTCTGGTTAAATTCTGTGTTCAATTGCTTATACAAGGTAATCAATTGTGCTCCTAATCCTGACAAAGTAGTATCAGAGCTAGGGTTGCAGGAGGAAGTTTACTAACACCTTGGTTTCAAAGTGTGTTAAGTGTTTGTTGATTACAGGTCACTCTCAAGGGTTTCTGATTGAGTGGGAGTATAACAATGGCAGAAGAAAGTAAGCTTAGAATGGAGAAGTTTAACGGCAAAAATTATCAATTATGGAGGATGCAGATAGAAGATTATCTGTATCAGAAAGATTTGTACTTACCCTTGGGTGGGGTTGCATGCAAGCCCATGGATATGAAAGATGAAGAATGGAAGGTTCTTGATCGAAAGGCTCTAGGATCTATAAGGTTGAGCCTTGCATCGTCTGTGATTTCCAACTTATCACAGGCTAAGACAACGGTAGAGTTGATGGAATCTTTGGCAAATTTATATGAAAAACCCTCAGCTTCGAATAAGGTATTTCTTATGAAGCAGTTATTTAATTTGCAAATGTTGAAAGGTGGATCTGTACACAGTCATCTTAGTGATTTCCATGGTTTGGTAAACCAGTTAGTTTCAGTCAATATTGTTTTTGATGATGAAATTAAGGCTCTCTTAATCTTATGTTCATTACCTGAAAGTTGGGATAGTTTGGTAATGGCAGTTAGTAATGCTGCATCTGCTTCAAATATCTTAAAAGTGGATGATGTTATTAGTGTAATCTTGAATGAATAAATTCACAGGAAAAGCACAGGTGAATCATCAAGGAATGCTTTAAGTGTTGAAAGCAGGGGAAGGCAAAGAGAGAAGATCGAGCAAGGGAGATCAAGGTCAAAGATAGGCAAGAGATCCAAATCCAGGTATGGTAGGATTATCTGCTGGAATTGTGGAAAGGCAGGGCATAGAAAGAAAGATTGCAGGTCGGTTGAAGATCAACATGAAGGAACTGAAGATGCAGATGTTGCAGGTATTGTTGCATAAGATGCTCTAGGATGTTCCTTAGATAAAGTGGAATCTTGGGTTTTAGATTCTGATGCCTCTTTCCATGCATCCCCAAATAGGTAATTTTTTCATGAATATGTCCAGGGAGACTTTGGAGAAATTTATTTACGGGATGGAAAGCCTTGTCAAATGGTTGGCAAAGGGAAAGTGCAGTTGAAATTGCAGACAGAAAACACATGGGTGTTGAGGGAGGTCATGCATGTCCCAGTCCTGAAGCGAAACTTGATTTCTGTTAGAAAGTTGGGTGATGAGGGATGCACAGTAACCCTCACAGTGAACTCTTGGAAAGTTTCCAAGGGTGCACTTGTTTTAGCAAGAGGTAAGAAAGTAGGTACTCTTTATCTATCTACTTGTCTTATTGATTCTCCTTTTGGTTTATCTACTTCAGCTGTAGATTTGAAGATGTGGCTTCGTAGGCTTAATCACATGAATAAGAAGGGGATGCATGTTCTTGAGTCAAAGGATAAGAGTTCAGATCTGGAAAGCACAGATCGAGATTTTTGTAAACAACAAAAGAAAGTGAGGTTTATTGAACCTCATGCTATAAGAAAGGATCGGGTCTATTGCACAAAGAAGAAATCTAATGTTTTTTATAAGAATAGGAAAGCCTTGGTGTTCAAGGAGAAGATGACGGACAGAGATCAGTCACAGGGGCTGAATAATTTTGAGCAGGGCAGTTTGAACAAGGGAATGATTCAAAGTAAGCTCGTGGGTAAAAATTCATCACTCACAGGTAAACATAGGTACCGACGTCAGTCAGGTAGAACTGACATCGAATAGACAGGTGCCGACATCGGTCATGTGCAGACTAGATTCGGTGGTGTCAGGCAGGTTAAGATTGACATCGATCAGGGAACCGGCGTCGACAGTCAGGACAGTCACATGGAACTGACGTCGATCAGATGCAGACTGGGGGTGACCGATGACGGTCACTGTCAGAACAGATTTTAGGTAGATATCAAGCTGTCAAGGAGTCTCAAATGCCCATGTGGAGGACTGAAAGTGTAAGTAAGCCTCAAATTCGTTATTCCCCTTCTTTATACTTGTTGCTCATTGCAGAGCAGGTAGGATCCAGGAAACAGTGGGAGCATGGCATGAATTCTTTGGAAGAGAACCAAACAGGAGATTTGGTAGAGTTGCCAGTTGGGATGAAAGCACTGAGAGATGAATGGATTCTTTGGTTAAAGAAGAGAGGGAATGGACATGTGAGATTGAAGGCTAGGGTATATGGTCTTGAGGAAGCTGTGGACAGTGGTAAAGATTTGACAGGTGTATGACAAAGCATGGTTTGAGTCAGTGTCATTGTAACCATTATGTTTTCTTTACTAGGTTGGATGATGATTACAACATTATCCTGCTACTGTATGTTGTGTGTATGCTTGTTGCAGGGTCACACATGCAGGGTTTTGCTGAGCTAAAGGTAAAGTTAGTTCACAGGTGTGTCATGAGGAATCTGGGAGCAGCAAGATTCTTTGGCATAAGTATATCTAGAGACATGGAAGGTCACAGGTTGATTTTGTCTCCAGATGATTGTGTGAATAAGGTAGTGGCAAGGTTCAAGATGCGGGATGCAGAACCAGTTTACACACCTATGGATGGACAGTTCACAGAACGGTGTCCCAATTCACATAATGAGGTTAAGTGCATGGTATGTACTATACCTGAGTTTGCCCAAGCAGTGGGTATTGTCAGCGAGTTTGGGGTCAATCCAGGAAAGAAGCACTAGAAAGTTGTTTAGTGGATTCTCAGGTATCTGAGAGGGACCAGTAGCAGGTATACATGCGATGCAGGGCAAGCACTTCTATACATGGGTATGTAGAATCAGATGTGGCAGGGGACTTGGATGATAGGTGTTGCACCATAGGTTGTGTGGTGGTTGGTCTTCAAGATTGATCTTGAAGAGGGATATAAGCCAGGAAACAAATTAGATGATGTACAGGTACAGGTGTAGCTTTTTATCTCCAAGTGGGAGATTGTTAGGTTGTGGAGCTAAAAGCTTCACTATTGCAAACATGGAGGAGGTTGTTGAGTTATAGGGAAATTGACGTCGATAGGTGCAACCGACGTTGGTCACATCCAGTTACAAAGTAGTCGACATCGGTCAGGGATCAGTCGACATCGGTCATCTCCAGACAGACAGGGACTGACGTCGATTGCCTGTGCGTTCCAGAACTGGTTGTTGATGAACAGTTAGTTTGTTGAACGGGTTGTTTGCATGTAAATAATAATTTTAGTCTTGAGTTGCGTGTCTAATTATTTTAATTAGATGTCTAATTATTGTTTTCATGGGATATATATAATAGACTCATGGGCTTGTATTGTAACTAAGGCAAGGAAGAGATCCTTCTAATTGTAAGATCAGGTTGATCTGCAGGTTGTGCATGATCATGTTAGATCTACATGGTAAGTAAGATCATTTGATTTACAGGTTATTGCAAGTTCATGGGAGATCTACTTGAAGTACTTTGAGTACTAGTAGTAGTGTTACTGACTGGTTGGAGGTGAACAACAACTCTGTGTTTGAGTTGATTGTTGTGACCGTAATTGAGAGAGAGAACTCTTGATTGAGAATTATTGGAAGTCCTAGAGGTGTGGGAAGCCTCAGAGGTGTAAGAAGATTGTGGCATCTTCTTTATTGTATTTTCTTTCTAGATGAGTTGAATACAAGATTGTATTGTCTCTCAAATTTTGTGTTGTTTCTGATTTCTAGTTACTTGTTACTTCTGGTTAAATTATGTGTTCAGTTGCTTATACAAGGTAATCAATTGTGCTCCTAATCCTGACACATTCCAAAGGAAATCTCTCTGTAATTTAGAAACACGTTTCTGGTCTTTCTTATAATTTTAAACATTGACATTAAATAAACTAACATCACTTTTAAAGATTATTGAATCAACTGAATTTTATTCAACTGCAGAGAGACACTTTCCTTTCCACCCATCCAACTTCATCTAGATGTGGATTATCATAGAATTCCATAAAGCTGTGTTATTTCTTCCAAAAAATAGAGGAATTTTGAGATAGGACCCTGGCAGTAGGCTTTATATAAATTCTAGGATCCTAGTAATATTTTCTTTCATGTTCTTTCAAACATTGATGAAGAAAATATTTGATTTTTCAATACCTACCTTTTGACCTGTCACCACCTCATAAAGATCCAAGATATTTTCATCTCTCAGGATTTATAAGACAAAGGCTCACTCAATAAAAAGGCGCCATGCACAAATTGGAGGTGGGTAATGCTCTCCCAATTATCCCTAAGAATCAACCCTTGTAGCCTTCCATCTTATTTTGTCTTTATTAGAGATCTCCCAAGCACCACCACTATTAGAAAAAGGTGGGGGTAGATAGGGTCTCCTTACCTAATCCCCCTCAAAGACTTAAAAAACCCAAATACAACCCCATTAACTAAAACTGAGAAGGATGTTGTTGAGATGCAGCTATGAATCCACTGTCTCCATTCCTCAAAAAAGCCAAATCTACCCAACATCTTATCTAGAAATATCCAGTTTATTCTATCATAAGCTTTGATCATGTCGAGTTTTATACACATACCAAGTATTTTAGAGTGATCAAGTGAATGAAGATCTTCGTGTTCCACAATTATGCCATCAATAATATGTTTACCTACTACAAATCTGCCTTGCTCTTCTGATATTACCATCTCGAGGCATTCTTTTAATCTCAGAGCCATGACATTTAAAACCACTTTGTATAATGTATTAAAAAGGGAGATTAATCTAAAAGAGTCAAATAATGGGTTTTATTCTTTCTTTGGATTTATTGCTAAAAAAATATTGTTCCATTCCTTAAAAACATTTTCTTTTTTATGCATTCCTCAATAACTTCCCACACATCTTTCCCAACCACCTCCCAAAAATTCTAGAAAAACCCTGCTTGGAAATCATCTAACCCTAGGGATTTGTTAGCTCCTAAGCTAAAAAGTGTTTTACTAAATTCTTCCAAAGATATGAGGGCCATAATATTGAGGTTAATATTTTTTATGATCAATTTAGGGACATTCTGAAGGAAGCCTATCATGAGTTGGATCTCTTAAGATCTCTTCCTCACTTAACATATTTTTATTAAAGGTCACAACTTCCTTCTTAATATCCTCAGGGTCTTTCAAAACCCTCCCATCTGAAGCCTTAATTTTGTCAATCATATTCCTATTTCTTTGGATTTTAGTGGAAAGATGGAAGAATTTAGTATTTTGATCTCCTTCTTTAAGCCAAATAGCTCTGGGTTTCTATCTCCAAAAGGTCTCTTCCAAGGACAATATCTTTTGTTTCTCCATCATCAAACTTTGCTCAAGAGTTGAAAGTTCCTCTGACCACTCACCTTATTTCAAAATAGTTTGTAACACCCTACACGCTCTTATTCCACACTTATTTTTCTATCAAAAATATCACCAAATTTTTGCTTGTTCTAATCAGTGGCTATTCTTTTAATATTTTTTAGTTTCTGACTTATGATGTAACACTTTGATCCCAACACCTTCTTCTAGTAGTTATGAACTAAATATTAAAAGTTAGGGTCATGTAGCCACATATATTCAAACTTGAAGGGAATGTTTTTGGGTTTCAAATCGTTGTCTTTCTTAAGGAGGATCAACAAATGATCTGAGCTAGCATAATCTACTACTTCTACCATAAACTTACTCTTCTTCTTCTTCTTCAGCATTTTAGAATTTAGTAAGAACCTATTCATTTTTTCTAAAATCAATTGATCCCCTTATCTCCTATTATTATAAGTAAATATTAGAGCATATGGTTCCAAATCCACTAGCCCTACCTCTTGGCAGAAGTTATTAAAGTCAATAATATATTGTGATAGTTTTATAATTCCACCTCTTTTTTTGGAGAGTCCTCGAGTAGTGTAGAAATATCCTCCTAGAATTCAATTCATTGCATTATCTCCCCCATTTAGATTGCTCAACTTATCCCAATTTTTTTTTCTCTTCCACCACCACTGGTCCATACATATTGGAAAGTAAGAAAAAACTCCTTTCTCTTAGTTCGTTAACCAAAGCATTTATCATCTAAAATTATGACCAAATAAGGTTACAATTACATACCTTTGGTTGCCATAGGATCACAAATCCTCTTGTAGAACCTACAACATCAACAAAAATGCCTTTAGCACATGGCCAAAATTTTTAATAGCTACAACCCATACCTCCTTCCCAATCTTGGTTTCATGAAGCATGAGGATATCAGGTTTCCATATTTCCACTAGTTGCTTAACTAAGTGGCATTTGTCAAAGGTATGTAGAACTATGACATCCAACTTAATATTTTCATATATTTTTGTGGTAGAGGTACCTATACCACCCAACTACATTTCAGTGAGCAACCTTTGACTCCCCTATTCTAAGTCAGCTTGTATTTCAGCCTAAATATTTTCACTAGTCTTCTTTCTTCATTTTCCTTTTGGCAGCCCCACAAAAGGACAACACCATGTTTTTGCCAAACTCTAAAGGTTCTTAGAGGATATTAATATAAACTACATTTCCTCAACCTCTAAATTAAGGCTGCTAGAAGAAAGAGAACTTTTTTCCTTACTAACTTCCCACACTTCTTCTTTCTGGGGGGAACTTGTCGATCCCCCTTCTAGCTTCGTAAAATTGCCTTCAATTTCCTTTCCTTGAGTTAGAGGGAATTTTTCTTTCTTGACCCCATGCCCCACTTTAGCTTCAAGCATGTTTTCAACTTCATCCAAGGTGGGTTCCTTGGTGGCCTCTCTATCTGCATGCTTTAGATAATTATTTTCCCCACTTTCCACCCTTGAATCTTGATTAATAATTGGACCATAAATAGACATGGGCATCGATTCCAATAAAAACTTACCTGGTTTGAATAATTGGAAATGATATCTCCATCGAAACCACTTTTTTCTCTCCTTTGTAGTTACTGTCTACTTCTTATTGAATGTTCAATAATTTGATTGAGAGAGCCTTTTTTATGGACATGTTGACATTCCCTTTCCTGAAGAGGTCCTTCTCATTCTCTGAAAAAGGCCTCTTTTTGCTTGGGTAATTAATTCTAGTGCATCTAATTCATTGACACCCGAGGCACCTAAAGGGGGGGCATTCAAAATCCAACTCCTGAAGCTAGAGTTTGTTGTTTGAAACTAATTTGATAGATTTAGGTACACGATTACTTAAATCCATTCTCACACATATGCTCCCGCTTCTCCCCTTATTGTCTCCTCTGTGAGACATATAAATTACCCTAATTTGTCTATGCACCTCTTTAAAACATCTTCACTCTAGTATTCACTAGGTAGTTTGTACAATCTAACCCATAAAGGAACATTCAAGATCCATTTTATTGATGGATTGAAATCAGGAGACCAATCTCTTAGATATAGCCTTGCATTCCTAAAGAAGCAAGGACCACATTTAAAAATCTTCTCTCTATCATCAATTGATTTGAAGGAAACTTGAAATAAACCCTTCTTTAGCATCCTTTTTTCGAGTCTAAGGGAAAAAACCAATTTTCTCCCATCCAACTCTTAAGAGTGTCTCTACTTGGCCATGCTCCCACAAATTAATAGATAAGGGCTTTATTTGACAAATTCTTTGATAAATCCTCTCCGCTGCTATTCACCATCGAGACTTTCAGAATAATATCTGACACTTCAATTGAAAGACCAATGTGAGTCATAACTCTCTCTTTGTTAGAGCCCTCTCCTTCGTTACCTGGTATTGGGTGGGAGAAGAGCAACCATTTAGGCCCTCCTAAAACATATGTCTCTTCAACTGAGTTCACCTTAAGAATTTTTTCTAGAATTATCTCAGCAATCCTAGAATACACCTTTGATTCTAAGTGGATTCTAAACTTATCCTCAGGACATTCAATCAACCTTCTTACCCTTTCTTCCTTACATTCATCGTTAAGGTTATAATTTTTTGCCTTATCAAAAATATCTTCTGCCACCATCCCATTCCACCTGTCTATCTCAAAACCCTTCTGAATACCAACTTAACAAGTTTCTCCTTCAGGACATTACTTCCCAACAAACTTTCATTCATCATTCCTCACTCCCTCACATGTGTTCTGCTTCGCCATCTTCTTTTTTAATCACAAAGAGAACATAACTTTTTATTTTGAATTTTGACCATACAATATTTCCCCTTATAAAATAATGACCAACTATTTATTCTTTGGTTTTATTTTAAAAAATGGAATATTACTTGGATTTATAATGATGCAAAATTTGATGGGGCCTTATTGTATCACCATTGTCTCTAGTATAAAGAAAAATAATGTTTTTACCCTGTCAAAACATATGGCAAAATTTTGTTTAGGCTTTCAAGGATGCATACTTTGTCCTAAGAATGTTTAGGAATACCAGTACATCAAATGGTATCAGCTACATCAAGGGAATATCCATTATATCAAATTACCCATACATATTCCATAAAGTATATACAATTTGACATTGGTAAACCTTAGAACAATAAATTTGTCAAATATTACGGTGGATTACACCCACATGTCAAGGGTAGAGATTAAATTATTGAAAGTTAGTAGCATGGGAGAAGTATTCAAATCTTTAATGCTTATTGAATAGAAGTTTAAGAAAAAGAACACAATTTTATTTGTTTAGAAGATTTTTTTTCTAAGACTTTCAATAGTAAAATAAATTAGTAGTTGCTTCGAAGGTGCAAGGGAAGTTGGGAGAATTATTTTTTTTCCAATCATATTAATAAGTGTTTTATTTTTATTTTAATATTATATATTTTAATTGTAATATATTATATATTATAATATATGTTATTTTATATATTTTAATTTTTGATATATTTTAAAATATTTTTCAATTTTTATATTAATATTATAATATTTTTTAATATTTATATATTAAATATTTCTCAAAATTAAAGTGGGATAATAGTTATATATTATTTTATAATTAATATTTATAATTTTTTATATATAATATTATTAATAATATATTATATATTTGATTATATTAGGTATTATATTATTTTAAATAATTCATATATATATATATATATATATATATATATATATATATATATATATATATATATAACCATATTTAAAATATTAACATATACAAAATAATAATATAATATAATAATAGTAATTTATAAATATTAATATTAATAATATATATAAATTATTATTAGTGTATATTTAGTTATATAATATTATTTGCACTTCATGGGTTTTAAGGTATAAACAATATGATATGAGAAGAAAAACTAAGAGTTGTTAATCGTCCTTTCCAATGTGTCACTTAAAATGACATAAAGTTTAATTATCAGTTTCAAATAAATTAACGCACTATTTCCAAAATCTCTTAAGAAATTAAATAGCTTTTTAAATTTGTCATCTACGTGTCCTCCTAATTGATAAGTTGATGGACAAATGTATATACCCCTGTCACTCTCCTAAACCATCTTCACAAATCATGATCTCCATTTTTTAACGTCCATCACTATCACGAGTTTGACATAGATGACAATGGACTGAGTGCCAAAGATAACATATATATTTAATGTTGTTATCTCACATTTTCTACTAATAAGGAATTTGAATGGGCATTGTGGACATTATAGGTGAGATATTATATTCCCAAAATCCAGCCAAATTTACAGACCTTGAATATGAATTTTGTCCTAGGTTTGATGCTATATAAACTACATTGTTTTGAATTGTTTGTCTGCCGCATTCTACGAAAATAAAACTTTGAATTATCGAGTAGTTCTAGCCATAGTTAAGTGTTGTTTTTTAATTTAAAACAAAGCTAATTAAAACATAAACATAGTAGTAATAATGGGTTACTTGTATTATGGAAGCATGTACGAGGCATGTCTTTGTTATTCTTTCAAATTTCTATTGTTTAACTATATAGGGGGCCGAGCCTATATATAGAATTGGTCAAGACGACCGCTATAGATTTATCTAGGAGGTAGGGCTGAGCCCTAGATAGATGGGGCGCCATATCTTAGGGTGCCTCACCCCCTGCGGCCCCGCCGCCCCCCCCCCCGCACTATAAATAGAGAAGAGAGGGGGCCCTCTTCTAAGAGTTTTCTTCTTAATATATAAACACTTTTAAAATATTTTAGCCATCTTAATTTAACATCTTGGAATTAGTTTTACGATCGTAAATTCTTACATTGTAATTGATTATACTAAATTTGATTTATACCTTCAATATTATTAGATTATAATATTATGAGAAAAGTTTGATTTTATTATTAAAAATGATATTAGAAAATAATGAAAATTTATTTCCAATTAAATTATTTATAAATAGGAGAATTATATAAAAATCTTTTAAGCAAAATTAAATTTGATGATGTATTTGGTATTTTTAAACCAAGAAATTTAATCAATTTTTTTCTTGGCCATATTAAATATAATTAAAATTTAAAACAATAAAAAACTTTAAGAAAAAAATTATAATTAATAAATATAATTATTATATATATGTTTTAATTTAAATATTTAATATAAATTAATTTATTACACCCAATTTTTTTATTTTTTATTTTTTAATTTAAATATTATTAATCATATTAAATATAATGAAATAAAAATTATAGCACAAGTGTCACCGAATAAAATGGTTTTAACCGCTAGCTAAATCAATAGAATTTTTGTAAACCACTAAAGCATATAAACCTACTCCATTGACTTCACAAAAATAGTTAGAGGTTGTCTTTCTGAATGATGACGGTCCACCATTATGACATGCTTAAATTTGATTAACATCCCTTGATCTTCAAAAACTAAAGAATGTAATCAAACACACCATTCTATGAATTTTATGACAACTCAATGAGAACGCCTTCCCTTAGCACAAGCCACTTATCCCTTACTATTACATGCCATCTATCTTAATCCAGGCCACATGGTCAAAATCTTAGCATTCATTTTATCTCTAGTTGCATCTAAATGCCCCCTCCAAATTATTTTTGCCAATGCCAAGAGCTAAATGCCCTCTCCAAATTATTTTTGCCAATGCCAAGAGATAGCTCATTCAAGATGATTTGGAACAGTTTTTACCTCTCATAAAAAAGACGTCATTCCTCCAATATAATCAACAAAGACTTCCAACTTGATTAGCTCTTCCCAATGTGCCTCGTGCCTATGCTAAATGGAAGCTTTGGAAAAAAACAATCATGATTAGAATTTTTGTGTAATGGTTTAAGATCAAAAAAAGAAACAAAGGATATTTTGGCATGCCTGAAAGGCATTTTAAACTCTTGTCTTACAATTTTTTTAAGTTTCCATTTATGGAATAAGGAAATCCTTTTGGTTGTGAAGGATGAAATTATTGTGTGGTGTTGTTTAATGCTATGAAAAAATCACTTTTGCCTCTATGAATTTGGATTTATGAATGATGTAGAAGAATCTTTTCAATATGTTATTTTATTAACTAAAATTTAATTGAGTAATGATTATATCTTTTTATTTGCATTTGGGATTCTTGAGATTTCTTTTAAGTTTGCTACGATTCATGTTGGGGATAAATTGCATGAGTTTTAACCTAATTCAGAGCATAGTTAGAGAGAAATGTTGAAATTAGGGGGTAGAATCCCTTTAACATGTTGTTTTATTCACCAAACATATTGGGTTTGTAATTTTTTTTTTTGGTTTGTTAAGATTCAAGTTAGGACAAAATTCTATAAATTTTATCTTAATTTTTATCATAGAGTGAAACATTGAAAAAAGTATCCCCTTGTCTGTTGTAAATGTGATAGCAATAGGGCATGAGTTTTATAAGCCAAACCATAATACTTATGTATGAGAGATATATTTTTGTCTTAGCTCTAATATATTTGGAAAAATGTTTTTATGAAGATTTACAGTTGTATTTTAATCTTTTTTAGGGATGAAAAAGGAAGGCATTCACATCCAGATGGAAGATGGGTTTCTATTGTAGATAAGTCGGATGGTATCCCTCATAAATATATATGGTGATCTGCAAAAGATTCAAAATAAGAAAATTTTCATCCCATCTATCATATTCCTTGTACAGGTATTTGTGATTCTCCTTGTTTGTGTAGGTAATATTGACATTGAATGGATTAAAATTTTACACGGCTATTGGTCCCTTGAATCTTCCACTTTAGCACAATAGATTCGCATATAAAATATAGAATTGGCAATCCTCTATTTCTGTTGGGATTTACATAGGCATTGGGTATTACATAATATATTATGCTACAATAAAGTATCTAAATTCATGTATGATGCTTTTCCCCTTAAGCTTTGTGTGATATAATGGGAGTGAGTTGTGTCCGTCATATAATATTTTCGTAAGCTTTTGTGCTTCCACCACTTTGCAGAATCCACGTACATCACCGTAAAACTCCATCCAATACCATACCACCATACTGATTAATTTGTTTTCCCCTAAGTAATCTAGATGGACACGCAATTACCAAAAACAAAATTTATGGAGCCACATTGACCCCAGATAATGGTTCGTTGAATCCATTGGGTAAAACTGCAGTGTGTCAGCGTTAGAATGGTGGAGAACAATATATTATTTTATTTGTCTCATGTGAGATGAATCTATGAGCTTTGCCCAACCGTATAAGCCTCCAACTAATTATCCGACCTTTGTTTGATAGTTTTGGTTTAATATTTATACACACCAAATTATAATTTTAAATATTTAGTAATTTAATTATACATAGTATTATTAACCAATGAATGGGGATGAAAGAAAATTTGTCATATATTTTACTTTAATTAAGTTACATGCCTTTGAAAACATCAAAAATGATCATGAAACATTTATTAAGTATTAATTTTATTTTAATTAAGTTATACGCCTTTGAAAATATCAAAAATGGCCCCAAAACATTTATTAAGTGTTAATTCATATGTTTTATCGTACTTATCTATTTACTATTGGAACAATTCACATTATATTAAATAACAAAATATAACTACATAAGGTTACAAAGTAATATGGCAAAACAAATCACGACCCAAACTCCATGTCGGAGGAAGAAATCAACATACAACATCAAAAAAAAATCGGTCAAAGCACGGTGAGAGCAACTACAAATAAACCAACCAGATAATTAAACACAAAGGGTCATCATTAGGAAGTTTTGACCAAGTAGGCGGTTCCACGTTAGGAATCTTTAGAGCATTCCAACCATCCATGGGGTCACATGAATAGTGATAGGCCAACCATCAGTGGGTTGCATTAAAATAATAATGCTCATCGGAGACTGTTGTGCAAGACCAACATCATATTTTTCATGAGAACTCCAACCACCACTTGGTGGAGGGCGAGGCAAAAAGTGGCCCCTATTTTGGGATTGGCTTCTACTTTTACACCTCTTGGGAGGAAGTGGTAGGGGACCATGGGGCAAGACGTCTAATGGAACTCTGCTTATAGTGCACAGGGCATTCCCCTAGTGGTCGAGAAGCTCCTACAAGTGGCGGAGGTCCAATGCCATCTTCTCAACTTGAGCTTGAATTTGCAAGTAGACTGACAAATTAACAACATTTTTATTAACAGAAAATAAAATTCCATAGGGTTCATGATTTAAAATAGCATGATTTTTGGCTTTCCAAAGTTGAAAGAGAATGATAGCATGAAAAAATTGCTAGAGAAAAGCAATAGAAGTTGCCCAATTAGAAACATCCCCAAAAAGCGTCTGTCGCCAAAGGAAATGCTCAGGGTGATAAGGTTGAAATAATGAATGAATCCATCCCCAAACAGATTGAGTTTTAGAACAAAACCAAAATAGATGTTTGAAAGATATTAGCGCTTGCAAGCCAGACATGGGATGGGGAATGCATAGGTGGAGCAACCTCTCATTGAGGGTAAGTCACTAGTAGATTAAACACCATAAAAAATGAGCCAACTTGGGCTCCATACTAGGGTGCCACAAACGAAGAGGATGCCCATGAACTTGAATTGTTCTCCTTGAGCATTCCACTGCCAATTAAACTTCCTAAGCCACTCGGGCACATGAATCATGCTTTGACGAAAACACTGGGTTTTCCTCCATTGAAGGTTGGGGCTGAAACCCAGACAAACGATATCTAGGCATTGCATAACTTCATTAAAAGTGGCCTCTTGCTCTTCAAGTGCGAGAAAGGTGTCATCTGAAATGTGGCCATTGATATGCTGAGAGGTGCAGTTGGGGGACACAATGCCATGAATGATGTTAGGTTATGGAGCTAAAAGCTTCACTGATGCAGACATGGAGGAGGTTGCTGAGTTTCAGGGATACCGGCGTCGGCAGCGCAACCGACGTCGGTCATCTTCAGTGCAAAGGGAAACTGACATCGGCAGGAGTCGACCGACCTTGGTCACCTCCAGTCAGACAGGGACCAACGTCGGTCACCTGTGTGGTTCCAGAACTATTCGTTGCACGAACAGTTAGTTTGTTGAACTGATTGTTTGCATGTAAAGACTATTTTGAGTCTTGAGTTGTGTGTCTAATTATTGTAAATTAGAAGTCTAAGTTATTTTCTAGTATGGGATCTATTTATAGACCCATTGGCATGTATTGTAATGTGTGCTAGTGAAAAGAGCAAGGTGTGTTCCTCCTAGTTCCAAAAAAGAGCAATAGAGGAAGGCAAGGTAGATCCTTCCAATTGTAAGAACAGATTGATCTGCAGGTTGTTGCAAGATCAGGGAGAAGTTCTACATGGTAAGTAAGATCATTTGAGTTATAGGTTGTTACAAGTTCATGGAAGATCTACTTGAAGTACTTTGAGTACTTGTGTACTGGCAATGTTATTACTGACTGGTTGGAGGTGAACACCAACTCTGTGTTTGAGTTGTGTGTTGGGACTGTTTTTGATAGGAGAGTGAACTCTTAAGGGAAAGAGATCTGTACATCTGAGAGGTGTGGAAAATTGTGGCATCTTCATTGTATTTCCTTCTGGCATGAGTATTAATACAAGATTGTGTATTGTCTCTCATATTTTGTGTTATTTTTGATTTCTAGTTACTTGTTACTTCTCGGTAAATTCCGCATTTAGTTGCTTGTACATGGTAATCAATTGTGTTCCTAGGTCCTATCAATTGGTATCAGAGCTAAGGTTGCAGGGAACAGGTTTGTGTTTGATTACAGGTCACTCTCAAGAGTTTCTATTTGAGTGGGAGTATAGCAATGACAGAAAAAAATAAGCTATGAATGGAGAAGTTTAATGGCAAGAACTATCAATTATAGAAAATGCAGATAGAAAATTATTTGTATCAGAAAGATTTGTACTTACCGTTGGGTGGAGTTGCATGCAAGCCCACGGATATGAAGGATGAAGAATGGAAGGTTCTTGATCGAAAGGCTTTGGGATCTATAAGGTTGAGCCTTGCATCGTCTGTGATTTCCAACTTATCCCAGGCTAAGACAACGGTAGAGTTGATGGAATCTTTGGCAAATTTATATGAAAAACCCTCAGCTTCGAATAAGGTATTTCTTATGAAGCAATTATTTAATTTGTAAATGTTGGAAGATGGATCTGTTCATAGTCATCTTAGTGATTTACATGGTTTGGTAAACCAATTAAATTCAGTCAATATTATTTTTGATGATGAAATTAAGGCTCTCTTAATCTTATGCTCATTACCTGAAAGTTGGGAGAGTTTGGTAATGGCAGTTAGTAATACTGCGTCTGCTTCAAAAATCTTAAAAGTGGATGATGTTGTGAGTTTAATCTTGAATGAATAAATTTGCAGGAAAAGCACAGGTGAATCATCAGGAAATGCTTTGAGTATTGAAAGTAGAGGAAGGCAAAGAGAGAAGATCGAGCAAGGAAAATCAAGGTCAAAGATAGGCAAGAGATCTAGATCTAGGCCTGGCAAGAAATCTGCTGGAATTGTGGAAAGAAAGAGCATGTATAGAAAGATTGTTGGTTGGTTGAAGATCAGCAAGAAGAAACTGAAGAAGCAGATGTTGCAGGTATTGTTGCACAGGATGATCTAGTATGTTCCTTGGATAAAGTATAATCTTGGGTTTTAGATTCTGGTGCCTCTTTCAATGCATCCCCAAATAGAAATTTTTTTCATGAGTATGTCCAAGGAGACTTTGGAGAAATTTATTTAGGAGATGGTAAGCCTTGTCAAATGGTTGGCAAAGGGAAAGTGAAGCTGAAATTGCAGATGGGCAACACATGGGTGTTGAAGGAGGTCATGCATATCCCAATCCTGAAGTGGAATTTGATTTCTATTGGAAAGTTAGGTGATGAGGGTTGCATAGTAACTCTCACAGCGGACTCTTGGAAAGTTTCCAAGGGTGCACTTATTTTAGCAAGAGGTAAGAAAGTATGTACTCTTTATCTATCTACTTGTATTACTGATTCTATTTCTGGGTTATCTACTTCAGCTGTAGATTTGAAGATGTAGCTTAATAGGCTTGGTCACATGAATAAGAAGGGGATGCATGTTCTTGAGTCAAAGGGTGTGCTTTCAGATTTGAAAAGCATAGATCGAGATTTCTGTAAACAAAAGAAGAAAGTGACATTTCTTGAGAAATCCGATGTTCGTGACAAGAACAAGAAAGCCTTGGTTTTTAAGGAGAAAATGATGGACAGAGATCAGCGCAAGGGGCTAAAAAATTCAGAGCAGAGCAAGGTTGATATGGACAAGGGTTTGATCTAAAAAGAGCTCGCAGGTAGAAGTCATCGCTCACAAGTAAAACATAGAGACCGACGTCGGTTAGAAAACTGACGTTGGCATCCAAACAGGGACCGACGTCGGCTATGTGCAGCCCGCCGTCGGTGACTCCGAACAAATAAACACCAGCGTCGGTCAGGGGGAACCGACGTCGGTGATGAGGCAGTGGCATGGAACCGATGTTGGTCGGGTGCAGACTGAGATGTGACCGACATCGGTCACTGAGACAGATTTTGGGCAGACAACAAGCTGTCAAGGAGTCTCAAACGCCCATATGGAGGACTGAAAGGGTAAGTAAGCCTCAAATTTGTCATTTCCCTTCTTTACACTACTTGTTGCTCACTGATGGTCAAGAACCAGGAAGTTATTAAAGAAGCAGAGCAGGTAGAATCTAGAAAACAGTGGGAGCCTGAAATGGATGAGAAATGTGATTCCTTGGAGAAGAACCAAACGGGAGTTTTTTGGTGGAGTTGTCAGCTGGAAGAAAGCACTGAGAGACGAATGGATTTTCAGGATAAAGAAGAGCGGGAATGGACACGTGAGACGGAAGGCCAAGGTATATGGTCTTGTGTTAGCTGAAGGACAATGGAGGTTTAACCATTGTGTTTTCTTTATCAAGTTGGATAATATTAGCTACATTATCCTGTTACTGTATGTTGTGCTTGTTGCAGGGTCACATATGCAGGGAGTTGTTGAACTAAAGGTAAAGTTAGTTCAGAGGTGTGTCATGAAGAATCTGGGAGCAGTAAGATTCTTTGGCATGAGTGTGTTCTAGAGACATGGAAGGTCACAGGTTGATTTTGTCTCCAGATGATTGTGTGAAACCGGTTAGCACGCCGATGGTTGGACAGTTCTATGAACAGTGCCCTGATTCACATAATGAGGTTAAGTGCATGGTATGCACTAAACCTGAGATTTCTCAAACAGTGGGAGCTGTCAGCAAGTTTGGAGCCAATCTGAGAAAGAAGCACTGGAGGGCAGTTCAATGGATTCTCAGATATCTGAGAGGGACCAGTAGCAGGTGCACATGTTATGCAGGGTCAAGTTCTTTTCTACATGGGTTTGTAGATGAGGATGTGGTAGGTGATTTGGATGATAGGAGGTGCACCACAGAATTTGTGGTGGTTGGTCTTCAAGAGTGATTTTGAAGAGGGATACAAAGCCAGAAAACAAACTAGATGATGTACAGGTACAGGTACAGTTGCAGCTGTTTATCTCCAAGTGAGAGATAGTTAGGTTGTGGAGCTAAAAGCTTCACTGATGCAGACATGGAGGAGGTTGTTGAGTTCTAGGGATACCGGCGTCGACAACACAACTGACGTCGGTCATCTTCAGTGCAAAGGGAAACTGACATCGGCAGGAGTCAGCCGACGTCGGTCACCTCCAGTCAGACAGGGACCGACGTCGATCGCCTGTGCGGTTTCAGAATTGTTCGTTGCACGAACAGTTAGTTTGTTGAATCGATTGTTTGCATGTAAAGACTATTTTGAGTCTTGAGTTGCGTGTCTAATTATTGTAAATTAGAAGTCTAAGTTATTGTTTGGTATGGGATCTATTTATAGACCCATTGGCATGTATTGTAATGTGTGCTAGTGAAGAGAGCAAGGTGTGTTCCTCCTAGTTCCACAAAAGAGCAATAAAGGAAGGCAAGGTAGATCCTTCCAATTGTAAGAATAGGTTGATCTGCAGGTTGTTACAAGATCAGGGATAAGTTCTACATGGTAAGTAAGATCATTTGAGTTGCAAGTTGTTGCAAGTTCATGGGAGATCTACTTGAAGTACTTTGAGTACTTGTGTACTGGCAATGTTATTACTGACTGGTTGGAGGTGAACACCAACTCTGTGTTCGAGTTGTGTGTTGGGACCGTTTTTGGTAGGAGAGTATACTCTTGAGGGAAAGAGATCTGTACATCTGAGAGGTGTGGAAGATTGTGGCATCTTCATTGTATTTCCTTCTGGCATGAGTATTAATACAAGATTGTGTATTGTCTCTCATATTCTGTGTCATTTGTGAATTCTAGTTACTTGTTAATTCTGGTATAATTCCGTGTTTAGTTGCTTATACAAGGTAATCATATGTACTCTTATTGAGGAGTAGGATCATGACAGTTGGTATCAGAGCATTTATGTTCTAGGTGCCTTATCAAATGAGCCCCTGTGAAGCCTTTCTGTTCAACAACGAAAACATGGAGCGCTGAAGCAAGGGGACAACCTTGGCAATTAGAATGTTGAAGGTCGATCCCCATTGATAGTGAGGCATGCAGAGGCATCATGAAGTAAACTTTGCACTGCATAAATGAAATAAGAACCAAAGCCAAGAGCCTTGAGCATGGCAAGAATAAAATGCCATTCAATCTTGTCATAAACCTTTTCAAAGTCTAATTTTAGAAAAATAGTTCTCTAAAGAGAGAAACAGGGCCAAACCATGTCTTCCCAAACCGCAATAAGATTATCCAAAATACATCTTCCTCTAATCAACTTTCCTTGCAAATTTTACAAACCCATTTGAAAGTTTAGTCAGTGTCTTAAACCCAAAATCAACATACTTAATCTATTCATCCATTATTGATCCAAATTGAATGATATTAATATCTTGTTGATCGCTAACGCTCAAATTTTTCTCTCATATCATATAGGCTTCTTAAAACCTGTAACAAAAGTATACATTTTTAGTATTGGAAGGCGGCCGACAAAGAACAAGGCTTGAACCATTGCACCTTGTGTGCAAACTTGAATTACAACTGATTGACATTGAGCTGATGTGACATAAATTACTACTCATTGAAATGCAGCGGATCATGAAAACTCTACCTAGCAAAGTGAGTAGAAAAAAAAACAGTACGCTAAAACGAAGAGTTAATCAACTAAGTTTTAATCAAAATAGGAGCATGGGCAATACTTTCAAGGCAGGCAAAAGCAATTTCATATCCGTTGTCGTCTAGTCC
The DNA here is from genome assembly GCA_037957365.1 of Torreya grandis. Lineage (NCBI taxonomy): Eukaryota > Viridiplantae > Streptophyta > Pinopsida > Cupressales > Taxaceae > Torreya > Torreya grandis. The sequence goes on along the minus strand of JARHVA010000123.1, from coordinate 2,183,169 downwards.
GGTTAGGATATCTGGCTTTCACCCAGACGACCCGGGTTCAAATCCCGGCAACGGAATTTCTCGACTTTTTTTAATGTAGTTGTGGCAACGCTGTAGATGAACGGATAAGATATGTTATTTACATATTTCACGTTTTACAACTCTTTCCTTACAAAGGATCCACATATCTGACTCCAGAGAAGGAGGTTAAACAAAGGATCCGTGGCGCAATGGTAGCGCGTCTGACTCCAGATCAGAAGGTTGCGTGTTCGATTCACGTCGGGTTCAATTCTTTGTTTTTCATTTTCAGAAAGTTCACTGTTTTGTATGTTGTCTTTTTCCTTCGCTTCGCTTAAGCAGACAAATCAATCGCTTTACACAGCACATGTTTTACCGTCGTTTAAATTTTTCGTTCAAAAAAACTTGCGAAACAAGAAAATGGAGATGCGGGGTATCGATCCCCGTACCTCTCGCATGCTAAGCGAGCGCTCTACCATCTGAGCTACATCCCCGACATGTGACCTTATAATCGCTGTTTTCCCATTCATCTTTCCCTGTATCCGTTTTTCACATTAATTTAATGTTTTTTGTTTGTTTGGCCATTCACTATTTCGATCTTCAAACCGCTTTCCCTAAACGAGGATGGCAATTGCAACACCTTTACCGCCATTGTAGGAAACGAGAAAACTATGGCCTTTTGTTTGCTAATGCTGACTTTGTTTTTTTAACATAAACATAAATATATATATTCCATTGAAAGCATGCGTTATATTTCTAAATAAAAAATATAAATATATAGTACATACATTCCAGATAAAAAATGACGGAGGGAGCATGACATCACATCTTCAATTACAAATTGAAGAAGACAATGAAGAATTTTTTTTTCTTCATGTCCCCAACATCCACATTGGATGCTTATCATGAATAATCGATGGGTATATTCCTCTGCAAATAACTACTATGGCTATTATGCAGACTTCTCATATCACCTCTAACCCTTAAGATGTTCTCTATCACAATATTTGGGGAGTAAAAGCCTTTTTATTGGGGACCTCTTCTATGATTTGAAATATAGACCAATTTCAATATTTAAATTCAAGTGTAATCAATTGTGTGGTTTGTTCGATAAAAAATATATGACAAAATAAGGCTTAAACACTCACACTCGCACACACTTTGGAAAATTAACACTTAGACTCAAAGATGAAAAACAAATGGCACATGCAAGAAAATAACGCTATAGGGAGTTTATGGGGGATCTAAGGATAGTTCCTACCCTCAAAGAACCCTATGAAATCTTTAAATTTGAAAAACAATCATATGAGATAGATTCACCAATGATCGAATTCTTTAGAACAAAAACCACATCCTCGTTATTAGAGATGGAATAAAGTTCCAGGTCTTGTGCATCGTAGTGGACTTCTTGAGCATAGCACTTAGAATACAAATGTGTTTTTTTTTTAATAGTACGCCATTGAGTTTGTGTACTTGTAAATCACACATTAGCAACTACTGGCACTTTTAATTTTTTATTTGTAATTCTAATTAATGCACTAGTAATCATAGTTCATAATGGGAAGCCCTTGTTTTTTAACCCAGGATAACCTCCTAATAAGGCCTCATCTAATCCAAATGTCATGTAACAATTTGCAAGGAAACGAGACGAAGAAATAATGACTAAAAGCATAAAAATGTGATGTGTTAATATGGAATTTTTGTGATGTTAATAGTGTTAAAAGGTTCTTCCATTGGCTCTAGGAAATCATACCCTTCCTCTATCCAAAGTTATTGCCATTTCAAGTTTGACCGCTCTTTCTCCATTCTCGGCTTCTTATTCTATTGACACTACTCCATTCTTTTCAAACCATAAGACAAAGGAGCGATATATGATTTCAGCATGCAAATGTGTTTATGCTCCTATGACATTGAATCGGGTAGCGACTTTTTTGGATGTCATCTCCTACCTTGAAAAGGGATGGTCTAGGATCTTGGGATCTATTTAGGACATGTCTTCACCTACTATGTCTAAGTCTAAGCATGTGGTTTCAAACATTACACCTAGGATTGTGATCTTTGCATCCTTCCCTTTGATTCTAAGTGTAGACACATAAATTTGATATTTTCACTTGACAACATTAAGTTTGACTTATATTTGACATACATCACTTGTGTGTACACATTTGACTCTTGCTCACATTCTTCTAAATCTATTTAACTATCTATTGACTTGGCCAACTCAATTTTACTTGACTCATACATAGGATCTCCCTAGTATGAATCATAATGCCCTATAATCCAAGCAGACTGTCACTATATTCCAAATTATTGATTTTCCCTCTCTAGATAATGCCATCAGTTGAATGCTAGCACTTACCAACAACGCTCACATTCACTGATAGTGTCTTGGAGCTTTCAATGGCTATTTTTAAATTCAAATACTTCCCTTTAGTTGGCCTACATGTTTCAAGTGTTGGTTATGGGGGAAATCATGAAAAGAGTCATCTGTATATACACATCAAGTCTAAGGCCATTTTTATCTAGTATGCACCTAGAATTGAACATTTCCTTGGGAAAACCAAAGAAAACCATTTGCGTATACTTGAGGCACTATAAAAAAACATACAAATCTGAAAAAAGCCCTCAAAGGAATAGTCCTAATTAATGCCAATTTTGAACAATAACAAAAGGAAAAAGTTGTATTGAAAGACAAAGAGTTGCATTGCACTCTATTAGAATACTATTGAGCACACATACGCATATGTGGTAAAAGTACGTGCAATTTGAGCCCTCTTTAGAGTATTGGAATGTAGGAAACACTCAACCACTCTACGGGGTGTGGTTGGGGTTGTCCAACTAATTTTTTAAACCCATTTTTCCAAGTCAAGAAAGTGTCAAAAATGGATTTAGAGTTTTGAGGCAAAGGAAGACAAAATTAGGATATGCACACAGGGCCAAGGGAAAAATATTGCACAAAAACCATATACACAAGTAAACACAATGATTTGTGGTAGAGACTAAAAAATTACATAGGGACAGTTTAGACAGATGGTGGATGGATCTGGTTGCTGTAGGTGTCTAAGTGTTTGATGGAAACACCCTGATAGATTTTGACAATCTATCTCCTAATTTAAACATCCAAAGAGCCCTTTCAGAGCATTTTAGATGACTGTGCACAAATAATGAGAAAAATAGAAAAAATATCAATGAAGTACCTTCTCCTTTGGTCATTTTTATATTTATTAAATGCAATTGATTCTCTACTAACATTTAGATTTGTGTAGTTTGTGTTATATCTTATGTAATTTGAATTTCAATAATTTTATCCTATTTAGATCACTAAATCCAAATAACTGAAAACATTTTGGTGGAACCAAGATGATTTTCCTCAGTTATTTGCTTGTGCTTATCTAGATATGCTAGGAATCAATCATACTATTGCATTACAAAATATAGTTCTCTACCCTTATGCAAAACCAATTAAGCTAAAAAATAGATATATGCATCTCAAAGTAGCTTTGCTAGTTAAATATGAAACTTAAAAGATACTTGATGTCAATTTTATCAGATCAATTGATTACCTTGATTGGGTTTCTGATGTTGTGTCAATTTCTAAGCTAAATAGACATATTAGAGTTTGTATGGAGTTTCAGATAGATAAAAAGGTGATGTGCTAATATAGAAATATTGTGATCTATTAATAGTGCTACATGGCTCTTCTATTGGCTTTGGGAAATCATACCATTTATCCATCCAAAATTCTTGTTGTCTCAATCCTTATCACTCTTTGTCCATTATCAAATTCTTATTCTACCGAATTATCTCCATACTCGACAAAACCTAAGACAAAGGAGAGATTTGTGCTTTGATCATTCAAATGTGTTTCTTCTCCTATGACGTTAGATGAGGTAGTGACTTTTCTAGATGTCAATTCTCACCCTAACATGGGATGGTTTAGGATATTGAGATCTACTTACGACACACCTCTACCCACTTCATATAAGGCCAAGCCTATGGTTTTAGATCTTACACCTGGGGCTATGTTATATGCATCTTTTCAATTGATTATAATCTCCATTAGGGATATATTATTTGGGAATTTGATTATGACAACAGGGGGATATCTTCATACTTTAAATATTACAGGAATTGGGACAAGTTCATATCCGATGGGAAGAAAATCTTCTCAAAAGGGTATTTTAACTTTTGTTATCTCTCTTCCATTTTCTTTTTGTCGTATTTTTGCAACCCATTAGAAAGGTGGGATTAAATGTGAAGTATATGCACTATTTCCTATACATTCATGGTTTGATTAAAAAGAATTATGAATAAAAATTCAAAGCATTTTATTTTTTCCCTATGATTTAGAAGTCAATGGAAATTTTAATAAGGCCTAGCATTTTACAAAAATGACGAGGTGGATTGGAATCTAAAGGGTATAAATTCCATTCAAATGGTGATTTTGAAATCTAATGATTGATTTATTTTTAATGACTCTACTCCACCTCTAGGATCTATTGGGACCAATTTTAGGCCCATTTCCCCAAAACTAGATATTGGTTGGAAATGTAAGGGTGTATGTGTTGAAGTGGGTAGGAGGAACAAGGAAATCCCAAATTATTCAAATAGTACAAAGGATTCTCATCATGTTACTTACACCTCCATACAAGTGTCATAAATTTGAGGAAAATCCTATTTTAGATATTGGAGCAGAGGTTCTTATAGAAAAAGAGTATGATGCAGTTTTGGGACTAATCTATAGATTTCACAAGCTATGGCCTACTCTTATAGAACTACATTCATGGATTTCAAATAATTAGAAGCCTATTTTGTCTTAGGATCTCTTCATTTACCCATGTCCCTAGTGTTATTTTATTGTTGTATGTGGATATGAGGAAGATAGAGACGTGTTTCTACATTCAGGTTCTTGGTCTTAGGGATAAGAAATTCCAAGCATGAAAACCTAGTTTCCTGATTTTCATCCTTCAACACATATTTTTTAAATGGATCATGTTTGGGTTAGAATACCTAAATTTCCTTTAAAACTTTAGGGAATCCTAGTTTGATGGTTATTGAAAATAAATTAGGAAAAAACCTTTATATTCCTTTGAAAACTAATCACCATTCCAAACATACCTTTGAGTGAATTTGTGTTGAGCTATATTTGTACGGTAGTTTGCCTCAGGAGACTCAAATTTATGTTGGTGACTACATATAGAATTAAAAATTGGACTATGAATGGTTGTATTTTAGATGTAGATCATGTTTTTTGAATGATCATCTAGCAAATTCTTGTCCACATAAAAATGTTTTTTTTATAGATCTAGGGGATAAGAAGGTTAGAAAGGTCTCATGGTGGAAGGGGGTTGAATATCATCATAAAGGTGAGAATTTATCCTATTAATAATCCTTTGGTATCCCCCTATGATCACAACAAGGTCCATGTACTAATAGGTTTATAGGGAGGGCACATATATCGATAAGTTCGGTATATTGGACTAACGATATAGAGAGAAAGGAACCTTTTTGGAGTGAACCTTTCAACAACAATGTAGTTTGGTTTCCTATAATGTAATGATCATATAGAATGTATGATAAACTCAACCACTCTACAAGGTGTGGTTGAGGTTGTCCAACCAATCTTTTTAACCCCTTTTTCTAAGTCAAGAAAGTGTCAAAAAATGATTTAGGGGTTCGAGGAAAAGGCAGGCAAAATTAGGATATACGCACATGACTGAGGGAAATAAATTGCACAAAAATCATATACACAAGTAGACACAATGATCAGTGGTAGAGACTAAAAAATTACATAGGGATAGTTCATATAGATTATGGATGGATTTGTTTGCCATAGGTGTCTGTGTGTTTGATGGAAATGTCCTAGTAGAGTTTGACAATCTTTCTCCTAATTCAAACCTCCACAAAGCTATTTTAGAGCATTTCAAATGATTGTGCACAAACCATGAGAAAAATAGAAAAAAAATATCCATGAAGTTACTTTTCCTTTGGTTATTTTTATATTTATTAAATGCAATTGATTCTCTACTAACATTGAGATTTGTTAGTTTATGCTATATCTTATGCAATCTCAATGCTAATAGTTTTGTCCTATTTAAATCACTACATCCAAAAAATTGAAAACATTTTGGTGAACCTAATATGATTTCCACCATTTATTTGCTTAGGCTTATTCAAATATGCTATGAATCAATCATATTGTCACATTATAAAATATAGTTGTCTACCCTTATACGAAACCAGTTAAGCTAAAAATTAGAATTATACATCCGAAAGTAGCTTTATTAGCTAAAGATGAAATTAAAAAAGATACTTGATGTTGAGTTTATTAGATCAATTAATTATCTTGACTGGATTTCTAATATTGTGTCAATTTCTAATCTAAATAGGCATATTAGAGTTTGTACGAAGTTTCTGATAGATAAAAAGGTAATGTGCTAATATATAAATTTTATGATGTTAATAGTGTTACATGGCTCTTCCATCAGATTTGGGAAATAATACCATTTCACCATCCAGATTTATAATTTTTTTAACCCTCAACACTCTTTCTCCATTATCATATTATTATTCTACCAACCTTCTCCATTCTCAGTAAAACCTAAGACAGAAGAGATTCATGCTTTCACTATTCAAATGTGTTTATTCTCTTATGACATCAAACGAGGTAGTGGATTTTCCAAATGTCAATTCCTATCCTAACAAGGAATGGTTTAGGATTTTAAGATATATTTATGACACACCTATACCCACTTTATCTAAGGTTGAGCCTATGGTTTCAGATCTTACACATAGGATTGCATTGTATGTCTCCTTTCATTTGATTATAATATCCATTAGGGATAAACTATTTGGGAATTTGTTTTTGACAACATGAGGATATGGATAGGTTTTTTGCCTTTTCCCTCTAGTATAGCCTTGTTACAATGTTTATTTCTCCAAAAATATCTTTATTAATCCATTAATAAATAGAATTTGTGATATAGTGGCAACTTATTGGTTTAAATATTTAGACCTATAACTAGATAAATACATTTACACACTTACTTGACCAATTTATCTACACATGCACTTAATATAGAATTTTTAAAACTAATATATAAATCATACTTTTATGTTAATTTTTCAAATCACACTACATGCAAAAGAAAGAGCTTGTGACCTCGTGTAAGTAATAATATTCACTAGGTATGCAATAATAAATTCTCTTACAATGCCTTTTAAAAATGTACAGTACAACACTTTTAAATAATATAAATATATTTTTTGTTTAAGACACCAAAAAATTATGAGAATGCATACCTAAAAAAGATAATCTCTAGTAAGATGGGGGACACACTAAGTAGATAATTAAACACTTTGGTTATCATACCATGATGGTAGCCAAATCAATTTGGTAATGATTGACTTCGGTGACACTGATCATTATTCCAATGCATGTGACCATTATTCCAATGTATTATTTACCCATACTTCTTTTAACTTCACATCTCCAAAAAAAATCGAGGCTATGTTTGAATTATTTTTGCAGTCTCAGATACTTTGGTGATTATATAGGGTTAATCAAATTATACATATAATTCTCACATCTATTTAGCAAATGGTGTCTTGTACAAATGAAACACCTCTACAGAGCACCCTAGGCTACATTTTTTACTAGAAAAATCAAACATTTGGATGTTTTTTAAATGTTTGTGTGCACTTTTACGCACTTTAATGTCCTTTAAATTCAACACTTTTGTGTAGTTTAACACTTTATCCAAAAATCAGAATTTTGAGTTGAAATATATTTCAATAAAATGAAAATAACACAATAACAATGATTTCTCTGAGAAGAGATGTTTTATTACTCATAAGATTGCAAATACAAACATATGCTTATCTATGGGAAGAGATGTTTGATTTTCTTCTTGGGTTACATCTGCATTTATACATATTTTGAAGGTAGGAGGAGGATGTGGAAGGTCACCAATCTTGAGGGAGATGAAGTGGTTTGACTTCCACTATTTACAATAATACAAAATTTGAGAAATTACTATTTTTAGAAACTTACTAGTTTTAGACAACACTATTAAAATTAAAATTTAGGGCACTTCCATTGAGTTTTTGGGGGTTAAAACCTATTGAGAATATCTCATGAAATTTCATCACGTTCTCCTCATTTTTATCTTTCCAACGGTTCAAATGGGGAGTCAATCAGAGCTATGGTGCAAAAGTTATGGCTCTCAGAAGTTCTGCCACCAATTGGGGTAGGACCGTCACCCGAATTGTCACCTGAAGTGTTACCCAGATCATTCCTCTCTCCTTAAGAAGTAATGGTTCCATTGCATCAAGATTCATTATCAAGCGTGGCAGTTGTGTCTTGATTTGATTCTCTGTGAGCCACGCATCTTGGTGGCTAAGCTTGCCCTTCTTGACCACCCGATAAAGAGGAATATATCACCCTCTTGTTGTATTCATCTAGGTGTCCATAATTGGATCTTCCTCTACTAGATAAAAAATCTATGGATCAAGCTTAAAAATCTCCAATTGTTCTGCTACAACTAAAGTGTCCAATAGAGGTGAATGATATGGTTTGAGGAGCTCCACATTGAATATTGGATGTAGACCAAGGTAGGTTGGTAGGTTCAACTCAAAAGCATTTTCTCCAACTTGTTTGATGATGGTGTAAGGACCATCTCGCAAAGACCAATTTTTTTTGTATGGGCTTGTGAGTCATTGTTTTTGAATCTAGAACCAAACCTTGCCACCTATAAAAGAATGGTGTGCCACCCTATGTTTGTCATGGCATTGCTTATACTTATGATTCATCTTTTCCAAGATGTCATGAACCTACTGTTGGATGTGTTAGATTTGTTAAATGAATTTTTTTTATTTTGATGCCTTAGATCTCCCATGAGGTATATATTCCATGGTGGATAATGGAATGGATACATCTATTGGTGCCATGAGTTGGAACCTGAAGCATACTTGGAATGGACTGTGCTTGGTGGAGCTGTGTAGGGCCCAATTATATCCATGTTGTATGAAAAGAAGCCCCTCATCCCATGTGTGTGGATGTTTAGAGTGATACATCCAAAGCATATGGACAATCATGTGGTTCACCACTTATGTTTGACCATTAGTCTGTGGATGGAAGACCATGGACTTCATCAGCTTGGTATCCATCATTTTCCATAGAGTGGACCAAAATATGCTCAGAAAATTGCTATCTCTGTCTGAAACAATGGACTTGGGGAGACCAAAATGGAGCTATACGTGACTAAAATATAGTTGAGTAGTTTCCTTAACAAACATAGTTTTCTTACATGCAATCATGATAGCCATTTTTGAAAAATTATCAACTACAACAAAAATATAGTCCTTGCCATGTTTTAAAGTGGGAAAACTTAAGAGAAAATCCATTGAGACGGATTCCCAAGGCATGGTTGGTTCTGGTAATGGTGTGTACAATCCTTGCTTCTTATTTGCTAGCTTGGCTATCTCACACGGGGTGCAAGATTTGAGGTACCTTTCCCCATCCTTCTACATATGGGGTTAATAGAAGTGATTTTAAAGAATTGCCAATGTCTTCTCTACACCAAAGTGCCCAGTTGTCTTATTGAAATGTGCTTCCCATATCATCTTCTATTGCTCTATAGCTAGAACACAGATGTGCCCCATGTGATAGAGGACATTATCTTGCAAATATAAATTAGAGACATGTTTACCTTCTTGAAGTGCCTGATATGTATCAGCAAAGGTAGGATTTACTTCATACAGATCACCTTAGGTGGTAGTCTCATGTCTGCATAGATTAAGAACTATTGTGAGTGCAAAAATTAGTGGGTAGCTCAGGCAATCTACAACTGTATTTAAACTCCCCTTTTTATGTTTGATTATCAGATGGAATTTTTGTAGATATGTGGCCCACCTTTGGTGCCTCTTATTTCATAGTTTTCTTTACATCTGGATGAATTTCAATGGTCTATGGTCAGTGTCGATGACCGTCTCTTTCCCTAAGATGTAGTATTTCCATTGTTTTAAAGCTTGCATAATGGCATAGAGCTCCTTGTCATATGTCAGGTATTTTTTGATTATATCATTGAAAGTTTCACTGTGATATGCAACAGGATGGCCATATTGCATGATGACAACTCCTATGGCATATTCAGATGCATCTATTATCAACTCAAAATGTTGATGCAAGTTTGTCAAGGCAAGAACAAGAGCTGAATAGAGTATATTTTTCAAATTCTCAAATGCTCTTTGTTGTATTTCACCCCACTGAAATGTATATTTAACTCCTCTTTTAGTCACTTGGTTTAGTGGCCAAGTAACATGTGAGAATCCAAGAACAAACCTACAATAAAAATTTGCAAGACCCAAGAAGCTACAAAGTTCTGTGAGGGTCCTTGGTGTAGGCCATTCTTGAATAACCCCAATAATCTCTGGATTGACATGAACCCCTTCCTCATTCACAAAAAACCCCAGGTAATAAATTATTTTCATCTCAAATGTGCACTTGTCAAGATTTGCATAAAACTTGTGCTCCCAAAGAGTTTGAAGCACCTTATAGACATGTTTCAGATGTTCCTCCCATGTTCTACTGTAGATGAGTATGTCATCCAAGTAGACAACCATAAATGAGTTGGTGAAGGGTCACAAGATGTCATCCATCATCCTCATGAAGGTTATAGGTGTGTTAGTCAAACCAGAAGGCACAACCAACCATTCAAAGAGCCCCTCCTTGGATTTGAATGCAATCTTCTAAACATCGATGGGATTGATAAGAATTTAGTGATAGCCAGATTTGAGATCAATTTTAGTGAATAACTTCACACCATAGAGTTGGTACAACAGGTCATCAATCTTGGGGAGGGGTAGTGATTCTTCATAGTGATTTTATTTAGGGCTCAACAGTCAATGTAAAGCCTCTATGTTCCATCCTTGTTTGGTGCTAAGATAATTGGGATTCCACAGGGCGAAGAGCTTAGCTTGATGTGACCCTTTTGGATCAATTCTTGAATCTACCTTTTTATCTCATCATTCTCCAAAACTGATCTATGATATACAATACTATTAGGCAAAGGTGATCCTGAAATCAAATCAATATAATGTTTTACTTGGAAGTAAAGTGGAACTCCCATGGGTGACTTGAATAAGTCATCATATTCTCTCATGATTTCACTCATCTTCTTCTATTGTTGTGTTGATTATGTAGTCCGAACTACAACATCGGCCTTATTGAACCTCTGTGGCTTGACCACTATGAGAATGAATTGCTTTGTCTTCTCCACCAATTTCTTACATTGCTTGACACTAATTAGGGAGACAAATGTGGGAGGTGGTACCTCTGGTACCCTGTAACACCATGTTCCAAGAGTGAGGGTGATTCTTTAGGTTCATGATTCATAAATTCCATGTTGATCATACATGATTGGCTGACCAATGAATACATCACAAACATCTATATTGACCACATCACACAAGACTTCATGTTGGAAAGGTTTTATTGCATATGAAAGAAGACACTGGTAGGTGACACAGAGGTCTCTCCCTGGGCTCAACCATCTAGTACTGTATGGATTTGGGTGATGTTTCATGGATAGATTTATAATTTTCATAAATTTAGTAGAGATTAAATTATTTTGACTTCCACTATCAAGAATGAAATGTAGAGACTTACCTTTCACCCACAACTTAGAGTGAAACAACCTTTCCTTGTTATCTGGCCTTTCCTTGTAGGTCTGTGATGAAGCAATGATAGTATTGGGCTCAGCATCTAAAATATCTTCTTCATCCTCTTCAACTATAGGGTGTGTATGAAGTAGAGCATTAGATGTCAAGTATTATGACTCAAAAAAAGAAACTTGATGGCTCAACATTCTTCTTTGGAGTGAGTTCAATTTTGTGGTAATCACACCATTTCCCAAGCTTCCCCTTCTTGGGTTTCTTATCTTGGAACTCCTTTTGCTTCCAATTTTGGCCTTGTGTTTGACCTTATTTTTCACTTTTCCATTTCTAAGGCTGACTTCTTGTATTCTTTCTTTCATGCTTTTTCTCAATCTTCACCATGAACTTGTATGCCTCACTGAGGGTTTCCAAATTGAAGAGTTTCATTTCCCCCCATATGTACCATTGTAGTCCACCATGATATTTGAGAGTCTTATGTTTCTCACTTTCTTAGATGCCCAATCTCACAGATAAAGAATGAAAAATGTTAGTGTAATCTTGAATAGACTATTCCTTACCTTGGCAAAGTTGTTGCCACTGTATGTACAGATCATCATATGCTCCAATGGGGTAGTATTCTTCCTTTACAGCTTCCATGAAATCATCTTGGGTAGGTTCCATCTCAAGGTCAATGTCATTCATATGGAACCTCTTCTTGTATGCTTCCCATCAATTTTTGACAGGCAATGATGCTTTCAAAAGAGCAAAAGTGATCTTTTCTCCATCAGTGAATTTATTTATAAAAAAGTAGGAAGATAATAGATCCAACCAATTTTATAATGCATCAACATTGATTTTGACTTAAAATGTATGGATATCAAAATTTACTTGAACCTTGAAGGGTGTTGGGGCACTTAAAGGACGTTCCATAGATGAGGAGCCAGGGAGTGCAGATGAGGAGCCAGAATTACCCATCAAGATTTATTGGAGAGTTTGGGTGAAATGTTGTAGCATCTATACTTTCTACCACTGGAGGGCTTCATTCACCATTTCCTTGAAGGGATCAGATGTCTTGGTGTCATCTGCCATTTGAGGTCATTTGGAATGAATAGGTGGATAGTTTGTGAGCTCTGTTGTTTTCCACCCAAGCTTCTTGTAGCCTGACCTCATCCTCGAAATCATACACTCTTAAGACAAACCACTTTGATACCACTGATCCAAAAATTAGAATTTTTGGTTGAAAGATATTTCAAGAACACAAAATAACATAGTAACAATGACTTCTCTAAGAAGAGATGTTTTATTACTCATAAGATTACAAATACAAACATATGCTTATCTCTAGGAAGAGATGTCTGATTTACTTCTTGGGTTACATCTGTATTTATACATACTTTGAAGGTAGGTGGAGGATGTGTAAGGTCACCAATCTTGAGGGATATGAAGTGGTTTGACTTCCATGATTTACAACAATATAGAATTCAAGAAATTACTATTTTTAGAAACTTAGTATTTTT